>MUZC01000944.1:0-43805 GCA_002072015.1 Radix auricularia
CCCCTCCGCCCCCCCCCCCCTAGCTACGCCACTGGTTATGGGCATTTTTAAAGATGCAATTAAAGGCCACAAAATATGAAGGAAAACGAAATAGTAAAAAAAAATCATGTGAAGCCTGGTACCTATTGGAATTCAGGACGTGTTAGCGCATTTTCGTATTATGTATCAGTACTTATGTTAGATATCAGAATTATGTAGTTATCAGTAATTGTGTTTAGATTTTAGACATATATTTAATGAATATACCTGACATTTTTTTATTTAAAAGTCATTTCTTTACATTTAAAAAAAAGAATTTTTTTCTCTATAATCCAATTACAAGTCACCACAAATGATGACGTAAAACTCTCTAAACTTTTACACATATTCTAATGACGTCAACTAAAAAAAAAAAACAACTAATTCTTTGCACCCTTTGGCACCACTCTTCAATGCTGAAAGAATTAAGCATTCGACTTCCGGCAATGGCGGCCGTTCCCTGCGCTAGTGTTACCTCTCGATTCGAAATATTTTTTGGTAATTTTAACGGGGTTTTTTAACGGATCGAGTAACTGAGTGTTGATGCACAAATGGCAGGTCAGGGCATACAAAAAATATATATACATCATGGGTCTAGGACTTATGGATGCTGTGATCAAGGGTGATGACAGACGGACGGACGGACAAAACAGGTGCAATAGCGATTTCGACATCTCGAAAATGCGCTAAAAAGAGATTATGAGGTCTTAGAAATAAAACATAGCTTTCGAACCCCTTGGGATAAAAAACTGATCTTAATGTTTTTACTAATCATCAAACAATTTCTTTACAGCTGTATTACTTTCATGTCTATAAAATTAATTTTAAACTTTCATTTAAGAGCCTCAACTTTAATACGTTATTTAACTTGTTTTCAGTGCTAATTGCCTGTTTTTATTACTTCCCTTGAAATGTTCAGTTTAATGACGTCATACATCTTTATTTTTAGCTTAACAAAATTATCGATTAATTAATCGGTAATTTTTCAAAAGTTAACGATTTAATTTAATTTAATCGATAACAGCTCTAATTAATAATACTTTTTTGGTTGTTTCCCTTGAGGTTTTTACTTGTACCTATATAAAGGTGTCAAGCAGGGATGCGTCCTGGCTCCAACGCTATATAGCATCTTGTTTTCTGCCATGCTGACGGATGCCTTTAGAAACGAAGATGTTAGTGTTAATCTGAGGTACCGTACGGATGGCAAACTGTTCAACCTTCGGAGGCTTCAGGCAAAAACCAAGGTCAGGACATACACAATCAGGGACCTGCTCTTTGCAGACGATTGTGCCCTCAATGCTGCCTCAGAGGATGACATAAAACGCAGTGTTAACCTGTTCTCCAGCGCCTGCACTAACTTTGGTCTGACAATTAACACAAAGAAGACTGAAGTCCTTTATCAACCCGCGCCTGGAAAGCCTTATGTTGAGCCCAACATCACTGTCAACAACCAGAAACTCAACGCAGTGAAACGCTTCACATACGTAGGCAGCACATTGTCACAAAATGTAACCATCGATAACGAAGTAAATGTCAGAATTGCCAGGGCCAGCTCCACTTTTGGCAGGTTGTACCCGAATGTCTGGAACAGAAGAGGCATTACCATCCAGACCAAAGTGAAAGTATATAGGGCAGTGGTGCTCCCTACACTGCTTTATGCATGCGAAACATTGACCGTAAATCAACGCCATGCTGAAATGCTGAACCACTTTCACACAACATCCTGGAAAATCATGGGCATAAAGTGGCAGGACAAAACTCCAGACACCACGGTACTAACCAAAGCTGGCCTCCCCAGCATCTTCACCCTCCTGATGCAGTCACAACTTCGCTGGGCAGGGCACCTAACCCGAATGCTAAATGAGAGACTACCAAAAAGACTCTTCTATGGCGAGCTCCAGCATGGCCAGCGGTCCCATGGTGGACAAAAAAAAACGTTTTAAAGACACATTGAAAGCGTCTCTGAAAGCGTTTGCAATAAACCCAGACACGTGGGAGGAAGCTGCGTTGGACCGGTCCACCTGGCGCCAATCCATCCATGAAGGTGCCAGGACATGCGAGGTAAACAGGATCAACGCCGCAGAAAAGAAGAGGCAGGCCCGAAAGGTCCGTGCTGTTAACCCCCCAGGAGACAATCTACTTATCCAATTTCCCTTCTGTTCCCGAACTTTCCATGCCAGGATCGGCCTTGTCAGCCATCTGCGCACACATAGGCAAAACAAGTCTCAGCAACCCTCGGATGACTAGAGTGGTCCTCGTCGATTCGACGGACAAACAAACGAACGATATATATTTGTTATTTATAAATTTATAGATTGTAAGCCCTAAAAAATTATAAATATGAAAAGACATAGTTAAAAAATCACAGTTAAAAAGGATGTAGAGTACATTTAAAGTTTAATTATATGGACCTGATCACAACAAACGTTTACAGTGTTTTGGCAAATTCTAATATAAAAATACGCTAGATAAAATCAGACTTGCCACAAAAACAAATGGAAATAAAAAAATCTTATAACACTGACAATCAAAACACTCTTAAAACTCGAATAATGAATTTCCAAAGCATAAAAAATAAAATTCTAGATTTAGAACTTCTTATAAAAACAGAAAAACCAGACATAATTGCTGGTTCTGAAAATTGGTTGAATCCCAACATATATAACTCTGAAATTTTTAGCAGCAATTATAATATATTTAGAAAAGATAGAACAGACAAGCATAGTGGCGTCCTACTTGCAATAAAATCAAATCTCATAGCTGAAGAAATTAACACACAACAAAACTCTAATATAGAATCTATTGTTTTTATTGTAGGCAGTATATATAGGCCACCAAACACAAATATAGAATACATAAGGAGCTCTGCAGTCAAATTACTTCTATTTAAAAAAAATCATAAGAATGCTGTAATTTGGACTATGTGGGACTTCAAACTTCCAGATATAAATTGGAAAAACTATACAATTGATAGCCACCAAAATAATAAAGAAATTAATGAACATTTCTTAGACACTGTAAACAATATAAACCTAGCACAGATAGTAAAAAATTCAACTAGGAAAAACAAAATACTAGAATTATTCCAAACAAACAGTACTAGACTGCACAATAATTCCTGGGCTGTCTAACCATGATATTGTTAGGGTAACCAACACAATTAAAACTAAAATAAATAAGATGCATAGAAGAACAATATATCTTTGAAATAAATGCAGCTTAATAAAATTACACCAATCAGCTTCTAAGTTCCAACAAAATTCCCTAAGCAAAGTCAGCATAGATGGCCCCGTAGAAGAAATATGGAAGGAAATAAAAACAAATATAAAAACCATAATAGATCAGAATGTTACAACAAAAACAACTTCAAAAAGAATTAATAAATGCTCGTTCAATTTTAAATTTAAAAAATAATGCAAACTAAAAGGAGAATTTATTTAAAAATTTAAGGCTACCAATTTATAAGGGATACACAAAAAATACTTTAAAAATAAACACTTGACACAAAAACTTAGCCGTAACCTCAAAAATAATTATATAAACAATGTGATAACTAAAGATAGCAATAAAACTTATGGTCCTTTCTCAAATCAAAAAAATGGAGCCTTCAGGTATAGCCACACTAAAAGGCTCAAATATTAAAACCTTTAATGCTAATAAGACTAAAGACATTCACTCTTTAAAAACTTAAAAATAAACTACTGGCCCAGATGAATTACCTGCCAGGTTATTAAAAGAATTAGGCAATGAACTGTCCACAATCCTTGTAGTTTTTTTTTCAAGTCTCTCTAAACCAGAGTAAAGCGCCACGGGATTGGAAATTAACCCATGTAACGCAACTCTTAAAGAAATGTGATAAGTCAAACCCTGGTAATTACAGACCTGTATCACTTACTAGTATCACCTGTAAATTACTGGAACACATAATATTTAGCAGAATAGTTAACCACCTTGACAAATATAATGCCCAATGCCCACACGAAAGAAGAACAGATCATGTGAAACACAATTGATGGGTCTAATAGATGATCTATAAATAGGATTAGATAATAATGATGAAATAGATACATTATTATTAGACTTCTCAAAAGCATTTGAAAAAGTTCACCACCTTAGTTTACTGAAAAAACTTAAATACTTTGGAATCTCAGGTCCCTTACATCACTGGATCAAAGATTTCCTATTGAGTAGCGAGCAAACTGTAATAAGTAATGGAACTAAATCTACACCAATAAAGTTTAACTCAGGAGTTCCAGAAGGAACTGTTTTAGGTCCATTACTATTTTTAATTTATATAAATAACTTACCCAACAATATCTCAAAAGGAACTAAAGTTAGGTTATTTGCTGATGATTGTATAATCTATAGAACAATCAAGTCAGAACAAGATAGCAAAATTTTACAAAAAGACTTAGATGAAGTAATAAAATGGGAAACAAACTGGAGTATGTCCTTACACACAGAAATTGTCAACTGCTAAGAGTAACAAAGAAAAAAAACAAAAAATATTCAAAATACTTCATTCATGGAAAAGAACTAACCCAAATTAAAGATGCAAAATAGTTAGGAGTCATATTAAATGAGAAACTTTTTTGGAACCCCACTGTCAATAAAGGTATTTTAAAAATCAAACAAAACCTTGGGCTTTCTAAAAAGAAACTTTTACAAATGTAACAAAGATATAAAACTAAAATGCTACCTCACCCTTGTAAGACCTATGCTAGAATATGCATCTTCTGTATGGGACCTATCCACCAAAGAAAGTATTGATAAGTTAGATAAAATCCAAAAAAGAGCTGCCAGATTCATTACTGAAGAAAATTCAAAACCGACAAGAGTAACACTATTAGTTAAATCATTAAACTTTGAAACACTAGAGGATAGAAGAAACAGCACCTCTCCTTAATCAACTTTATAGATTTATTATAAATACAGATACGAAAAAAGTTAAATGAAGAAGAAATGTTTTCTCCAAATATGAAACGAAAGTTTTAAAATATTTATTATATCTATAACAAAATATGTCTGTNGTGTGTGTGTGTGTGTGTGTGTGTGTGTGTGTGCGCGCGCTTGTTCTTTATAGCTTACTAAACCATTCATCCGATCGTCATGAAAATTTTGAGACCGTTGAGTACCCTTCCAGAAAGGTTACTGGTACTTTTTTAAATTTAACATTAAGGGGGCGCCGCGAAGACTTAATGTTAATTTTTGTTAATATGATTTATATTGTGTAGGCCCTGAGGGCGAATTGTCGGCGCCCAGAGGGACGGGTCCTCTGAAGCTGGACGGGTGTGGCCGAGGAACGAGCCCAACCTTGGATCCTTTGATATGGATGATGACTGACCACGGGATTGGACGGGGTATTAACTCAAGTCGTAACTCACGGGCCAGCTGGCCTGGGTGTGGTAGTCTCACCAGAGATTGGCTACGTCAAACAAGCTTGGTCGTGTCTTATGAAGGACTGATGGGTATTATAGAAGACGTAGAAAGACAGAAAGAGGAACAGACAGACGGAGATATTGATAGGGCCAGAGTTAGGAAAAAGAATTGAGTTAGGGATGAGTGTTTGATAGTTAAAGAAGAAAGAATTAATGTTGACTTCTTTGTGCCTTCGGACATGGAGTTTCAGTTTTTGATTAATAATTAACCAAGTGTGTGAAAGAATTAGAGATATAACATAAGAAAAACCATAGGAGCTTCTTAAATTGTAGAAAGAGGTGGAATGGAATCTTGCAACGCTTAGTGGATGCAGCAGAGAGCATGAAGTAGTGAGTCGCCAAGTCTACTGCAGGTATGGTATGTTTTTAATAAACAGATTAACAACGATGGAGGCAACCCATCGAGTCAACATTCAGCGAGAACCCTGACTGAGTAAAATAAAGTGCCAAATTTCGTAGAATCTTTCTTCTAGTCAGCTCATAGATCGTTCTCATGCAAAAAATCATTAAAAATTCCAACAGTTCCAACTGGAGCTAATTAACCATGAGTAAGAATCGACCTCGGAGAAGATTTCAGTAGAGCCACTGACAGTAGAAGTGTCAAGACGGGATGATGAGAGTCCCATATTGGCAACCTGTGAGTAGTTACCAATTACGCCATGTGTAATTCAACGGGCCATTACATTTCTTGACCTTTCACCTGACATGTCAACTCTATGTTGTGATTCGTAAAGGCCATCGAATAAAAAAAAAGAATCTACGGTTGTAGAAGTTTCAGTGTTTGATTAATAATTTCAATGATTAAAGATCTTGACAAATGATACAAATTGTATCGATTTTTATCCATATTGAAATCACCTGGTGCTTTCAATTAAGCCAGTAAAAGTTTTGTATAAATACGTGTAAGTATAGCTTCCGAGGAGATACATGGATCTTAAAATAATTTGTTTCAACAAAACTTTGTAGCCCGTATAAAAATACTTAAGGGCTCTGAATTTCAAATTTCAAATTCTTCGGGGCAGGGGCCCAAAAGTTCTTTTTCGAAAATGTTTAAGATATTTTTCCCATGTAATTTTTAACGATTTTGAGAATATTGAAAATAAATGAAAATGAACATGTTTTTGAAATTGAAATCTTGAACGGAATTTACCCGGGGTCCACTTAATATATTTCCCCCCAAATCTTTCTACGTATCTATAAATATAAAAATCAAAATATTTCTGTGTGTGTGTGTGTCTGTGTGTGTGTGTGTCTGTGTGTGTGTGTATCAGTGTGTATGCTTGCCCTTTATAGCTAACTAAACCATTCATCCGATCGTCATGAAATTTTTTGAGACTGTTGAATATGCTCCCGGAATGGTAACTGTCTACTTTGTTTTCTCCATTTAGCACCAAAGATGCGCCGGGGGGCCTTTAATGTCAAATTTTCTTATTTGAGCTTTAAAAAAATTAGTTTAAGTTAAGTATCTACATGATACATTGATGGATCTTAACAAAAATACCATAGTGCACTTAACTTCTAATGGCAGCTTCTTCTTGGCTGGGGGCCCAAATACATTTTATAGTAAACTTTTCAGATTTTACCCCAAATTTAATTATTAAAGTTCTTGACAAATAATGATTAATGTATTCATTATTATTATTATTTAAATGAACAGATATTATAAATTTTATAGTTTGCCCTGAATTGGCCCTTGGGCGCTTAATGTTTTTTTCTTTCTTATATGAGCGATATAAAAATAGCTTAAACGCTAGCTACTGGGTAAATTGATGGATCTTAACCAAACTTTTTAGTAAATGTTTGAGATATTTCGCCAAATCAATTTTTAATGATCTTGATGAATAAATACATGAAATTGTTATCATGCAAATTGAAATGAACCGGTGTTTTCAACTTAAAATCTTGCACTGAATGGGCCACATCGTGTATTTATTGTTTGCTTTAAATAAGTTTATGTGCTAGATTTTGCGTAAAAGAATAGATCTTAAACAATACTTTTAATCTTAGTAGCCCAGATTAAAATGTTATGTGGGACTGAACATCTAATGTCACTTCCCTCTGGGCTGGGGTCCAAAATGTATGTTTTTCTTATATGCTTAGGACATTTCCTCATGAAATTTGTAACAATCTAGAATAATATATTCATGATGAAACTGAATCAAAAGGAACAGCTAAAAATTGAAATTGACATATTTGCGCAGAAGGAGAACATGGGCCCTTAAAATTCATTTTTTACTTATATTAACTTTATTTAAAATTAGTGCTGGCTTAAGTTACTGAGAAAATAACAGATCTTTTCAATCATAGAACCTAAATACTCAAGAGTCAATAAATAATTACTACATGAAACTGAATTCTTTAGGTATATTCTTACGTGCAGGCGTCCTAAAATGCCTTTGGTAATGCATGTTTATAATTTAATTCCCCCAAAAATTTAAGACAATATTGAGAACATAGCTTGAGTACAAATTTATAACTCATTTTTGAGCCTGCCCCTTTAATGTCTTTTTTTCCTGAGACCATTCGCTGTTGAGTTTATCTTTGCTTTAAAACTTCTAAGTACGTTATTGTTGATTAATTAAAACAACAGGAATTTCCATGAAAATATGGCTTGATTAATAAATGTACTCACGTTCACTTAAATGCAATTAATATATAATACAATTCACCTGCAGGGGGTCGTTGTGAAAGAAACACCAATCGTCCATCTTGCGAAGTCCCACCAGACCACGTGACTTTTGTAGGTAAAATGTTTGAGCTTCTATCATAACAGGTACAAGTTCTTATTTGATTTTCTTTTATGTAGTCATTAACTTTACAATCAGTGTCGAGGACAGGGTCAGGGAAACCTCGCACTGAATTATAGAAAATAAAATGTTATAATATCTAATATTGATACATTAAAAATATCCTCGTATTGAATTATAGAAAATAAAATGTTATAATATCTAACATTGATACATTAAAAATAATGATTTCATTGTTCGTTTTTAAATACATTCGAACCTACATCTCTCGCCCTCGGTTATCTCACTTTTTTACAAGCCTCTAAGCCGTTGACCCACTTATTTTGACATTTGTTATCTCGCCAACCCTGATATCTCGACGCTTTTTTTAAAACCCCATAACTGGGTTCGACTTTACTACCAATAGTGGGTTTGGCGATTAGGGTATATAGTGTTATGTTAGGGGTACATCATGAGTTTAGGTTATCTGAGATAATGTACCTATGGCAAATAAAAATAAAATCAAATAACAATATATGCAATCCAAGATTGTGGGGGCTTGGCCATTTTTGGGGGCCCTGCATACATTTAGATGGAGTAATATGTCATCTTAAAAGACTTAGACAATTCTTAGGGGACCCCGCTCAAGTGAGGCAAGAAGAGACTTTCGAATTCTGACCCCATTCTTCTCCCCTAGCTACGCCACTGATGCAATGTAGATACCAATTGTAATGAAATAAAGTAAATATTTTTGTTACCAATTTTGACAGAATCTGTTTTTTCGCTTCTTGTTTTCATTTCATCTGTAATATTAGATGTGATGTTTGGGTACATTTCAACGTAGAAAACATGCGATCCAGGTCCAAGCAGTCCAGCCGACATGGTATATGTACATTCTGTTTTATTATAATCTGATGTTTTTGACTCTTCGTTATTATAGGTAAGAAATCCATTTCCAGTTTTCGAATATTCTGTATTCTGTAAAACAAATATCGTTATTGGAAAGGTACATATATCTAACTGCTTAAATTGATTTAAGAAATAATGTATACAATTAATATAACAATTTAAACTTTATGTAAATCCTGATAACATTAACAATGCTAAGTACAAAAATGATAACATTCTTTTATATTGGTGTATGCAAACTTTCATATTCAAATTTAAACAAATAACACATAATAAATAGTGCTGAAAAAAATCCATTTACTTTAATATTTTTCATTAAAATTTGTTGGCAAAATTCTTTTGAATACTTAATTATGAAACAAAATTCCATTGTGTTGATGGAATATAAACTGGGCTATTTTCTAAAAACCTTTCCCAAGTGTAAAATTATATCTTTGTTCATCATGTTTTAAAAGCAAGCAATTTAGACCCTATGCAACAAGTTCATACTCATTGTGAATTTTATGGACATAATTAATTGAATATTTTTAAGTGGTTTTATTTTCCCACGTCATATAGTTCTTTGTATGAGTATTGTTACAATACAAATGTGATATCTTTCATTGATCACTGTAAAATAATCAATCAAAATAAGCTATTCAGTCTTTTTTTTTACATCTCAATCACATGTACTTCTTTCAATGACTTTCAAGCACGTTCCTTTGATACTCATATTCATAAATCATAAGTCAGCTCATTTTTAAGCAAGATTTATTTTTTATTTAATTATTAGAGAAATTGTATCTATATGTTTCTTCTTAGTTTCTAACAATCTTGATCTATCACTCAAACTTCGTTAATCCGTTTTTGTCTACGCATTCTAACTGTACTCATAATCATCAATTCTTATTTAACTCATTGAATCGTTAGTAATCGTCCAAACTGCACTTATCGCAATGAACATGATTTCTTCTAAACTGTTCTCTCAGTTAATGACCTTAGTCTGAATTGTCACGTGATTTTACTTGTCCTATAGGATATTTTCAAACTACATTATTAATCCTATTTGTCAATGACTTCTCATTTTCCACGCCTTAACTTTAATAAATTAATTTACTATCATCATAAGCAAAGCACAAAAAGATATATAAATAAAATCGCTAGTCTTACTAACAAAAACATATTTGTCAACAATATTTATATACACAATTCCACTCTTGCAAATCTTTGTTTGTCATTTATTGTTAATGATCACTCTATTGCCACTCTCAGGACAGAACTGATTTTTTTTTGTGGTAAAATTCAGTTTTTACTGTTAAATGCTACTCCATATAATCACATAAAAGGGGTATGCAATCATTTTTCGCATCAGATCAAATCACTTCATAAAATGTTGTTCAACAAGCATGTAATATGTATTTTTTATTGTAGCGTATAAACATCTATTATATAATGCGCCTAAGCACGTCCGTCAGTGTGTGTGTTTGTGTGCAGCCGTTATGGCCCGCAACTCTCGATTACTTTTTTAAAATTGAAAATAATGACGTAAAATCATAATGTTTTTTGTTTTGAGATTAACAGTGGATGTGGTTTTGCGCGCCGTAAAAAAAAATGAAGTGGCGTCATGAATCTTTTATTATATTAATTTATTGATGTAACTTTTTATGTTGATAATCCGAGTGTGTGAGTAAGCATGTGTGCGAGTGTTTTCATTTGTGTGTGTGTGTTTGTGTGTGCGTGTGACTGTGTGTTTGTATTAGTTGTGAAGTAACGATTTATTTCATAGATTGCTAAAAGTGAAAAGACGTTACCAGGTAATGGTTTATGTATAGTTAAAATT
Organism: Radix auricularia; assembly: GCA_002072015.1. Lineage (NCBI taxonomy): Eukaryota > Metazoa > Mollusca > Gastropoda > Lymnaeidae > Radix > Radix auricularia. The sequence continues at coordinate 10,911 of MUZC01000944.1, forward strand.
ATGCACTGAATTATGCAAAATTCTGTTAATTTTATGAAAAAAAGCTTCTGCCGATTCGTTCATGAATAAAAGATAATGGGAAGACATTGAATGTGACTTAAAAAACTGTTAATGAGAACAACAATCTCCAATAATGTTTTCTGAGATGGTTTTACTTTATGTTTCATTTTAGAAGAAATGAGCCCTTGCGCATTAGTTGGATGATTTCTCGCATGAATTGTCACAATGGAAAACTGTGAAAAGAACTTATAGTTGCTTTTGAAATTGCATTTTTTATAGTTATAACATGTAATTGGGTAAGATTGGTGCATATTTATTTTTAAAGAAAACGGAACCTTTCTAAAATTTTTAATGGTATTTTACAATAATAAAATCACACGAAGATGGGTCGAACTAATTTCTCTTAGTCACGGTTAAATAAGTATAGAAAAAATGTGAAGAAATTATTTAATTGCAGACGATATATCAATTTTACATTTTAATATAAGCTTTTATAGATCTATGTATATAATGGGATGGAGGCAAATTTTATACGGGCTTATAACAAGTCAAAATTACAGAAAATGAAATTTCTTAATATAAAACATAACACTGAACCGCTTTTGAAGTTTTTATCAAGTGATTTATCAAAAAAAACAACAAAAAAAACAATTGCAAATATTTGCTAGGAGGAAGATGTATTTCTCATAGGTGCTTACTTAATACAAGTAAGTGTTAAGGATCGATTTCATTATAAATTTACTTTAAAGAAATTTATATTCAAAGTAAACGCTAAGGGGTTTAAATAATAAAATGGTACTTGAGTAAGCGTTAATACACTGTTGTAAGAGTGGGAGTTAAATAGCGAAATTGTAATTTTTATAAATAGGGGCAACTTTGTGAACTATTTGAAGGGTGCTTTTCGTTTCTTGGGTCATGAATTGATAATATTGCCGAGCCCTGAGTGGCACTATTATATAAGAATTACGGACATTTCGACTCCGGACGGTTCGACTCTACCAGTTCGACCACAGGACGTTTCGTACCCAGGACGTTTTGACCCCAGGATGTTTCGACTCAGGAGGTTTTGACCCCGGTCAGTTCGACCACGGACTTTTCGACCCCGGACGTTTCGATTGTGATAATTGCGCGATTCTAAACCTATCTAAATCCACCCCAAACTCAATCAAATGTTATCGGGCAATAAAAAGGCAAGGTGATCATATTGTCTTTTCTAAAGGTGCCTACATTCTCGCTGCACCCCCACCTCACTTTATTTACTTTTCCCATAACCTTCGCCAGCACACGGCGTAATGTGGTGGTCACTGAGTCAGCCTTTGTAAAATTTTTAAAATACTGACAACTTTGTACGTCCTATTAAAATCAGCATTTCTGCGAGTGAGGTCATCACATGTTAAGGAACACAGGAAGTAAATTGAAAGGCGCGCATTTGTAACGCCTGCGAGGTGCATTGTTCAGCTTATCGACATTTTAAATGAAAAAAATCTCAGTTTAGAAACGAAAGGGTCGTAACGTGCGGGGTTGAAACACCCGTGGTCGATCCGACCGGAGTCGAAATGACCTGTGGTTGAACTGCCAGGGTCGAACCGTCCGGGACAAATCGTCCGGGGTCGAAGTGTCCAACCACCAAATAGAAAATACTTTTGCACAACTAAAGTAAATCAGCAGGGTATATTTTTAGCTCAAACCTTGCGATTTAAGGTGTTTCTTTAAAACAAATTAACTCATACATACCTAAATTTAATATCAATATTCACATAATTAATATCTGGCGCTTAAAACTATTATATTCATTTAACTAAGGCCATGCTTAGCCTAGAAATAGAAATAATGTTTTAAAGTGCTTTTCCCAAGAAAAAAGTAATCTTAAAACATGTATTCTACTCTAAGACCTAACAAATGGTGAAACATCCATTTTGAAAAATTGGGTACATTTCTCGAACAATGCGATTGCATGACGTACCCTTTGAGTAAAAACTGTTCTTTAAGGTTTAAATATATCAAGTGTTAAGAAATATCATGGGTATTACGACTTATAAATAGTATCTAGCATAAGAAAGTGCGTGTTATGTCGAAAAAACACACTGACAACAACTCATTTTGTGCCAAGCTGTTTTGAGTTTATTAGATGAATAGTATACAACGGGAATGAAGATTTGTATAAAGTCAATTGTTACTATGAGAAAAAATTAGCGCGAATATATAATGATTGACATAAAATTATAAGGAGATCAATTTCTCACCATTTTCTTTAAAAAAGCAGCATTGTTCTTATGTTTCTATTCACGTTAAAGGAACATGTGCCTTTACAACAAATAAACCATATTTTCGGCTCCCTAATAGCCACAATATTCACAAATATTATCTGGCTAAAAACATCCTATTCACCTTGAACTAATTTCATGCTTAGACTATAAATAAAATGGGTGTTTAGCGAGCTATTAACCAAAATTTAATAAGAACCAAAGGTTCATGTGGAAAGATATTGTTTTCATGTTTTGATTCATGTGAAAAGAAAGTGAGCCTTGCCCGTTAAATTTTTTTAACTGTTAACGATATTTGTTATTTTGGTAGGGTATATAGCATGCGTTATTAAAGGGGTTCGTGCATGGTGAAAGAAAGCCATCAATCGATCTGAATGGAAGGATGTGGTTGAGCAGGCCAGGGCCCTACATGGGCTGTAACTGGAAGGATTTAGTTGAGCAAGCCAGGGCCCTACTTTGCCTGTAGAGCCACGGTTGATAATAATGATAGTGCTATATTAAAGCAGAAATATCAAAAATGATGGGTAATATATACATTAATAAAAGATGTATATTTCTCGACACATATATCGAGATTTTTATTAAGAAGGGGTTTGATTTATCACTACCTAATTTCCAGATGCGTTTACATTCATTTTTAAGGAGAATTGGAGACCCAAAACCAAATAAACTTATTCTTATTGTGCCTACCCCGTAGCCTAGCACGTGTATTTTGCTCGTTTCAAATATTAAATTAAATTGTCATCAATTTGAATGCAAAAGTTACAACTTACATTAGATTGTATGTACATTATACAAATGGCTTCTGGAAAAACCCTTTCAGTGACGCATTTTACTTCAATATTGACGTCATTATGCAATTTTGGGTTGAAACAAAATGGTGTCTGTGGTGGTGCTGAAAATAGATTAATTGCTCATAATGGAAAATATGTAAATAATTCTTCTTTTTGCGTTAAGCACATTATATACGAATATATTATATAATATTTGATTGATGTTCTGAAGGAACTAATTCGATTTACTTAATGAATGCCCAAATAAAGTGCCATGTAGTGCGGAACTGTGGGGTTTAAAGTGTACAAAATTTGACGCTGTCCATCTTTTAAATGTAATGTGTTAGTTGGTGAGGAGAATGAATTTATGTAGACAATTTTTGTTTTTCCCTTTAAAAAAAGAAAAATAACTCGTTTGTTTTTGTGCTCATAGCATTTGCTTATTTACATACAAATTGTTTTTTTTTTTTTTTTTTTTTCAAAAGTCAGCTAACGATTATTGAACAAAGCAATATATTATATACATAATATTGAAACAAAATTCATATCAACTTACAAATGACATAAAGATCAAATATTGATCTATAGAGTGGGCCTAACTCTGTTTGCTCTTTACAATTCCACCGCGATCTCTGCTGTTCTTTCACTACTGTTTTAATTGTAAGTGTAGACGTGATGATTAGGTTGTCAGTTGTTATATTTGCATTGTAAAGATCTAGAAGGCTATAACTGTTTGCGTCACACAACATTCGAAATCCGATGCACATAAAAAGAATATTGTCCGTGGTTTCCCAAAGAAATGAATCAAATCTGCTTGCGTTTGTTGTACACACAAAAGAGTAAGGTTTACCAAGAGGTGTCCAGACAATAATCGAAAATACTGGAAAAAAAAAAGTTCCTAAAGTTTACTCATTTAGATTACTTACATGCTAACTTTTTAAAATAAGTAAAGCATTTTGAAATTCGAATATATTCCTTATTTTCTTTTCAGTGATTATTTGTTTTTATTTTTAAAGCATTACAATTTAATTAAATGTGAATAAAATTTATCTTCTCCAAAAAATCGTTTAGGTACAAAATCATAAATATTTTAATAGGTATAGATAAATCATGCATTAAATAAAATTAACATTAAGACATACCTGTAGATATTGTTAGTGTAATCACTAACACTCCGTATCCCAAAATCGATTTCATAATTAAATAAGTGTTGATAAGTTCACATAGCTTTAGAGCCCTTATTTTGAGTTACCTTAAAAATAAAGGTAATACATAAAAAGTTATAAAAAATAAATTTGTTTAAATTGTAGATAATTTCAATTTTTTTTAATCACTCATTTTATCTATTGCTGTAAACTTTTGCTTATGAATATATATATATATATATTTATATATATATATATATATAAATATATATATATATGTGTGTGTGTGTGTGTGTGTGTGTTTGTGTGTGTGTGCGTGTGTGTGTGTGTGTGTGTGTGAATGTATAAAATTCTTTACATGCACTGACCATGCTGGACAAAAAGCTGTCTGACCTCTGACCCATCCAACCAATCACATTGCAAGAAAAGTAGTAAACATTCAAAATTTCGTTTAATTTAAGCCAATTACTGATGTTCTTTCAGAACGATAAAACAACATGTATGTCGTAGTGTAATGTTTAAAACATTTACCAAACAAGCTGAAGTTGCAAGTTCAATCCCCAGCTAAGACATTTCTCTTTCAATTTTTAATTTTTTAACTCTCCAAATAAATTCGTGCATTCCATTGTGCTCAGTGACAAAAAAGTAGTCATAAACTCTCCTAAACAAATACTTTTATAAAATGAATACTTTAGGCGCCATCCCAAGCTCTCCAATAATGCGCTACTGTATGTATCGTAGTAATGTGTAGTTCTTTGCTCCTGTGCTCTCAGTCGCTTTCGTATCTCTTATAGTCGGCTAAGCCACATTGCCTTTCCATTGTTCTTTTCGATTCCGGAGTTCACATATTCAATCCCCAGCTAAGACATTACTTTTTAAAAAAGTAAATGTTTTTGTTTGTGTCCGTTCATTTTCCAATTTCTATTTTTGATCACTATAGCAAACGCGAGTGGAAATAAGCTTGACGAATGACCTTTGCCAGGTTATGCCATTTAGTTTATGGTTGGCAAGCCAAGGTTATGCAGGACGTTTGGACCGTTTATCTTCTACATCGTTAAATGGTTTAAATTATTTGTTTTTTAATTTTATTATTTATTTTTAGAAAACTTTATCTCTTAAATATTTAAAACTCTATGCGATGATAACCTTTAAGGTTTCATTTATGATGGGGCACTTGAAAATAAGAAATTATACACATAGTTACTTAACAGTCACTGTGAATTTATGATAGGGATAAATGCGCCATTCCTCTCAGGTAAACCAATAGGTTGATGCTGGTGTATGTTTGTAATGATCGTTCTACTCGCTTCTGTAGGTTACAATAACGTTTGTGAAACTTTCATAAGCCCATCTAAAAGAGCTACAAGAAAATCTTTCGCAGCCTATCTAACTTCACCCATCACTAACCTATGTAATCGTGAAATAAAAAGGCCATGTGGAAAGATACAGATGTGTCCATTCCCTCTTCCCAAATGAATTTTTATTTACATCGTCCATAACACTCCTTTGCATAAGGTATTTTGTGATAACCACTTAGACTAGTCTTCGTAACTTCGTATTAAGCAACCCACGCACAGTTTGACCACAGGTCTTTCCGAGCATTGTGAAAGTTCTGGAGAAGATAAATAAAGGAAGTTAGGGCAGATTAAATGTAGGTATCCTCATAAGGGACTAATTGACTACTATGCCTTTGTATTTACAAATTTCATCGGAACTGGGTGGCCAGACGTTTGATAGAATTGATCACAATTATTAATTCGCATTGGATATTGACTGGTTGTCAGTGTATATACTTTTTTCAATTGTCTAAAATAATAATCAAAAAGTTAACATTAACAGTTGAGTTTCATATGACATTTATTGTTTAAAAGATAATAATATTAAATTACATCGATTAATCTGAAAATTATTTTATCGATTAAAATTATTAAATCGATAAAATATTGATTAAAAAACATTTTAATGTTCTATTTATTAATAAATAACTAATGATATTTTTAAAAATATTTTTTTACGTACAAACATCTCCATACATGTACCTACCTAGTGTAAACTTTAAAATAACCCTTTTTATTAGGACAATTATATAAAAAAAAATTGTTTTTAATTATTTAAAAATAAGAAAATTTCAATTTATAGACATTATATTGAACAACTATATTTAAATATATCTCCTAACAATATTATAGATTTTAAGTTAAGTTGAACGAAATACTAACGTTATGGGCATTTTAAAATATGTCATAGAAGGGCACACAATGTGAAGGAAAACAACCAAGAGAAAAATGTGATTAAGAGTCCTTAGAGGAAAAATCATAACTTTTGAACCACTTTGGATGGAAACAAATATCTGTAACTTCTGTTAATGATCAAACTATTTCTATATTACTGTATTACTTTTATATTTTAAAATTAATTAGAATTTTCAATGAAGTGCCTAAAGTTTAATACCTTATTTAAATTATATCCACTGCTAACTATGTTTTAAAAATAACTTTATAACAATATTAATTGCCTGACTTTATTACTTCCCTTTAAATAAAACAGTTTAATTACCTCAAACATCTATATTTCTAGCTTGGACAAAATTATCGATTAATTTATCGGTTATTTTTTTAAAAGTTAACGATTAAATTTAATGTAATCGATAACAGCCCTAATATATATATATATATGTTAAATATATATATATAAATATTTCTTTATGTAATTAATATAATACATATTTATATAACATCATTTGTATATACGAGTATTAAATAAAGTAGTATATTTAGCTGAATAGGCTGTAGTACTACGTCAATAAATACAACTGATTAGTTCTATTAAACACTTTAAATCATACCAATACACATTTTATACGTTGCATTTTTTAAATAACATTTATAGTAGGTTGATTTGATTTATTTATCTACAAAACAATTGATACTATTTCAGGAGAAGCTCAGACATCATAATAACAAATTTAAGACGCCGTGACGGCAATATAAAATTCAATGTCATGCAGATGGCTGAATAAATTCACAGAAGATGAGATTCAATTAATTGGTTCTGCTCAGTGTCGTAGCTAGGGTCATGTGCGCGCGGGGACATCACACAAAATCTGCGCCCCTGGTTGGACCGAAAGATTCTCGTGGCTCAGTGAGCTCCCAAGAAAAAATTGAAATTTTACGGTCTACATGGTTCAATTTCGAAGCATCTGGTAATTTAATCAAATGGATTACATACTTTTACTTCTCTATACGATTATAAACAATTTATTTGAAAAAATACACTTTTAATTATTCATGACTCGAATAGACATAGCCAAAAATAAATTTATCCTCCTTGAATTGAATGTGGCAAACTCGTCAATGACATTGTCAAAATTAATATTCTCAAGTGTGTCTCTATTGATGCTAAGGAGTGCAAGATCACCCAGACGTTATTGTCCAATTGAAGCACATACATAAGAAAAAATAGGCTTCACTTTGCTGAAGGAAAGACTTTTCACAGCTTTCAGTTGAAACAGAAATTGCTAAATGTATTTAAAGTGAAATGCACAGATTGGGAAATACGTCATCTCCATATGAAAAAAAAACAAGACGCTCCAAAGTATTTTCCGGTAGAAAATCAGTCCGTGTACAGAGCATGTAAAATATTTCAGTCTCCGATTTCTGTGCACAATTCGTTACCATTTACGGCAATAACGTAGAAATTAGCAAGGTCTAAGCTATTTTAAAGAAGTATATTGACTTTTGTCTCAGCAAGAACAGTCTAGTAAAAATCCAAATTTCTTGTTTTTTAGACGTAAAAATATCCTGTTGGAGTCTATCAATTACACTGTTCATAACACGTGCTATTTCTTCTTCTGAAAAAAGATATGCATCTCTTTTGAAATCTTCAAACATCCTCCGATGCCGCCCAATTCTTCTGTCAACCTCGATTCCCAAGTTGTGCATGTATCGAAAATTATCACGAATGCTGACAATTTCTTTCTAAAACAATAACAGATCAAATATTTCTTCCTTGAAATTCACAGTAGGATTCTGCAACTATTTCAGGACACTGTCAATGTTCTCAAGTATAATGTTCCAGAAATGTAACAAAACTAGAAAATTTAAGTTTAATATGCTTAGCAGCAAAGCTTCTGCATCACGTTTGGTGTCAGGCGTCATATTTGTATGTTCTGATATTTTTTCCAACAGCCCTACCAGTTCATCTACTTCTTCATAATCTGCTATAACAGATCCTGATCGTGCACTCCAACGTCCCTCTTCACTGTGATTGGCTTAACTTTTTTAAACTCTTCCAAACGAGTTGTTGAGAGAACACATACATTTATACTTTCAACTATTCCTAAAAACGTGATAATATAACTGGGTCCTGTCTAGCTCCTGCTACGTTTAAGCTTTGGTTTTGCACAGTTGATGAACAATACTCTGTGATTTCTAGCTCATATTTGCCGTTGAAGGCTGGATATATTGTCCAAACATTATAGCAGCTTTGTCATAACATTATGACCGATGGTAGACTAGTGGTGTTCTATTAGATTACAGTTTCTCCATGATAACTTTTTTTAAGGTCTGCTGCGTGATTGGAATGTATCGGTACAAAATCTAATAGTGATTCTTTGATAGTTAATTTTTAGTATGAAGATCAACATCCACAACTCTAGTGAATTAAGAAAGCTTCTCCCGGTGTCCTAGATCGAGTGTTGAGTCAGGTAAGATACCGTTGTACTTGTTTTTTTTAATAATTATTTCACTCAACAGCTGATTCGTTACAGTCGGTGTAATTAGGTATATCAATTCAGATGGGATTTCCGGTGATAAATACGATACTGAACCTGGATTTTCTCGGGCATTTTTTAGGTGTTTTTCTAACATTGGATCCTACTGAGCAACAAGTTTGATCACAGAGAGATAGGAAAGAGAGGCGCTGTCTGATGTTTCGTAGAAAGGAACCGAACTTACTTTGACATACCGATACAAGTCTGTGAGAGGAGAGACCTTCTCTCCCCCAACTTTACGCTCTCAACAGTTGGTATTGGGGAGTAAAATTTTTCTTTTTAAAAAGAATAACAACATCCATCAAATGGACGCGAATATACCATTCTGTAAGACATATAACGCTAGGCAGTTGAATGAATTGGTTTAGTCACGATGTTGGTAATTTCATTTGATGGGACAATGTGTGCAAGATTAGGACTGGAAAACCCAAGATAAAAATCAAAATGGAAAAATTAAAATTGGCCCTGCATTCAGGGCCACCGCTAGAAATTTCGGGGCCCCTGAATTATGGGTACGTGTGCCCCCCCCCCCCCTTTGTATAAAAAATCGGACTAAAACACGGACTGGTTTAATACACATTGGGACGAGATATAACCTGTCACTGAAGCCAACAGGAAAACTTCTAGGACTTAGAAGAAAAGGCCTACACCAAAGAGGCCGCATGTCTAAAAATCAGCCAAGTCACATGCCTAAAAAGTCGAACGTCAATGCGACAATAACTACTGGTTTAACCTCAGCTACAACATACCGTCAGCGGCATACATGAGAAATGCTAAAGCCATGTACGAAAATTTCAAAAAAGCAACCGGCCCATTGGCTTCCAACGTTGCCCCCTAAAGTCCAAGAAAGTGTCCAAGACAAAACAGCGCATTTAAAAAGATGGTTTGAACATCTGTATGCAACAGTTACCACCGTCTCCAACACCGCTCTTGATGTCATCGCCACTAGGCCGCCTTTGGAAGAACTTGATGTCGTGCCCACACAGGAAGAGTTTAGCAAAGCAATTGACTGCCTAGCTTTTGGAGAAAAAAAAAACTGAAAATTTAGACCTACCACAAAAAGCTTTAAATATTGGCAAGACAGCTTTACTACAAACTTACCAAAAGGTTATGAACCTCTGCAAGGAAAAGGGCTACACTTCCCATGACCTAACGCATGCAAATATAGTGACATTTTATAAAAAAAACAAGGGCCAAAGAAATGACTGCATCTCACTCCTTCATATTTTAATAGATGGGCCTTGCCGTGTCATACTAACGCGATTACAGAGTTTAACTTTTCAAGTTTAGCCAGAGTCTCAGTGCGGTTTCCGCGCTGGTCGGTCAACTGTAGACATGGTGTTCTCCATACGGCAGCTCCCGGAAAAATGCCGAGAGCGGCTGATGCCACTATGCCAAAGGGACATGAAAGCAGCCAGAATATGCACAAGCGACTGCGGGTGTTAATCATAAGACTGATCTACATGGCGCACAGCGGTAAAGGAAGGCGTCATAGTAGCCGAGAAGCGAAGTATGTAGAAGGCTACAGATAGGAGAAAAGCCAAAACATTTGGAATAACATACATTTTGAGCAAAAGCTGTGATAATGACTATCACCCAATTCTAGGACTGTACAGCCACACGAGGTCATAAACCTCAGACCAAAGGTAAGACCAAATGTTGCCAACAAAATGAATCTTTGTTAATGGCGTCTCGTATTACGCCTGTTAAAGACCACTCATCCCAAGAGTTATTAAAGTATTAAGTTTCTAAAACCGTAATGGCAATACGCCAATTACCAAGAATGCTCAAAAGTACATAATCATTATACAAAATAATACTTCGTACATTTCTTAATACCTTAACATTATGAATGCAATTATCAATATATCATTATATTACTAATATGTGGGGCACGCTGCCACATAACATTGCAGGTACTTTGACCAAAAAAAAAATTCTCATAAAACTCTAAATCACAACAGAATTCGAGATATCATTTTTTAGGGTGAATTTTTTAAGCTGCCCCGACTTACCCATACTACATATTTTACTTTTAAAAAACGATGATTAATATTAGTTAACTTTTCCCTCGTTTTTTGTAAACAACTTTTATTTTTATTTTTAAAAATGATTGCACCAAAATTTCAGAAGATAATCCCATTCTAATCAATTATAGTATAATTAACTAATTATTTACAAAAATATATCTATTTTTTATAAAAAAATACGTCGTTTGTTTAAAATCATTTTGAAAGCTGAAAAAAATCTTTCTTTTACGCCAAATTTAAAAGAAAAAAGAAAAAAAAAACACATTATAGGATTTTAATTACAAATATGTTGAATTAAATTGATAAGTCAATGCTTAAATGTATTACAGGAAAGTAATTTTAAAAAATAAAAAATTGAATGCATGAATTTATAAACTTTGGTAACTTTTATGTCGCTATTAGCGAAATATAAATTTTATATATTAAAAATATATACTGCATAATTTACACTGAACTTATATTAATTGGAAAATGTATTATAACGATATTTAAATTGTTTATTTATTATTAAGACTTTTATTTATTTATTATGAAGACATTAATGTTCAGTAAATAAAGATAGTGCTGCAGCAAAGATTTAAGAAAGATTTAATAAAATTATCAAATATACTTTAATATTAACTTTGGTTTTGAATAAGTCAGTCAAAGCCAACCGGATCGTAAAAGTGATGGAAAAAAAATGCAGTATATACATAAGTAAGAGAGTTACCGGAAGACATAGATATGACGTATTTGATGACTACAGTATATTAGTTTTAGAAAACTGTGGCGTAAAACACGAAATTCAGAAGAAATCCTTTAGCTAACCACTTCAGTGCAGAAAGTTTTTTCGTCAATTGTCGTTGTAAGCTAAATTTTAAAACTCTTTTGTTACATGTCACTTGAATAATCGTCCAAATATATATCTCCACATACAGCATCAGCGTTAAATTAAAAAAACAAAAAACAACAAGCGTGGCTGATGGGGCCCCCCTGCCGTTTGGGCCCCTGAATAAATTCGTGGATTCACCAGCTGGCGGTGGCCCTGCTATATTGATTGCATATAAACAGAAATCAGAGTAATCAACACGTGTTTATTTATTTCAGCATTTTATGGTTGTTTGGTGATTTCGTACAATTGATTAAACAACTCAAATTTACTTCGAAATAATCTATTTTTGCTAAAGATTAAGCTTTGTCGTACAAGCAAACTCCTTGTCACTGCGAGTAATATAATGTGCCTGCTTTCCTTGCGAGTTGAAAAAAAGTTTATTGCGTTCTTCAAAAATTTCAGCTCAGAAAGTCAGAAGAGCAACCCATACATAAGCCATGGTTCAAATGATCAACAAACTATGTGTTTTTTCTGCAAGGACCTCTCTTACGTCATCACGTATGGCAAACAGTCTGATAACCAGCGAACTTCAGTATACATGAGTAGCTGTTAATGCTCAAGATTCATATTCGAGTCTTGATAAAATTTAAAAACTTGTGTGGCCTGATCAATAATATATTTTAAGTCTGCGCTAATGCTTTTACTTGCTAGTCTTTCTCAATGAATCAAACAGTGCATAAAATTCATGCCTTGCTCACCGACCACCTGGAACAACGTCGAGGACCTCTAGAGGTCCACGGACCACAGGTTGAGAACCATTGTTTTAAGCCAATTCTTTTTATAGTATTTGTCTTTTTTTTTGCTTTTAGTGTCGTCTCTATCTGTACTATTAATAGAATCGCATTTTTTCTTACTGCTCACCCTAGTTTCCCAGAAACTCACAGGTTTATAAAAAAAAACAACGCCATCAGCAATCCTACATTGTGGATGTGTTATTTATTTATGAGTATAATGACGCCCCATAACGCTCAAAAATCAAGCTTGACAACTGCTTTGTAATAAAGATATTTTCTTAGCTCCAAAATTAATTCTTTCAAACGTATTGGGGACACATTAGCTTACATAAAATTTAATACTCATTTTGGCGCCCCCTAAAGTGGCGCCCGGGGACCTGCTTTTAATAATATTAAAGACTATGAGGCCCAACGCAGTTATCTGCAAGGTTGCAATAGTATCAACCCTTTAGAATTCACTCGTAGAAGGCCGAAAAGCAAAGTTGGAAAAGAAAGAAGCAGTTTTCCATATAGTGTCAAGTTCATAGACAAAAGTATTGTCAAATGCAAGGCAGCATTTGTATCCATCCTTGGCAAAAAAGAATGTAGACTAAAAAGAAAAGTTATGAACTTTTCTGTCCCCATTGCAGATGTGTGTCGGAAACATGGCGATAACAAAAACATTTACAAAAGAATTCGAGATAAAGATTGTGAATATATAAAAATGTTTCCTGCTTGTGAAAGCCTTTACAGCATATCTAAGAACAAGCATACAAAGAATCTGACTGTAGTACAATTGCATCGCTTATTTTTTAAGGAAAATGCAGAATTTGCAGATATTAAATACTGGTATTATCATGACACAATTAAAATTGAGTTTAATATTAATTTTGGATTAGCACGTAGTGGTATATGTGATAAATGCGAAAAATTTAAAACTCATATAAAGGTGCACAATCTCTAGCGGATGTCATACTGGTAAATGACTTGAAGTCAAAGCATGAGCTTCACATAATGATAATGACTTTTTAAAAAATATTCAGATGAAATAGGCCACACACGCTGCCAAACAAAATAAAGACACTGCAGTGATTTGTATCGACTTTGACAAAAAAATGTATCGTGGTATGGCCAAGAGTATTATAAGCGTCAACTCTGGTTTCATAGCTTGTGTAATTTTAATAATGTAGATGAATTGCAAACATGTAGGCTAGGCAATTATACTTCTGTTCATACACTTACTACTAAAAAGATAACACTGTTCATGGACAACTGTTTTTCAAATAAAAAAAACCCTACATTTTGCATACATTCAAAGTATTGTGTACAGATGTGTGTTTCTAGAAGAATCCTATGTTATGTATTCACTTCCAAGACATAGCCGAACCCCTTTTGATCGAGATTTATGGCGAATTGAAAAGACATAGTGATTGTACCTTTACAGTGGGTAACACTCATCAAAAACACTGACACAAAAAACTATTTGACTATTTTATGTGGATATCATCTGACATAGAATATGATTGAAGATTGAACAATTGTTGTTAAGTACTTGATAAGAAAGTGGCGTATCATGCTTTCTTACGACCAAAGACTGGTATCAGTGAATTTAGAGGTGCAATTTTTGAAATATGCCAAAAAATTCATAACAGAATTTAAAAACTACTCCTTTTTACTTTTAAGTTCTTGTAGCTTTAGGGCCATATTTTGTTTGTAGAAACGATATGGTCAAAATGACCTGTGGCCGCACTATCCAGGGTCGAATATATCTGGGGTCAAAACGTCCGTTTTGGAAAAGTCCTGGTAGTCAAATCTGAACGGTTGAATAGTCCGGTGTCCAAGTGTCAGACCCCCATAGAGATTAACCTCTTTTAATACACTTATGTATGTGAGTATGATTTAAAATACCTATATCTTCTCTGTGCAAAATTCAAAAGTAAAAAAGAAGTCTTTATCGGATATGTGCAAATATTAAAAACATGTAGGAATATCGGACGTATTACCGTTGTATCCATTGAATACATACATTAACGACTGGAATTTTCCTAACGTTTTATAAATTAAGACAATAAGCTACATATCCTGCTAGTAAACTGAGCACACTATTAAAAGTTTCCGTTAAAAACAAAATGCCGTAGTTCACTGATTTTTTTAAATATTTTTTTTTGTATGTAAGTGCTTTCACTTTTCAAAAGAACAGAACTATTCTATAGTGGTGCAGTTTTCTATAGCTTAAGCAGCTTGAAACAAAAGTAAGACATTATTTATATCGATGAGTTTAAGATTCAATTGCATTTGGCTATCGTGTTTCAATAAGAAATCAGTGGTTAAAAGATTCTAAAAATAGAGCAGCAACTTGTTCCAGTTACTACCTTTTCATACGGCATAGAAGGTGATATGATTTTTTGTTCGGTCTTTCTTCATTTCAGAGCACTAAAGAGTTTAGTGTGTAAGTATGCATGATGTGAATTTTGTCTTAGTAAAAATGTATTCACTTATTGAAATTCATTTTGTTCTTTAAACGTTTGTATTAGCGTTTTCTTTCACCATTAAAAAAATGAAACATCTTCATATAGCGTCCTTTAATATGAGAATAGCTATATATATCAATTAGAGGATTCAAATGATTTTTAAAAAAACTTTACTATAGACCTTTGATCACTTTAAGGCATATTTTATTTGGGGAGCAGAAAAATGCAGCCCTTTTGACACATTTAATAAAATTAACACATTTGAGACACACACTTTTATTTGCATGAATATAGCTCACTATTGCTATCAGTTTTTTTTAAAAAGTTTTTTTTCTTCTGATTTTCATATTTATATGGTTTGTGGAATTATACACTCTAACAAAATGACAAAGACTTTTTCAAATATTTGAATTATCATTCAGGTTTTTAAAAAAATATAAATATATCATTTTTAGTTTTTCTAATATTAACATGCGCCAAAATTAAAATGACATAAATGACATATATGTTGAATTTTTATTACCTTCTATAACAATACATGTTGTTATGTTAAGCATTTTTCTATAACATTTGAATTAATAGAAATAAATCGTTTCTTATATAAACATATAAAATTAAGTCTGTTAAAAATTACTCTGTAAATATTTAATTTTAGAGGCGTTAGTTAAAAAAACTTATTAAAAAATTAAAAAATTAGAAAAAAAAGGAAAATTAAAAGTAATAAACCAATAGATAATTTTTTTAAATAACTAGACCGAAAAAATATAATAAAAAAAAGCTTTATACCTTTACGATAACATATAATTGTCACTTTCAAAGTATATCGATTTAAATTTCATGGTGACTTACGAATAACATTAAATTAGCAATGAAATAAAACACAGGTTCTTCGTGTATGGTCTAATCAGATTTATAGATAAGACGACAGTTAAAATCACATCTAATTCACTCATCTATAATATTAAAACGAAAATGTGTAGCGATCGCTTGTGCTTACAACTCCAGAAACCGGTGAACCGTGAATAACCATATTCAAACTTACATACATGTGTGTAGTGAAATATTTATTTCTAAAAATAGATCGTGGCAAGTTCTTTTCAAAATAACACCATTTGGACTTCTGCTTAAATTACAAGCAATGCATAAATATTTACATGCAATATTCTCCAAATGTAATAAATAATTTGGCGTGTTTTATTTTTAAAATTCGAATTATATTTCTCTTAGCTGGTTAGACTCAATTAACGTTCTGAGAACACATGCCTATAAACTCCTGTTGATTAATTAAAAGAAATAGAACCATTATGTAGCAATTACGTTCACATATAATAGATTTTCAGAAAACTATTTCAGATAAACTGTATTGTCAATTATAATTAACAGTGGCATAGATGTGTCTGATTAAATTACGTCATGTTAATGTAATTTAATAAATGATGTGTAATAAATTTACTATTTTATTTTAATATTTGAATATTCGACAGTTTCAAAACAACATACATCGAAGGGCTGTTATTGATGAATTTGTATTTCATAATTATGTTGTGTAAAATAACGAATAATTAATACATAATTTTGAATAAAGCTGAAAACTCTATGTATGAAGTGATTAAACTGAAAAATTAATAAAATGCCGATATCTTAAGTCTTAAGTTTTTATTTAGAAAAAAAATGATGTGAGAAGATACCTATACTAATAAAAGGTTCAAGCACTAACTGACTGACTGACCGAATGACTGACTGACGGATTCATCACTAATTCTCCAACTTCCCGTGTAGAAAGAGGCATGAAACCTTTGGAAGTTGTTTGGTGAAAAAGAATTTTAAAATCCTCGCTCATGTTGGGCCGGATCTCAAAAAGATTTTTTTCTTAAATGGCGTCTTTAAAGATTGAAAATCACACATTTTCCTATTTCCAGTGTAGGTAGAAGCATAAAACTTTGGAAATGTTTTAATTACATGCTTTCGGCGATAATTTGAGGGAAAAAAGTTAAATTTCCGACTCATGTCGGCCGGGGCCCGAATTTTTTTTTTTTTTAACCTAATATGAGCAATATAAAAATTAAAAATCACTGATTCTCCTATCTCCCGTATAAGTAGGAATATGAAACTTTGGAAATATTTTGAGTACACGCTTCCGGCGAAAATTGGCAAAAAAATTGTTAAAACTGCAGCTCAATAGGGGCAGGGAGCAAAAATGTAGTTTTTCTAATATTAAAAACAGCCTCATCACTAATTCTCAAATTTTCCTTGTGGGTAGGAGCTTGACATTTTGGGAAGATGTTGAAAAATTATGTTTAAAATTTCGCTCATGTGGGGCCGGGGACCCAAAATTTGTTCCCCTTATATTGGCTTCATACACATTGAAAATCACAATTTTTCTATTTCCCGTGTAGGTAGAAGCATGAAACTTTAAGAACAAGTTAAATTTCCCACTCATTGGGGCTTGGGCCCCAAAAACTTTTTTCCTGATAAAATCTATATACAAACTAAAAATCACACATTCTCTTACTTTTCGTATAAATAAGGAATAAGAAACTTTGGAAATGTTTTGAGTATACTCTTCCGGCGAAAAGTAGCAAAAAAAAAAGTCAAAAGTCCCTCTCATGGGTTGGGGGCGATAGCGAAACTATAGTGTTTCTTATTTTTAAAATAGACTTATCACTAATTCTCCAATTTTCAGTGTAGGTAGGAGCATGAAATTTGGGGAAGATGTTGGATACCCTCTCATGACTGAAACTGGCGAAAAAGATTTTTTTAAAAATCACTCTCAGGTGGGGCCGGGGACCCAAAAGAGTTTTTCCTTATAAAAATTGAAAATCTCCAATTTTCCTATTTCCCGTGTAGGTAAAAGCCTGCAACTTTGGAAATATTTTGAGTACATATTCCCAGCGATATTATTTTTAAAGTTAAATTTCTCAATTTTTTGAGTATATATTCCCAGCGATAATTTTTAAAAAATTAAATTTCTTACTCATGGGTGCCCTGGCCCCCAAAACATTTTTCCTTATATGAACTTTATAAAAACTCTCCTTTTTTCTGGTATATGTTGAAGCATGAAACTGGAATGTTTTACAGTCTACGCTTTCGACGTAAATTTCCTAAAAATAACGTTAAAACTCCCACACGGGGGGGGGGGGACGGGAGCCCAAATATGTTTTGTCTTATATTAGAAAACGACTCATCACTAATTCTCCAATTTTCCGTGTAGGTAGGAACATGAAGCTTTGTAAAACTGTTAAGTGCCCTCTCACGACGAAAATTGATGTACAAGATTTTTGAAATACACACTAATTTGAGCCGGGGCCCGAACAACTTTTTTTTATCACATATATGAGCTATATAAACGTAAAAATCTATAATTCTCTTATTTCCTGAATAGGTAAAGGTCTGCAACGTTGGGGGGTTGTTACATACACGTCCACGATGGTAGCAGGTGAAAAAATATTTAAAATATCCCTTACTTGGGCATTGGGCAAAAATATCTTAGTAAAAATAACTATTTAAGAATCCAATGAGTGATATGTTTCAAAAACAATTATGCCAGAAACCTTTACGGAAGTGTGCAAAAAAGTCGAAATTTCATAGCAAATGGATACATAAAATAATAATTTGAAAGCTTAAAAAAGAAAAAAAATCGACATTAAAAGGCCAGGCTCTAAAATGAATGATAATTTGTACTTAAGCTATATTTCTCAATATTGCGTAAAATTAATAGGGGAATTAATGATTAACGTGCATAACATAATTAATTGGGGACGCATGACCGATGGAATGAACATAAGAGTTCAGTTCTCTATGGTATTTATTTATAGACTATTAAGTTTTTATGTACTAAGATTGGCAAGATCCGTTACCTTTTCAGTAACTTAAGCTAGCATTAACTTTTCTAAAGGTAATAAAGGGGAAAATGACATTTAAGGGCACCTATGCACAATCTGAGCAAGATGTCAATTTAAAGTAGCTGTTTATTTTAATTCAGTTTCATCATGAATATATTTCTCTAGAT
The DNA here is from genome assembly GCA_002072015.1 of Radix auricularia. Lineage (NCBI taxonomy): Eukaryota > Metazoa > Mollusca > Gastropoda > Lymnaeidae > Radix > Radix auricularia. The sequence goes on from MUZC01000944.1 coordinate 29,958, forward strand.
TGTTACAAATTTAATGAGAAAATATCCTAGACATATAAGAAAAACAGACATTTTAGGGCCCCAGCACAGAGGGAATTGACATTTGAAGTTCAGTGCCCTATAACATTTTAATCTGGGCTACAAGATTTTGTTTAAAAAATTTGTTAAGATCAATTGTTTAACACAAAAATTAACACACAAATTTATTAAAGCAAAATAAACAACAAAAAAAAACAACAAAATAAAATAACATGGTGGGGCACATTCAGTGCCAGATGTAAAGTTAAACACACTTGTTTAGTGAAAATTGAATGAAAACATATATATATATATAGAGAGAGAGAGAGAGAAAGACAGAGAGAGAGAGAGAGAGAGAGTAAGATATTTGTCATATTTGCTAAGATCATTAAATCTGAAAAGGGCAAAATATCTTAAACAATTACTGAAAAATGTACCATGTTGCTTGCGCTTGAACTATTTTTATTTCGCTCATATAAGCAAGCACCATCTCACTGGAAGATGAGATAAGCGGAAGGATAGAGAAGGCAGCAACTGTTATGGCTAGACTGTACAAAAGAGTCTGGCCCAATGCCATACTCACATCCAGGACTAAGCTTCAGTTATATCCAGGCCTGCGTACTGAGCACGCTCCTCTATTGATGCGAGTCATAGACCACTTATACCAGACATGAAAAAAGGCTCAATAGCTTCCCCTTCAGATGCCTGCGACGCATCCTTGACATCAAATGGAAAGAGAAAGTCCCCGACATAGAGGTCCTGGCTCAAGCAAGCATGAGCAGCATTCCAGTCATATTAAGCCAAAGACGCCTCCACTGGCTTGGACACGCCAAGAGAGTGCAAACTGGTCGCATACTAAAAGATGTGCTATGCAGCGATCTGGCAACAGGGAAAAGGTCGGTTAGTCGCCCACGTCTCAGATACACGGACATATGCAGGAGAGACATGAAAGTAGCCAACATTGATATACAAAACTGGGAAAACCTGGATGAGGATAGGACCACTTGGAAAAAGAGGTAGGAGAAAGGTCAGGCAACACTGCCCGACTACATTCGCATGTGTAAAATGCAGAAGAGACCGCCACTCAAGGATTGGTCTCATCAGCAACACCAAGAGCTGCAAAAAATAAAGATAAATATATCGTCTTTCATTGACGGACAGATACCATACAAACAATAAGCAGCAAAAAAAAATATATATATAAAAAAGACACAAACATTAATGGTCCCAGGACACATTAAGGGCTAGATATAAAGTTCAAAATATTTGTTCATTTGAATATGTATAATACTGGATACCTTAGCATTATTTGTGAAGATCTTTGATAAATAATTATGGAATGCAATCTTAAACTTTTACGAAATCAGATGTTTGGGGTTCCCAGCCCCGAAGGATTTGCCATTTGGATTTAAGTTCACTATGGTATTTTTATATTTGATATTTAGTATTTATACACAAATTTTGGTTAAAATTCATCAATATTACAAGTAGCTAGTGTTTAAACTATTGTTATTTCGCTTTTATAAGCAAAAAACACAATTGCTTACTTAAAAAGATCTATATCACTTTCAGTAAGACTCGTTTCCATATGTTCTTTACTTTTATTAAAGTTTATGTCATATCAATATCTATATTACTCAAGCTTCATTACCTGTTCTATACAATTATTCATTGCAATAACTATTTTTGGAATTATTTATTTTCTTTAAAACAGTAATGAAACTCTGTTTCTTAATTTTCAGGGATCATAAACATATTTTTTAAATTTTTAAATAGGTAATCTTTAATGAAAAGATAATAATTTAGTTTTTTATTACAACTAAGGGAAACAAAAATGCAATGGCATTTTCATGTGTGTATTCTTTGTATTATTTCCCTTCTGCCAGGTTCAAATAAATTTTATTAAATTCTCTTACTGCTAGATGTGTAACTTACGAAGAAAGTGCAATCCGGCCCCACCCCCTCTTTTTATTTTTAAAGTGATCTTATCAAAATGATCTTCTCTATAAAAAATCATGTTAAGCCTGGTCCCTTTTTGGAGTCAAGACGTGTTAGCACATTTTCGTATTATGTATCAGTACTTATGTTAGATATCAGCATTATGTAGTTATCAGTAATTGTGTTTAGATTTTAGACATATTTTTATGAATTTTCTTGTGTAATGAATATAACTGAAAAAAAAATTATTTAAAAATCATTTCTTTACATTTTAAATTTTTTTATTTTCTCTTTAATCTAACTACAAGTGGTTTGTGGTCACTGAAATAGGACTCATAAATGAAACATTCTAAATTGTAATCAGCTAATTGCTCAAATACTCCGTCAATTGTTGTTTGATAGATCGTGGTTGCCAATCTTGGTGAAAGTAGTTGAATGTTGAAGCTTGTATCGAAAAAAATTTCAATTTCTGCCCCTGGGCCGCTAAGATCTTGATTGAAGTCACCACAACGAAATTGTTCTCCATGTCACGACGATAATTTTGGTGAAAAATGGATTTTTGTGGTTATGTGGCACTTCCAGACGGTCGACCTGCCACTGGAAGTAGTCAGAAATGATCAGCACAAAATTTTGAACATTTTAGTGAAATAAAATAAAAAAAAATTGTATGGAAAATGAGGTCATATGGCACTTCGAGGAGCTCTACTGCCACTACAATAGTTCGGATCGAGTAACTAAGTGTTGATGCACAAATGGCAGGTCAGGACATACAAAAAACATATATACATCATGGGTCTAGGACATATGGTTGCTGAGATCTAGGGTGATGACAGACGGATGGACGGACGGACAAAACGGATACAATAGCGCTTTTCTACTTCTCGAAAATGCGCTAAAAATCGATAATAAGAGTGACCAAAAATTGCTTGTTGGGCTTATTTTTTTTTCTAAAGAGAGAAAAATAATTGAAGTGTTGTTTTTTTCCACTACTTGTTAACATCTTAAAGAAACTAACACTTGAAAATGACATATGCTTATGTACATTTGGTCATGGTAATGACATACAAATAGTTTCCTGTAATGTTGTCTTGTAAAAAGAGTATTTCTGATTCAAATGTTAAGTCCTATTAGTGTTTTTGTTTTATAAGACTGTATTTCATGCACATTCAAATATAACATATTAGAATGCAAACTTATTCAAGCCGTTTCCTTAAAATTCTTTTAAAAAGAAGTTGTTTAGATAAAAAGTCTTTTTTTGCCTTTTACACGGCTTGGCGGAAGAGAAAAAAACATGAATAATTTGACCCAAACACAGATATTAGAGACAGCTGTTTATGTTGCTAGGCCATACATAAAGTAGCAAAGATTATTTGTAATAGACAAAATTAAAAGAGAGCTGCAGTGTTGCAATATCAAAGGACTACGTGATTTACTTGTTTGTGTATCTAGGTCATCTAGACTATGAATTGCTATGATAAGTTAAAGCTTGGTAGGGAAACCACCTGCTTAAGAAGGCGGCCTCCTAGGTCATAATTCATTGACGCATTCGTGTTATGACTATTGCTAGCACAGCAATATAAGCTTGTTCATTGTAAGTGTACCAGCCAGTCACAATAAAATTGTGTGAGCCGGGAAGACAAACATTTTCGCCTTTAAGTAACACACCAAGAAGGAAGTAATTTCTTCAAACCATATGTAGTCACGTTTTCATTGTTTGATTAGGTGGTCCTTAAAATAGATTTGAAGAATGGAAATATGTTGGTGACATTTACATAAACAACATAACATTTTTGTGCTTGCATTGTTTATTGTTCAACATTTAAGATTTAAGGTTAAGATAGAATTTAAAATAAAGTAGATTTTCAAACCTTCTTGATTTTAGGAATATTATTGATCGAATTTTAAAATAAATTATAGCGTCATTATGTTTATAAATATCAAGACACTGCAAGTTATTAGTAGCCGTCCATAAGGAGCGTCACGCTTTTTAAAACCATGTTTACCTCCTCCCCATCACCTGTCACAAATCTCTGGCCACCCCCTTAAGTATGTGATACTTTCGAAAAAATATGTTATAACTAAACGAAATGATTACATTTATTGCGAAGCTCAGTGGAGTCAAGAGTGCAAGACCCCTCACCCCGTCACAAACTGTCAAAATATCTGTCTAACATTATATCCGTCTCCCTCGTACGCCCCATATCAAATCTGCTGACAGCTATATTTTATTGTGCCTTTAATTTTTATTTTACGTAATTTGTTTTATATTAGCATTGGAGACACAATATACACTGCTAAAACTGTTATTTTATTTATTAAACACAACGTTTAAACTTTGAATTGTTCCCAATTAATGATCAATTCTATTCTAAAAGTAAATCAGCTGGTGTAATTTTTTTTTAATATTTAAAAAAAAAAATTTTTTGCTGCGTGTATTGTATAAAAAGTGTTATTTCCCTTTAACCACAAAACATTCCTTTTACATATGTACGAAATTCTTTTTAAAAGAAATTTATAAAAAAAAAAAAAAAAAAAAAAAAAAAAAATTGAATATGAAATATACATTTATGGTTTCTTTTTCTTATTTTGTAATTATCTGAAGTATATAAATGTGATTAAACTGCAATATATAAGGAATATATTTAATGACTTATTACACATTAATCTGATCGCCATAAAATGCTGGTATGTTGTTGTGTACACTCCCAGATAGAATACTGTCAAATTGCGTTCCATTCGTAGACCAATTGGAGATTTGTGCAAAACATTTTCTGTTTCTCCTTTATGAGCTACATATAAATTATTATAAACATTGGAAATATGGTAAATTGATGGATAATAATAAAAATTGTTTCATAAAAACTTACTGACTCATCATCAAATACTATAGGGAATTCAACACAATCAATAACATTTCAAGCGATGACGAGGGCTCCATATTTTATTTATTTTTTTCTTTTAAAATAATTTTTAAGATATTTTTCCTGTTCGATGTTTCGGGATCTTCACAAATACTGACACATGTATTCATAATGATTCAGATTAATATTTGATGGTGTTTTCAACTATATATCTTGCACCTCTCGGGCAACTGGAAAGTTATTGAACACGTTTTCACGAATTTTAGCAACATTTTAAAAAATATATTTTTCCCCCTACATCTCATATAATGAAAAATCAATTTGTTACTGTTTTTTTTTTCTTCATTTTTTTATTTGAGCCTTCTCGTCCTTGTTCTACCGATTATCGTCGAAGGTGGGCGATTCCTTCAAAGACATAATCAACCTACGAAAGACATACAGGCATCTCTGTCCTGTGCCGGCTTCTCCAGGATCTTCCATTCAAGGCCATTTCTCTTGATTTCTGCCTAAAATACTCGGCGCCTAATGTTTCTTGGACGGAATCTTTTTCGCTCACCCTGTGATTCAATTTCAGATCTGGCTTTCTTGTATTAGAAGCAGATTTTCTCAGTGTGTGACCATTCAATCACTCCGCTTCTGAAGAATCTCTTCCTAAATGGGCTTGTATTTGTCCACTATCACAGATCATGGTTGCTGATTTTGTCCAGCCAGTGTATTCTGATAAACCTTTTAAAGACAATTGTTGATAAAGTACCAGAGTCTGGTCAGGCTGCGGCCGTTATTCTCCATGTCTCGGCTCCATATGGCAGCTGGGTTTCACCATGGCGTTAAAAATCCTTGCTTTTAACTTGCTGCCTAAGTTGTGAAAGTCCCAATTATTCTTGAGTTGAAGGACGGCTGCTCTTTCGATCCTTATTTTGACGTCAGCATCTGTACCCCCGTGTTCATCTACCACGCTATCAATATAAAACAAACTGTCAACCTCCTCAAGGGGATTATGGGTGATGTACTGGTGGCGTACTAAACAATTCATCCGAACGCCTTCAAACTTTGGGAAGATGGTTCATATATTCCCTCAAATGATGCAAAAACAATTAGTTTTTTATTTATTAAAAAAATAAATATTTTTTTTTTTTTTAAATTGAAAACAATTGTTGGCACGGACAACAAGATAATTTAAATTCTTCAATAAGCTCCATAAAAAATTACTTGAAATATTTTCTACTCGTATATAATCGGATCTCGACAAAATTTGTTACAAAAGTTTAATTCCCATATATGTATATACTATAAGTGGTTGAACTCTGAATGTCTATTCATTCGGAGTCATGGGACCAAAAGATTAAATCGTAAATATTTAAGACATTTCTACCAATTCGACTATATAACATTTTCACAAATATCGGCATATATATTCATCATGATTCAGGTTGAAATTTTAATGTAAAGGTGTATTGAAATTTAAATATTGCTCGACTTGGCAAGGTGGAAGTTAGGATTTGTTTTTAACATGCTACAAGCACAATTTATAAGAACGTCAAACAATTATATGAAGTTTGAATTTACCTTCATTTAATTAACAAACGTGTATATGAATACATTAAATACGTGGACATCTATTCCTCAACGGCCTGGTTGACCATAAGTATTTTTACAAGAATTTGTTGCTTTTCTGAAATTTAATTTCACTCTTTCATTATTTTATTTATTGTGTGGGCACACGAAATGGGGGCTTACTCAAATAAACCTTCTTCAAATGTCTTTATTGCATAAAAAAGATTTTAAGGTTCATAGACTTAAAGACATGAATAAAAACGCATAAGGTTTTTTTTTCAAATTTTATTATATAAGTTGCGTATCAGCCGCGTACTTCTTTTAAAGTCAATATGTATTTAAACCAGGAAGGAAAATGCTTGCCAGCCTCGATGCGCATCAATATTTCTTTTATAAAAACTTGATACCAGCACTTAGAATCGAGTTGATCAGATCTACCTCATGATATTACTTTAAGACTATCAATATTGTATGACTACGCTTAATTTTTATAATCATGAAGCAAAGAAACATATTTGTAATGAATAAAAAAAATATTTGAAACTTAAAAAATGACATCAAACTAACAAATACAGATACTTTTTTAAACATAATACCTATAAAATTATAAGCATATTTTTATAATTCTATACAAAAGTTCATGATAGAGCGTATGCGTTAAACAATGGTGAAGACTTTGTAAAGATGATAAGTATATTATTACGATAAATTTGTGTATCTTATTCACATTATGTCCGTCTTTCTTTTGGTGCGACTACATTTGATTTCTAAGCCCCTGAATACTTAGCTACTTTATGCCACAAAATGTTCTATTGATATCCTTTAATATATTTCATTCTAGGTAAAATTTAAAAATAATTGGCTCATAAAAAAAAATTAGCACATATTTACATTATCAATTTACTTAAAATAAATTGTTTACCATTGTTTTAGAGCTGGTATCATAACAACTTAATAAAACATAGCAATGAAATCGTTCAATGTATTTCAATCTAAGTTTTTATGATCCCAGCTCTTAAATTCAATAAAGATTTAAAGTTGTCTTAAGTAAAATTGAAAAGTAATCGATTACTTTTAATATAATAATTTTACATTCGAATATATCGTATAAGCGTAATATTTACTTTGCGTAGGCCGTTTTGTGTAATATTCTATATTGATTTAGATTCAAACGGTACGTTATAATTGATGCAATCTTCGAAAGACATCATTTTTCAAATTTTAGATGAAGTTTTATTTGCAGTTAGGTACGTACACTGATTAATCTTATATATATTTTTAAAAATTTTTTCAAGTAAATGTGTTGACAACTTTATTTGAACATATGTTTTGTAAAGCTTTAGATGATTGTTATTGCTTGATTTGGAGTTTCAATAATGTTCATAAAATACCTTATACAATTAAAATTTTGAACTTCAATTTTATTATCCGATTTAAAACCATTTTTAACTGTGTTCAAGTTTAAAATAAATTTGACCGCTTTGCAATTTTCAAGGCTAAAAACCATTATTATGTTCTGTTACGTAATTGAAATTTGTTTTTGTTTTTTAAATACAGTACTATGGCTTCTTTACTTAGCTTTGGCGTCAAGCGATTCATCATTATAGCTATATCGCTTTTACCGCTTACATTTATTAAAGGTACGATTTATTTTAACTCAACACTGTAACCTCATAGACTAGTAATCAACAACGTACGTTACAAAACACAATTTATTAAAATTGTCTATTTTATTTAAAAATGGGTCTAAAATAGATTTTAATTTTTTTTAAAAATATCATTAGTCATTAGAACATTGGCAAGGGTTTAATCTGGTTCGTTAGACCTGATCAAAATAACCTCACATTTTTAAAGATGAAGTGTCTTCCAGTAAGTAAATTATCACAAACATATTTTACTTGAATTATAAAGAACAAAAATTTAATCTTCTTCAGCTTAAAAGAAAAAAAGAGAAATCAAAATATTTTACTGCAATATATATATAATTGTTACATTTATGAAGATGATTTGTTCTTATATTCAACAGGTCTGTCTTTTCAGCCTTTGTATCTAGATCCAAATGGTCTAGAACGTATCTCCACTTGCTCAAGTGGCCTAAGAGCTGGAATCGATCATTTTAAATTCAATGGAATAGTTAATGGAACAGGTGAACAAATGCCAAGTTTCATAATTATTCAAATGAAGAACTCATCTACAAATGATTTCAAAACAGTAAGTACGGTGGCTTTCATAAAAAACTTAGCTATAAAGTTATTGAAATCGTTTTGTTATTGCCTGAATTCTAATTCATGAATAGGTTTAGAGTTTTACTATGGTACCAAAAGAATTCACAGAAAGTTATTTGGCCATAGTTTTTCATGAAATAAAACTACCTTTCAACATTTTATAACATGGTTTATGTTTGTTCCACTTTGTTATGACTGTTCTATATGGCTTATTAAATGTCGCACTTCTATTTAGCAAACATTGATCTCTATAAAACATGTCTATTTATTCCCTCTAAGATTTATGTTAATTTTTACTTCGAAAACGTTTATATAAACACCTTCTTTTTTATTAAATGAAAAAAAAACAATATATAGCTATATAATCGCTCAAAAAATTAAACTAGGAATATTAATCTTATCGATTAAAATTATTTATATAGACGCGCATTCGTAAACAAGAATATATATTACCTTATTTCTTGCATAGCAGAACGAATTTGTTGTGTAACTTCATAAAATTTGGAAGCCATTGAATAACGGTGATTTAACCGATTTTGAGAAATTATAAATCGCTACTTAACAGGATCTATGAATTAAATTATAATTAATCGAAAATAATGGATTAATGGAGTAATTTTGTACAAATTAAAGCTCCCCCATACCCACCCATTCTCCTTGCTCATTTCTCTTAACTCTTAGCTGCTAGGATGGCTTCCGCAACTTGAAAGCACTCATGCATTTTTTACCATCCAAGGATGCGCTTGTCAGCGATTTCCTTCAATAGTTCATGTTCAATGGGCGCCAATAATATTTCTTTCTTAAAGACGTATGTGCAGACAAGTGTGACTTCTTTTCCTAAGACAGTTTCCAGTTCACCGTAGCAAAGCTCTTGTACTTTGTTCCCAATCACATTCTGTGGACGTCGCCTAACCATCGTTTGCACTCCTACTTGAGTGTACTCTCAACATAAGTCTCCTCTTTAGAACCTTCGGAAAGGGAAAAGCCCCAGGTCCTGACACCCTTCAATGTCTCAGAAATGCAAGGTAACGATTGGATTATTGCTTAAGTCCCTCAGCACGGGAAACCAGCATCACTGAAGCCTGTGTGTTAGCTCGTAGCCGATGAACACGGTAAAATCACACAGAGTTTGCCGGTTGCCAAAATAGTTACGCTTTAAAAAACAAAAATAATCACAGCGAGTGCAGCAACTATCGTGACATATCCATACTGAGTTTTGTGGGAAAGGCCTTTGCCAGAATGGTCCTTTCACGCCTGATCTTACATGGATATATATATAGCATACAATTACTTTTTTTTTTAAATGTGTTTCTGAAGAAAAGATTACAATATATTTCTTATATATATTTTTTTATTGGTATATTTAAAAAAGTTACAATTTTACTTAAAACTTTAAATAGGATTTTATTTAATTACATTCTATATTTGTCAGATCTGCTTCGCGTCATTAAATACCTGTGAAAGATCATTGTCTGAACCCTGCCACTGTTCTGCAGAAAACGGAAGCATATATGAAGTCGTAATGATAAGATTAGCTGAAATTAAAAGCGGTGAAGAGATATTTCGGATGTTTTGGAGCTATCATCCATTTGCTATGTATTCTAGTAATGAGCTTCAAGTACCCTTTAAAATATATGGTAAATATTACTTGTATTTTTTAAATGTTTTAGCAGTGTTGATATTTTCATTAATTGTGGCATATTTTTAGCCATTATATTGATATGTTGAAAACATAGTTTTAAACTTCCACTGGTTGTATCAAAACTATAGGGAAAGCACAATTTTACACCATGTAAATCATTTTAAATACTGAATAAGTATAAGAAGTATAGTGTTTTTCATTTTCAAAAGAAAATTAAGTTTCTGTAATTTACTCTAATTTCTTTTACATTTTATATTACAGAAACTTCTTCTTTTTTAAAAGTAAAAAAAATTCTTCCCATATGTATTTTTAATGTCTAGTATTACATTTTCATGTACATTTTAGTGTTTGCAGTGTGTTGGTTTTCAACGTTAGATCAGGCAACACATTCCAGGTCCGAGATCAAGATAGAAAAAACTAGGGCAATTACGTCTCTCTTTTATATAAGCAACGTGTTTTATCCTTAAGTCTATCTAAAGTTTGTTTTGCATTACAATTATGTTGTATTTCCAACTTAAATTTTTTTGTAATTATATACTATTTATTATTTTAATCTTTTGATTGCATGACTTTACTGCTGCTGTTTTTCCTGTCGGTATCTAAATTCCACTAAAAAAAGAAACTTTTCAATGATTTAAAATTTATTATTAATTTTCTTTGGTGCAAAGCTCTCAGCAGAAAATTCAAAGTCTATAGAATTTTCCTGAAGTCAGGGAAGCATTTTCGGTTATTATATTTTTTAAAATGTATTTATAAAATTAAATATAAAGCCTACATTTTTAATACATTTTTTAACACATCATTAATATTGGAAAACCAAAATAAATAAATAATAATTACACATAAAAAATATTACATAAAAAATATTCATCTCAAGTCTTATTTTTTATATTTTTTTGAAAGAAAATATACATTTTTCTTATTTTTATTTTAAAAACAATATTTGCTTTAATATTCATAACTATTTACACGTTTCTAGATATTAATTCTTACCCATAGTATTTTCTCATTTTTATATTGCGTCAGGGCTTTTTGAAAGATCTTTAATATTTTTGTTCTAATTGTAGTCACATGTTTTAATCCTGTCTAGGGGTTAACTATCCCACTTAATATTATGCGCTCTATTAAAAATATGTCCATAATTATGAGGGTATGCTCATATCTATTTTTTTTAAGAGTTGAAGAGGGGTGCCTAATTCTGTATTTTCAAAACATGGAGTAAATTACCATGTTTTCGATGGGTTAAAGGACTTAAAAGCTATTTTCAAATTATTATTTTATGTAGTCTAAAACTGGTAATTCGTTTGCAAAAGTGGTCAACTTTCTTTTGCACTCGTAATGTTCTCAATGTGCCTCTTTCATTCATCAATATGGTTTAATAAAATTCTGTATTATGTATCTTTATAAAGAACGTATCTTGTCAATAGACGGGAAACGCTGAGACAAAGTTTCTATTGAGAGGGTTAGTTTCGCTCTTATTATCGTTATAACATTTTTAAAGTGGGTCTAACACACAGGCTATCCTTGTGTGTTCAATGTTATTTGGTCTTACCAAAAACAGTATATTGCTGTTTTCTTTTTTTTTTTCTTAAGATCCCATTTATTCAAAATTCATTAGGTGTTTGCGATAAAGTGCTCATTTCTAACTGTAATATGTGTCTCATTTTTCTTTTAGTACCTTTACATCGTTTGAATAATTTATCTTGGCCACTCTTTAAATTAGAATTTAAAAATCTTTTGTAGACGGTATTTGATATAAGTTTTCTTGACACCTGCTTATTTTTATCAGAGAATAATGATTCATTCTTTTTAAATCTAAATCTTTGTCATTCATTCTTGCATTATGAAATTTGTATTTGTTAATTTTAACGAGTAACACCTATATCTACATTACCAAACAATGTAAGATCAATGAGCGAGGACAAGAATGAAATTCTAACTTCGAAAAACATAGCAACAACAATTTAATACAACATTCTAATAGACATAAAGTTTTAAAACAATTTTCTTGTTCTTATTTTATTCTCTTGTAATATCTTCATGTAATGGTTATGTGTTGCCTGTAAAACAGTTAACGTGCAAAACAAATACACCATCAACGTTGAAATCATTAAAATATATGCGCGATTAGACTCTTTCCATCAATTAGCAAATGAAACAATTAACTTCATAAATGATAATTTATAGATAGTATTTTGATACTATGATTAAATTTTTTTAAATAGATCTAAATAATGTGACTACAAGCCTTACAATCAATGATGCACCTATGACGTGTCCAGTAACAGTTACTCAAGGATCAGTTTTTAAATTCCAATGTCTTAACGCTCCAAGTCCTTGTGACGTAACTATAGCGATAAACAACGTCGTCCAAGTTAAAAATGAAAGCATTGCTGTATATACAGTGAACAGCTCCCTAGCACCTTCATCAACTCACAACTTCACATTTTCTTATTCTGTTTGTGGAGGGGACGTGAATTCAACCTCTTGTCAAGTTATGATAGGTATGTACGTCATTTCACATTTCATGTTTGATTCTTGTCTCTCATACATGGCAACCGTCCATCTTAAATAAACGATAAGTTTGTCACATATTCTCTTGCCCATCTTTTAACTGGCTCGTCTCTTGTCACTGCCAGCTGTGTGGCCTGCTTCAATTTCGCTCAGAACCTATAATACGTATGTCTTATTTTCTGAGAGAGATTTTTAAAAAGATCATTATCATATTTTTCATAAAATCAATGTATAGATGTATTTCTCTTTAACTTGATATCGTGCTTTCGGCTTCACTTGACTCCAAAATCGTGTAATTGTTTACTGGTTGCCCCTTCGCATAATGAGTTGCGACGCTTTGTGATGACCCTTTAGTATCAACACTGGGAGCTTGCACTTCTTGCTCTGATTCTGGCGTGTCCATCTCAAAATTATATGTAACACATTTTACAGAACGTTATATTTTACATGTAACATTAAGGTAATATAAAAGGCTGCTGTTATATCAATTATTTAACAAAATTTTAGATATAACTATAATTAAGTTCTTTCCTACTTTTTCGGTTACATTTTGTCCAATACAAAATATAGACACGACAAGATTATTTTGTTTAATTTTTTTTTTTTACAGCAATTTGAAGTTTAAAAATTGTATGTGATAGGTTAGGCATGTTATTAAATAAACATAATTATTTTGAATACGAATGTGTATTATAATTATAAAATTGATTAAAGACTACACGATTTTCACTTATTAACTAAGTAAAGAAGAGAAAAAGTGAACAGCGCTAATTTCAATATTTAATGGTATAGACAATGTCTTGTTATAATTTCAAATTTATTCATCCTTCAGCTCAAGCCAAAAAGGACGATGTCGAAGTGTCAATGATTGGAATTATTGTCGGTGTCTGTGTTGGTAGCGTAGTGGTTATCATTGTTGCCATCATTACAGTCATATGTGTACGACGGAAAGGATGGATATGCTGCTGTTGTTTGACAAAATGATACCAATATGTTGATCATTTTATAGAAATGAACATAATGTAATGTAATTAGATTATAGTGTAACAATTTTTTTTTAAAATGAAGGTGTGAGAGAGAATGAGAGGCAGAGAGATTTAGTTATATATATATATAT
>MUZC01000944.1:44137-103060 GCA_002072015.1 Radix auricularia
AAAACATATAGTATATAGAATTTATAGATTTATATATATATATATATATATATATATATATGTATATATATGTAAAGAAAGAGAGATAGAGAGAGAAATAGAGAAATATAGAGAAAAAGAGACATAGAGAGCGAAAGAGTCGATACATAAAGGAAATGGTCATATTGATATAAAATTGTATGCACACAGACGAGCAACAACCAAAAAAAAAACAACAAAAAAAAACAACAGTGAATATTGAAATTAAGTAAGAATTAATTTAATTACATAGTAATGAGTGTTATCATTTTGAGAATTCGTAGCAGCGTTATGCTTTGAAATCTATAGGAAATTAATAGTTAAAATTCTGCAGGATTTTTAGGAAAATTTAAATATATTACTTTTGTGAAAACAAATTGTTACCCTTAAATATAATGTGTGTATATACATACGTATCGTAAACTATCCCACTCTTTCCTTTTGATACCTTTAAAGAAATTCTACTTGCATTCTTAGATGCTCATTTCGATATCACAAATACATGTCGTTTATATGCTTATAATAAACCATGTTTCAAGCTAATAATATTTCCATTTTCCAATAATTGCTAATGCTGCTATGTTCAAAGGTATCCTTAAAATAACTTGCTAAAGGATAGATTAATTGATTTAAATGTAGTATATCAAACTGTCAAGTAAAAATTTCGGATATTTTTAATGTCGGAAAAAAAATAATTTGTTCAAATATATTTACATCTGACATTAATAAATCTTATTCAGTAATCTCTATTAACCCAGGAATGTCTTTTTGTCAATATTTAACGTTTTTAATACTAATAGTATTATAAAAACGTAAATGAAAACTTACCAACAGATCAAAGCAAGTCCACTTTGCTAACCAGTAAGATTTATTATATTCTTAACTTTACTAAAACAAGAAGGCATTCTAAATAGATGTCTGATGCATCATTTAAGTTGCACTAATGAAGATTGTTTGGATGCATAAGATCCATATTCAGAAAAAACTGAGAATGTGATGTAACCGTTTCTATAACAACAAAAATATTTTGTAAATAAATAAATAACATGTGTGATTTGTAGTATATTTAGTCACACATGCACTCAATAAAACAAAATTAAATAATAGTCTACTTTAAAAAAAATTAAATTATAACTTAGATGACATTTTGTAATCAATATTTGTTCTATTTCTGTTTTCATTTGATAAACTTGCAAATCTATAATTATGAAGGTCTATTGAAATGGATGCCTAATAAACATTTGTATAATGTTTAAATGTCATTCCCCCATTCATAATATAACCTGCACACGACAAAAAAATAAGTAAATACGAAGGGATATATGAATTCCCAATATCGAAAAAAGCAATGTTACAGTGGCACCAATATAAATGATATAGAGGTTTGTTATTTTTGTCAGCAATGCAACTTAACTTGTACAAAAACAATAACAGTGATGCTGTCATAACTATTCTAAGCATATTAGATTTTTTTTTAAAATTCAAGCATTTTAAAAAATAATGTTAAGCCTGGTACCTTTTGGAATTCAGGACGTGTTAGCGCATTTTCGTATTATGTATCAGTACTTATGTTAGATATCAGAATTATGTAGTTATCAGTAATTGTGTTTAGATTTTAGACATATTTTTATGAATTTTCTTGTGTAATGAATATACCTGACATTTTTTAATTTAAAAGTCATTTCTTTACATTAAAAAAAAAGTATTTTCTCTTTAATCCAACTGCAAGTCACCACAAATGATGACGTAAAACTCTCTAAACTTTTACACATATTCTAATGACGTCAACTAAAAAAAAACTAATTCTTTTGCACCCTTTCGCACCACTGTTTAATGCCTGATAAATTATGCATTCGACTTCCGGCAATGGCGGCCGTTCCCTGCGCTAGTGTTACCTCTCGATTCGAAATATTTTTTGGTAGTTTTAACGGGGTTTTTAAACGGATCGAGTAACTGAGTGTTGATGCACAAATGGCAGGTCAGGGCATACACAAAACATATATACATCATGGGTCTAGGACTTATGGATGCTGTGATCAAGGGTGATGACAGACGGACGGACGGACGGGCGGACAAAACGGGTGCAATAGCGATTTCGACGTCTCGAAAATGCGCTAAAAATATAAACACTATTTTTATTTGTGCATCTTTTTTAAATTTTTCTTTTTTGTGCTGTTCAAATAGATAATAAAACATATTGTATAGGAATTTTAATGATTTAATTTATTTAATTAAAAAAAAGACAATATAGACTCACAATTGATTGCAATTAATGGAGAAATATAATTATTTTTTTAAAATTTCTCTATAAAAATATTTTGTACTTGATATATAAAACAAAAACGTATCTGCGGTGTCCTTTTGTTTGTAAAAAATGAAACGATTACTGCTCATACGATGTAAATATTTTTCTAAAGTAGTAATAAACTTGAGAAGTTATCGGACATAGTTAATGCTAACACGAATAATTAGTCCATTTAAAACTATAGTTTAGCATTAGTTCAATCTTTAAGATATTTTTTATCAATGCAATCGAGTTTGCTGTCCTTAGAACTATACATCAATCAAAGTTTTATTTTAAAGGACTTAAAAGGACATTTTCTTCGTAATAGTGAGATTTTTAGGTCATCATAAAAAAACAAATAAATCATTTCTTCATTAACTTGAAAAATAAACTTCGAAGCGTAATGTACCTTGAATAGCTTTCTTACATACAGGATTTTCATTGCATAACATCAGGATGAGGCATAGAATTATGATTAATATAAATTAAAAAAATTAGTTCTTTCTTAAGTTTAGAAATTATTATTGAAATAGTGCAGAGGTATGCATGGGGTCGTCAGGGGCCAGAGTATCGTACGTGCTGGCCGCTTGTGTTACAATAATGTGGGAAAATCTAGTAAGGTAAAATTTCAGGGGCAAAAATCTTATTAGCTTATAGCCGACGACAATGAAATATTAAATTTTATTTACTCAAATTTTGCGCTGGAAATTCTAGGCTATAATAAAGAAACTTTGGGGCAACGCATGTTGTATCTAGAAGAACGATTGTGATATATATTGACCTCGTGCTGCAGTTTTAAAGATAAAAGGACTCTTCAGAATACTTGCATTTGGACATAAGTTGGGAAAGCCATTGGAAAAGATAGTAGGAGTTAGAGTCAGTTATAGATGAAAAAAAGAGTTGTAACGAAGATAAAGTGAGAAAGGTTTGAAAAAAATTGGTTGAAAAAAGAATTTTAACAATATTTAGCACACGATACAATTAAGTTTCCATTTCTCAATTCAATAAAAATAAAAACGTGGCCGACATGCATGAACGAACAATCATTGATATACGAACTAGGTGTGAAACAACATGTGTACTTAAAAGAATTATGTGCCAATCTCTGTCGAAATATCACCATGCTTCAAGAATAAACGGTGCCTTCAAAGAAAAATTATTTTGAGTACCAAATAAAATGTTTCTTTTTACGACAGATTTTCAGTGAGTTGAAATTCCACTGAAAAAAATCCTGAAAATATGCAGGATACTTATCTCGATTGCAATATGATTGGAGCCCACATTTTTATTTTTGTAGACATGAGAAATTGAAATGAAACTAAAGTTTGTACGGATTTATTACGGATTACTTTCAACAACTAAGTAACAGAATACTTTTGTTTGTTTCTTATATGTCACAAACGCTCATTCTGTACAGAAGATTTTTGCCTCCTACGTATTTCTATGGTTTGTGTTTAGTTTTTTATTCTTACTAGAGTTTTAAAAGATCATAAGTGTTGGCTTTCCTGGTTTGTTCAGGCAACACATCCACGTCCGAATACCAGACGGAAAAAAGAAAACTTATATGTGTTTGTTCTGAAAGAAATGCGTACTTTTGAACTTTCATGATCATCTCTCTTATCTAAAATATAATTTATATTTACAAATTCATTCTTCACTGTTTATTACTAAAATTTTGAGTAAATTCAAAACTTTATAATTTTTATGTCATTGTAACATAAAGTATTATTGTTCTAAGCCAATTGTTACTGCATATTTCTAATTAATATATAGTATTTTAGTTAAAAAGAAAAAAAGTAAGGTAACCCATTCCACGCCCGAATACCGGACAGAAAGAAAGAAAACTTGTATGTCTTTGTTCTTGCATATGGAATAAGAAAGAAGTTTTTATCTTTATGTCTATCTGAGGGTTGTATTAAGTTATATTTGTGTTGTGTTTATAAATTAGAATTAATTGCCTTATGTATGATTACTAATTTACTCTTGGTTCTTCTATCCTCTAATGTTTCAAGGTTTAATGACAAGACTAACACCATTAGTTAAATCATTAAACCTTGAAACATTAGAGGATAGAAGAACCAAGAGTAAATTAGTAATTATAATTAGACAAGAGTAACACCATTAGTTAAATAAGTTTTGAATATTCTCCAGTAGTGAATTTGGCAGCTCTTTTATGGATTTGTTCTAACTTATCAATATTTTCTTTTGTGGATGGGTCCCATACAGAAGAGGCTTATTTTAGTGTAGGTCTCACCAGGGTAAGGTGGCATTTTAGTTTTAAATCTTTGTTACATTTGTAAAAGTTTCTTTTTAGAAAGCCCAAGATTTTGTTTGATTTTTTAATAACTTCATTGACATGGGGATTTCAAGATATTTTCTCATTAATTATGACGCCTAAGTATTTTGCATCTTTAGTTTGGGTTAATTCTTTTCCATGAATGAAATATTTTGAATACATTTGCTTCTTTTTCTTTGTTACTCTTAGCAGTTGACACTTTTTTGGGTGGAAGAAATACTCCAGTTATTTTCCCATTTTATAACTCATCTTTGTCTTATTGTAAAATTTTCCTATCTTGTTCTGACTTGATTGTTCTATAGATTATACAATCATCAGCAAATAATCTAAATTTAGTTCCTGATGAGATATTGTTGGGTAAGTCATTTATATAAACGTTTGACTAGGCAAGAAATCATAAATCTTACAAAGTAGAAAACAACAATGGAATTCTTCGCACTCCGTAGACCAAACTACTCTGCAGCAAAGAATTGATTACAAAACACTTCAACATCACCTATAATTTTAAAGATTCCTTAATGGCAAAGTTACAATTTTTTTTAATTATAAAATTATAAGAAGAGTGAAACTTAGTGATCTTTTGATTTTGATGGCAAATGTCTTGAATGTAGTTGTAAATAAACATCAAAAGGGCATAGGTAATTTTTTTGATATACACATTTGACACACATTTTGTGTTGAGTATTGATAATTTGAACAATATCATATCACTTATTAGATCGCCTTCTAAGAGGTAACATCAACAATACTACTAACAAAGATGCCAATAACAGCAGCAATAACGCAAACGATGATGGCACTAACGTTGTTCTTTTCCTCTGTAGACGTGGTTTGATTATAAATTGTAAAAGTAATTATATTCCTAAAAAGATATCATAAACAAATAACTATCCACTTCTATCATTTATTGTTTGATTAAAAGATAAAATGAAAGCAATTAAAAGTTAAATAGGAATTTCTTTTTAAATCGAAAATTATCCTTGAAATTTTGAAGTAAATTAATTTTAATCTCAACTAATCTAAGATTTATATTAAAAATGAGAAGATTTTTTTTTAAATTTCAATAATAAATGGAATGAACGGGAAAACATACTTTCATATTAATAAAAAATCAAAATTAAAAACCACTTGGCCTTTATTGTCCTGAAAAGATTACGATATGAACAGAAATAGCAAAGAAATGTATGAAATACTGTAATAGAATCTTAACATTTTGCCTATTTTGCCATGAACACAATACGATATGAAAATAAATAACAAAGATATTAACGAAATACTGAAATAGAAAAGAACTTTTATCTTTTATTGCCATGAACGCAACAAGATATGAACAGCTAAATGTGAAAGATTTTCTTGTACACAACATTTTTAGTGTAGCAGGTGGAGCTGTCGTGGAGCAATTTCCCTTCTTTAGGACCATCAGCCACATGGACCTTGGTATCTGCTGTTCTTTGTACAGGGGAGAAAGCAACACACAAATGCCCGTGGCTAAAAAAGGTTATGTAGGTAGATACCGACCTTATCCAGTGTCTGGCCCTGCGATTTGTTTATGGTCATTGCGAAAGCTAAATTCACTAGGAATTGCCTTCTCCGTAGAACGAAAGGCAAGTATCTGGTTGTTGGAATGAATAGAGTGCTACCTTTGTCACTTCTGTACAGAAGTTCAGCGATGATGAGGTTGGGTTTGAGGTCACTAACCACCAATCTGGTGCCGTTGCATAGACTTCGTTTGGTGTTCAAATTGGGAAGAAGAATTATAATTTCGCAGACTTTTAATGTTAATTGATGAAGCGGCATTCCCGAAGGTGCCAATTGATGTAGAAATTCCACGGAATAATTGTTTTCATCATCTGGCGTACAGTCGTCGATGGAGTCGGAACTTAAGAATGTCCTGGGTTCTCCTTCAAGTAGATACAGAACCTGACTATTGATAAGGTCCACTCGGAACTTTGTGGGGCAGAAAAAGCCGTATTTACAAATTCTTCCGCATGTCTGGCGTTCGAGAGGAGGTTCTCCATCCGCATTTTGGTAGGTGAAAGCCACTTCATTGGACCGTTCAGCATTGTAACGCCTTTGGTCATCGTTTCTGTCATGAATAATGGCCAGTGACATAGTTGTAGGTAGTGTATTCCGTAAAGCTGCTTCCGCCAGACATTATTCCACTTCACACAGCATTTTGCATGCATCTGCGAATGGATTGTTGTCGGTCATGAATGAGCTCAGTAGCGCCATGGGATCGCGTTTGCATGTAGAGTTATGTCGCATTTGCATCCTTTATTCCGAAGCTTCATCAGGATCAAGGATATAAAGCTGAGCAAATTGACGACGATCATCATTGTCAGGATGCAAAGCCCCAGATATGTGGTAAATTTGTCCGTGGATGCGAAATCAGTAGGGCCCGTATCCGGAGGAGGTGCGACTTTAGCACCCATTGACGCAAAGGCTAGGGCGCTATTTATAGACCTGATGTTGTACATGAAGTTTTGGGAGTGCTCGTGTTCCCCCGTCATGAGCGTCCTCAGTAAAGGTGATATGCGGATGTGATCTAGCGTCAATTTTTCCTTTCTGGCAGCACGTGGTAAATAATTTGTCCGCAGGATGTTCACCAGGAAAATGTTTGGCACCGCAGAATGTGCACAGCTATTGTAAATTGCCACATAAATGTTGCTTGACGTTGTCATTCATGAAGTCACTTCCGTTGTCTCCATCCAGATAAAGTGCAGGTACTTCCCGGAGAGTAGCTGACTGACGTCGTTTATTATTGGCTGCTTCTTCCAGTACAGGGGACCGTTGTTCGTCGGTTTCACTTGCTCTTCGAATGCGATCTTGTTGGTTTCACGTTTCTCGTCACCGGGATGCCTCCTTGTGTGTTTCTGTTCTTCTTCGATTCCTATTATGGTTGTTTCTGCGACGTTTTCTATCGGCAATTTCAGCTTCATCGAATGTTTTTTTCCGAGGCATAGTGGTGTCGTTGCAACACGTGAAGGTTTTTAAATTTATAGAGTTAAAGAAGAAATAATAAAGAAATGCGAACTTGACATTGTGAACATGATATTGACGATGGGTACAGGCGTAGGAGAACGGTGTCAGACCTTGAATGCGGCGCAGCAATGCAGTTTGCAGTGGGTCAAGAACCGAAGACCGACACACCGACATCAACCGGTTGGTGGTAACTTACATCATGATTTATTACGGAGACAAAGACGATTAGGCTAATGTATGTTTGTGTGTACACAAATGCTGACGTCACAGGTTCGTGCGTTGTTTCGGTAATTGACGTTTTGAGCTAAAACAATGACGTCATATAATTTTCTTTTTACGGCGAACATTTTAATTTATTTTTACTAATTTTGCGCGCCTTTCTTGCAAGCCTTTCGAGCACCTTTTCGCGCGCCTTTGGATGGGGAGACATACGCATACTTAGGGCGATTATGTTTTAGATGAAATTAATTTCAGAGACGACGACAAGAATATTAATATTTAATTTCAATCTAATTAAGAAATTGATAACTAAAGCAAAATACATGCACAATATTCGCTTACATTAAAATGGCATAAGAGTAAACGTAGATATGCCAATTATTATTATGAAAATGTTTTCTGTTGCAATAATTAATTTTCAAAAGCACTTGATTTTTAAAACTCTTCACTAGGGATTGATTAAATATTTGAGCAAGCTCATACCTTGATATCATTCATAGGGACCTCCTGTTTGCAGCTTTTGGGACTAGGTAAATTTTACAAAAAGCTAACTTTTTTCAACATTTGATGGGTTATTCAAATAGTTTAACTTAAATTACACTAATGTTATTCTAAGAACTCAATTTATTTACTGTACAATGCAATAGGTAACTGGTACTAATCGGTTACCCCAAGCTTAACTGTTTGGGTAATATATATATATATATATATATATATAGAAATCTCTACATGCACCAACCATGCCGGACAAGACGTAGCAAGATGTCTGACCCCTGAACCCAACGAACAATCACATTGCAAGAAAAGGAAGTAAACGTTCAAAATGTCGTTGAATTGAAGTCAATTACTGTGTTCTTTCAGAAGAACAAAATATCATGTATTTCGTATTTTAATTGTTATAACATTCGCCTCACACATGGAGGTTGCAGGTTCAATCCCCAGCTAAGACATTACTTTTTAAATGTTAAAAATGTTTGTGTTTGTTCCCGTTCATTTCTGACTTTCTTTTTGAACATGCGGACATCCATATATTGCGTACGCAAAAAAGTCGTATTGTTCGAACCCACCTTCCCCCTGTTGCACTCCGTACATTTTAAGGACCCCCACCCCAAATGCCTACGTAAAAATTTGTCTACCGCCACCTCATCTCGAACGGTTGAAAAAATACATTTAAACTAGAGTCAAAATAGATTGGGTTTTACGCTTTGGGACAGTCTATAAATGACGTCACGAGCCTAAGGGGTGGGGTTAAGCAATTGTCACTTGTTGTAACGATATGTGAAGAGGGTAAGGGGTGTCTAAAAAGAACAAATTAAAATATTATTTGTTAATGTTTAGTTTAACAATTTAATTGAATGATATTTAATTGTTCTTTGGAGTTTATAAGAGTAAATATATATTTTTTTTTTAAAGTAGATAAATTGAACTTAATCTACATCATCGTCATCTTTCTACGAAAGCTCATTATAATCGTAGTCATTAGGAACGGCCCGGATATATACATCTTTATTCTTCAATAAAACCATGATGGATCAATGACATTGAAATTTGAATTCTACAAAAGAAAAAAACAACAACATTGTCAAATGTAACCAAAAAAGAATATATATATACATAAAAATTTATTGTATATTATTGATAATCATCAATTACTTCTACTAATGCTATTTATAAAAATATTTTTAAATCTATTATTAAAGGATAACATTATAAAAATTAGATATTTATAAATATTTTATGAATAAAACAATTGTATCGCTTATAAAGATGTATTCTTTAGTAAATTGTCATATTCCAACAAGAAAAACTACAGGAAAAATCAACCATATAGACGTACTGTTACCATATGGCAACATATCGCGTCTTTCGTATATTATCAAACGATGATGACAAATATCAAACTTAAGCTTACTTTATTACTGTATAAACATTAGTTTTATCATATTTTTAGAACAGAAATTTTCATTATTCGATAAAAAATAAACACTTGTTCTTACTAGATTCGGTAGACAAAATTTTAGCCCACTGTGATCTTCTAAAAGTCGTTCTTACAAAATACAAAACGGTCTAAGAGAAGAGTTCTCCGGGATAAAAGTTCAAAACATGTTAAAATAAAAGGGGAATAACTTTTAAAAAATTAAAACTAATCAATTACTAGTGAAATAATAATTATTTCACTATGTAACCAAACGGTCACATTTTGTAATTTAGGTTTAATAAATATGACGTCACATAAAATGTGCAACTTGAAATAAAAGTTCCCCTAAAATATATGATTGCTTCAATATATTTAATGACGTCTTCGATGGCTTTACACGTGTTAACGATATTTGAGTGCAGCCTTTCTAAATACATATTTCAATTATTAATATCTGCGAACAATATTTAATTTTCAATAATAGCACAATTGTTTGTAATAGAGTGGGGGTGGGGGTTCAAAGCTTTTTGGCGTCATATTGAGATCGGGATCTAAGTTTTGTGACACGTGGGAAGGGGTAGGAGTCATTCATGGACGTTTAAAAGTGTTAAAAAATATATCAATATAAGTTGTGAAATCGCTACCCCGTTATGTCTATATAACGCTGAGACAACGATACGCAAAAAATAAACTTCTACTAATTTAAAGAAATGGAAATATAAATCAGACTGATATATTTTAGCAATGTGTGAATGTTTTGTCTGAATAAAATATTTATTGCGTTTAAATAATTAAAAGTTCAGAATTTCCTTTGCATTAAATTATAAAACATTATTGCACATCTGTCTTGACTCAGTCAGTCACGGATGCCGTTTGCAGTCTGAGCGGTTAACGTTACTATGCTTAGTATTATGCAAATTAAATTTTGTGTGCTTACGTACGCATTCAGATGAGATCCCCTGCCCCCGCAAATGCATCCATACGCAAAATGCCATTTTTTGTAGACCCCCCTGACCCCTCCTCCCCCTGCTTGCGTACGTAGTAAATGGATGCCCCCATGACCTCACAACACGGATGTTTATTCGTGTTCTGATTTCTTCGTGATGTAATTTTTGTCTGTTCTCCGCCCCGCCCCCTTATTTTCTTTGCATTATTTATGAGCAACTCTGATGGCGTATGCTACGTCGCGTGTATCAGGTATAATGTATTTTACATTAAACTGCCTCAGCATCTAATTCATATAACAACTAATGATAAAAACATCATTGTAATCTTCGTTAGTCACATAACCTAATTTTTAAACTTAAATTCGAAGGCTTGTGATGTAATTTATCAAAATAACTTCTGTAATACTTACCTAATCACTTAACAGACTCACACCCTAGGTCTGCCATCTGAACCTCATTCATATTATTTTTATTATTATGCTAGGTTTGTACCAAGTAATCTAATCAAAACTCCTGAATACTGGACTTTTCTATAAATTTTAAGTTACAGCTATATTATAAAATAGACGTAAATAAAAAAATTGGTAGTTATTATTCGTTTCTGAATTTTTGTCAAAGGATTTTTTTTTTAACCAGGAAGAAAGTAACTTGCCCGTAAAAAAAAGAAATTTAAAACACCTGTATGTAATCCTAAATTTACATCACTCAAGGATTCAGGGGAAAAGGGTGATTAAAAAGGAACGTCTTCTAGCTTGAAGCATTCCACAACGGTAGATTTTCACATAGCCCTAAAGCTGTTCTTTTAAATGGTAAAGCTTTGTACAATGATAAGAAATTACATAAAGTAACATATACAACTTTAGATAAAAGTTACTTATGGGAAGTTACAAAGTTAAAATTTGTTAAAAATAGGTGATACACAAAACAATTATGACTTTGTATCTTTTAATAACACATTTATAATGTTTACATTTCTCCAAGAAATGTTCGTTTATTTTTAAAATCCTTTATATTAACTAGTAGTGTCTACTTGGTTGACGGAAAAACGTTTGACTGGTTTAAATTTATAATTCTTTTCTTCAAATTCAAGCTCACAGGAAGTCTTGCGGCTAGATAATACATATGAAGCATGTCCAAAAAATTACAGAATTTTATTTTAAAATATTTTATCTAATTTCAATCCAAAAAAAGCATTTTTTTTAAAAAAAGAAAAAAAAATGAAAAAAACGTTATAAAAAACATCTAAAAAAACAGTTTAAAGAAGTATGTACACTTAATTTGTGAATATACTATTTTACTATTTTTTAAAGAGTTTTTGCTAAGGCACGCAAATTGTCGGGTGTAGGCTTTTCATTGTAAGCCATAAGAGTTTTCCTTTTTGCTTCAGTGACGGGTTTCATCTCGTTAAAATGTTCATCAAACCAATCCGTGTTTTTGTGAGATTTTTTGCCAAAGGCTTGTATTGCGGATGTATAGATTGTGTCTCTCAGTTGCGTCCATTTGGAGTCAATGGTGACGCATGGGGACATCTTTGAGAGACTTTCCTTTACCTTGTCTTTGAACAGCTGCACTATCGCAGGGTCTTTCATGCAGGAGGTATTGATGCGTTGACTTCCCTTTTTCTTTATGTGGTACGAGTTTTTTCCTCATTATTCGTACTTTGCTGGCGACAAGGGAATGATCCTTGTCACAGTCGGCACAGTGATAGCTGCGAGTGAGTAAGACGCTAGCTAGTTGTGCACGCCTGGTGATTTGAGGTCCAGCTGGTGCCATTGGTGGGATCGAGGGTGTCTCCAAGATACTTGATGTATATCCTTGAAGAAAGTGTTGGTCACACACAAGCCTCGTGAGCAGCACAATTCCAGAAGCCTTTGTCCATTTTCATTTAACTTTCCTCTTCCAAATAGTCCAAGGCAGGTTGGCCAGGCTTCGTGGTCGCTCCCAACTCTAGCATTGAAAACTCCTAGGAGATAGATTGCCTCGTCTTTGTGGATGCTGGCTATTGCCTGGTCTAACGCTCCATAGCACTGGTCATTCTCTTCTGGAGTTGAATTGAGTGTTGGGGCATACACACTAAAAAATGTTTGCTGGGCCCGCAGTTGTTCTGAGTCTTAGAGTGAGGATTCTCTCCGTGCCTGATGCATGGGGTTCAATGGATGGTAGAATTGTGTTTTAACAGCGAAACCCATACCATGCTGTCTAGGTTCGTCTTTCGGTCTGCCTTGTCAGACGAAGATGTAATTGGCCTCTTTGAGTGAACCGTTGTCTGGAAGCCTGGTCTCTTGAAGGTATGCTATGTCAATCTTTAGCCTTTTAAGGTCTCTATCGATTATTCCTGTCTTCCGTGTGTCGTTTATGGACTGCAGATCATCATCAGTGATGCCGGGACACATAGTCCTCACGTTCCAGCTAGCGATTCGAAGAGCTGGGGACTTCTTTTTCTTTTTTGTATTTCTTGGTGCAGGGCTTAGTGGCCCACTTGTTGAGTGGTACTCTAATCTCCACGCACCCAGTGGAGAAGGCAGGCCATGTCGGGATAGCACCTATTTGACTGGGGGCTGCCCAGTTTGAGGCGGGCTGTAGCTGTCCAGTGAGACATTGGTAGTCTCTCCCACCGTCGGAAGCAGCCCCTGGCGCCTAACTCTACGTTAATTGAGCTTTGGCTTATAACCGGTAACTGCTGCTTCCCGTGTCTTGTCGACACCTTGCAGCGACGCTGGAGTGTCCTCTCCAGAGGTGATGCAAGCCTAGGCGGGTATTATGGAGAATTAGCTGCTGCCCATACANTATATATATATATATATATTCTGTTATCGATTTGTTTACATTTAATCGTTATCTTTTGAAAAAATTACGGAATAATTAATTGATAATAAGTAGTA
Source organism: Radix auricularia (assembly GCA_002072015.1). Classification (NCBI taxonomy): domain Eukaryota; kingdom Metazoa; phylum Mollusca; class Gastropoda; family Lymnaeidae; genus Radix; species Radix auricularia. The sequence continues at coordinate 57,684 of MUZC01000944.1, forward strand.
TGACGTAATGATACTGAACATTTAAAGGTAAGTAACAAAAACAGGCACTTATTTTTTTAAATAAAATTAAATGTAAGTAGATAGTTTAAATAATGTCAATGAATTTAAATTTGGTTATTGTTAATGAAGTAAAAACATTGTTAAATTTTGTATGTCATTTTCCTTATAAAAAAAATTCGCAATTACTGATATATTACTTTTAAAATAATTGAGGAAATAGTAGATTTACTCTCCCATGTTATATAGCAGTATTCAACAGCAATTGTTTTGCTTTGCCCCCGTGATAAAAATAATGTCCGGCAAAAATGTAGTACAACATGTGTGGTAAGTTAAAGGTGTAAAAAAAAAAAAAAATACAAATGTTTTATTTTGAAAATTAAAAAAGCAAATTAAAAATATGTTAAACCAAAAATATATTTGATATGAAATTGAAGTTGATAAAACGGGTTAAACATAAATTAGAAGTGTTGACTTACTTTTAATATGCCATTATCACTGAAATGATAAGGATTCATTTTTCTTGCTACATTTAAAAACGTTTCAATCAAGTCGTTACTGCCACAGGAGCGTCCACAAACATATTCCCTTAAATAAGAATTGAACTGTTCCTCTCCAGGACATGTTCTTGTGGGCGAATTTTTTTTATCGCAGTCCACGTACACTGTATGGTGCTTGTATGCGTGCCAGTTTCAGGGTGTTCGAACTTAAGGCTATAGTCTATCTCAGTATTTCACCATTAGTGTGTCATGTGAGATTTCAGGTGTGTCGCGATATTTAGTAAAACTATTTAAAATTAATCATTTTTATCTTTGAGATAATTTTGAAATTTTAAAATAAAGCAAACAAAATACTTGTTACATAAATCAGCAACGAAAATAGTTATCGCGTGTGGGTCAGGAAGTTAGATTTGGTTTGTTTCTGTATTCGCCATTTTCTTCTTTCATACTTTCTAGTGGTGTAATAAAATATTTCATTCGGTCAGAGATTAAACTTTAAAGTATTATATTAAATTAGGCTAGGCCGAGATTTAAAGCAAGTTAATGACCTTTTATCTTAACTTGCTTAAAGTTCGGATTAACTAGTTTATTTTATGAATTAACAATTAATCGTTTCATCCCAGTTCATGTCAACTATTGCCCTAAGTGTATATTGATGATTAAAATACAAACATGAATACTTTAGAGTAATTCTAGCTTGCATGTAAGAACATCTATTATTTAGTCACTTTGAAAGCAGTTTGTTCTGTGAATTTGGCTTTTTGGCAATAACTGAAATCAAGCCCAAGAAGCGAGAGCGACTCTTTAAAGTTGATGAGTTGTGCGTTTGCTTGCCAACTTTGGAGTCCCGATTTAATATGACGTGTTCCCTTAAGCAGAACAAATCCAACACACATATATATTAAAGTAATTTACAGTAAAATTAAAACATGTTATCTTTTTAGAAAAATAATTTTAAATTATGTTTGTGACTCGCAAACCTTTTAGAATATTCTTATTGTGTCGTTACAAAAAGAAATTTAAGAAACACTGGTCTAGCTTCAGTTGGTGAAACAAATATAACGCCTTATGCCAACACCAACATGGCTTTAGAAAGAACAGATCATGTGAAACACAATTGATAGGTCTAATAGATGATCTGTCAAAAGGCTTAGATAATAATGATCAAATAAATACAATATTAGTAGACTTCTCAAAAGCATTTGACAAAGTTCACAACGTTAGTTTACTTCAAAAACTTAAAAACTATGGAATCTCTGGTCCCTTACATCACTGGATCCAAGACTTCCTAATGGGTAATTGTAATAATTAATGGATCTAAATCTACACCAATAAAGGTTAACTCAGGAGTTCCACAAGGAACTGTCCTAGGTCCCTTACTATTTTTAATTTATATAAATGATTTACCCACCAATATCTCAACAGGAACTAAAGTTAGGTTAATTGCTGATGATTGTATAATCTATAGAACAATCAAAACTTAATAAGTATGCAAAATTTAAAAAAAAGACTTAGATGAATTAATAAAATAGGATGCAAACAGGAGTATGTCCTTCCACACAGAAACATGTCAAATGCTAAGAGTAACTAAGAAAAAGAAATAAATAAATTCAAATTACTTCTTTCATTGAAAAGACTAAAACAAACTCAAGATGCAAAATACTTAGGAGTCATAATTAATGAGAAACTATCTTGGAATTCCCATGTCAATGAAGTTATTAAAAAATCAAACAAAAACTTAGGCTTTATAAAAAGAAACTTTTACAAATGTAACAAAGATATAACACTAAAATGCTACCTCACCAAGGTGACACCTATACTAGAATATGCTTCTTCTGTATGGGACCAATCCACCAAAGAAAATATTGATAAGTTAGAACAAATCTAAAAAAGAGCTACCAGATTCATTACTGGAGAATATTCAAAACTGACAAGAGTAACACCATTAGTAAAATCATCAAACCTTGAAACACTAGAGGATAGAGAAACCAAGAGTAGATTAGTAATTATACATAAAGAAATTAATTCTAATTTAGAAATACAACACAAAGATAACTTAATACAACCTTCAGATAGACATAAAGATAAAAACACCTTTCTTATTCAATGTGCAAGAACAAACACATACAAGTTTTCCTTCTTTCCGTCCGGTATTCGGGCGTGGAATGGGTTGCCTTACTTTCTTTCTTTTAAATTGAAATACTATATATTAATTAGAAATACGCAGTAACAACTGGCTTAGGACAATAATAATTTATGTTACAATGACATTCATATTATAAAGTTTTGAATATACTCAAAATTTTAGTAATAAACAGTGAAGACTGAATTTGTAAAAATATAGTTTCAGATAACAGAGATGATGATGAAAGTTTAAAAGTACGCATTTCTTTCAGTTTTGACAGTATAAGATTGATTGTCCTAGCCAAAAGATAATTGATTCCAATTTATGACTAGACAATTACAATGAATTATATATTTATTGATATTCATATGCTTGAGGAAGGGTACATGGAAACTCATCACTATCGTTCATTTTATGATGTATTATTTGACGATATTTTATGCTCAAACTTGTTCAGGGAAAAATATTTTCAATTCGCATATTGCATTAATGAAATTTTAGATGCCGGGTCCACTAAATAATTTCATTTTAAAAGTGACATTATTTTATGGAAAATACCTTACTCATGTAATAAAATATGAAAAAGGAAATAAAGAGCAATTATTTCAAATCTTTGTTTCTGCTTTTTGACCTCAAACTCCTGCGTTTCTGTTCTAAATTCTCGTATTCATTTGTAATTACTAAATTACTACAGCATATGCTCATATTTTTAGCGCATTTTCGAGATGTCGAAATCGCTATTGCACCCGTTTTGTCCGTCCGTCCGTCCGTCGGTCATCACCCTTGATCACAGCAACCATAAGTCCTAGACCCATGATGTATATATGTTTTTTGTATGCCCTGACCTGCCATTTGTGCATAAACACTCAGTTACTCGATCCGTTTAAAAACCCCGTTAAAACTACCAAAAAATATTTCGAATCGAGAGGTAACACTAGCGCAGGGAACGGCCGCCATTGCCGGAAGTCGAATGCATAATTCTTCAAGCATTGAAGAGTGGTGCGAAAGGGTGCAAAAGAATTAGTTGGTTTTTTTTTAGTTGACGTCATCAGAATATGTGTAAAAGTTTAGAGAGTTTTACGTCATCATTTGTGGTGACTTGTAGTTGGATTAAAGAGAAAATATTTTTTTTTTAAATGTAAAGAAATGACTTTTAAATAAAAAAATGTCAGGTATATTCATTACACAAGAAAATTCATAAAAATATGTCTAAAATCTAAACACAATTACTGATAACTACATAATTCTGATATCTAACATAAGTACTGATACATAATACGAAAATGCGCTAACACGTCCTGAATTCCAATAGGTACCAGGCTTAACATGATTTTTTGTAATGCAGTTTGATATGTAACTGAAGAATTTCTCCATCAAATCCGGGTAAAGGGCATTAGCGGAAACCACAAACGCAAAGCTGTTCTAAACTATTTCATAATTACCACTATTTTCTACACCACAGTAGCACTTCTGTGGGCTCTGAGTTATACAAGGAGTTCAGGTATCTGTAACTTAATTCAACAATCATACTTCTTTGTTTATGCCTGACAAATTTGTATCATGTTAGAACTTAATAATCTATATTATGGTCACTGAAACATAAAACATTGTTGTTATAAAGCGATAGTAGTTATATTTTCTCACTTAAATCTATCAATATATTTTACCAAGTGAAAGAAAGTGGTCGACAAATCACAGTTGAAAAACGTAGTGACACTAAAAGGAAAAAAAGGAGGTAAGGCAAGAGTGGTTTCTTGCGTTTACATGTGTTTTTCACTTACATGATAACATATGATTCATTGTGAAGTTATTACGCCAGCTTTGCACACGGAAATTCCTTGGTTTAAGCCCTAGCAGGAATTTTTTTTTTTTTTAAAGCAAAAATTAAAATGTTTGTTTATTCCCGTTCTACTCCCAATTTTTATTGTGAACATGATTTACCATCGCTAGGGTCGGCCAATCATAGTTTATGTTTTGCAAGAGATTGTAGTAAAGGGTGGGAGGCTGATGACAACAACCACAATGTGCATGTCTCCTTGTTTACTCACTTTTTAAAATCCCTTATATTTGCTTCACCGTCGTATCTCCCTCTGTTTGTCCGCCGGGACAGTGGAAAAGTAAAAGTAAACAAATTACCAACTTCTCGTGACGCTATCGATTTGAAATTTAGCACATAGGCACGTGTCACAAAACAATGCTTTGTGTCAAACTCTGAAGTCGAACAAATGAAAAATAATTAAATTAATGTGCTTTTAGTTTATCACATTTATAACTGTATCGTGGCCGTCTGTTGTAATCTTCATCCACTGTTCAGTTCAACCATCGATGACCACACCCCCCCTTCCACATACACGTTTTAAAACATGGGAGTTTAGTCGCCTTCAGTCTATAAGTTTAGTCAGGTGGTGAATATTACTTTTAAAATGTTTAATATAATCAATACTTTGACGTATGTCTCACATATAAGGGATTTATAGTCACTAACTTTGTGTTAAGGGTTAATTTTAAAATTACTGCATGCTGTTGTTTGTGTCGCAACCCGTTCTTTGCACTATCTGTAATAAGCAGGTCTGAGGCGTATGCTACGCATGGATCGTATTTATTATATAATATTTCACTTAAATAGCTAAGTTTACAGTTTCTTTGCATTAAATTATTATTATTTTTTAAAATTAAAACAAAATTGCTATATAGTAAATCATACTATTACACAAAACGTATGCAAAATATTGATGACTATAGTATATAGAATAAAGTTTTTGAATAAAACATCAAATACACAAACACAGAGTGTATTGAAAACAATGAATTTGAGCTTTATTATTTACCAACAGAACAGTATTCCTTTCCACTAATTCCTTCATCATAAAGAACGTACGTAAAAAGTAATAAAATAATGTTTATATTCGTAAGCCATACTATATCATAAAACATTTATGTAAAGAAAAAGAAAGTAACAAATAACAACAACAAACAATAACTGAGTATTTAAGAAAGGGTGCTATTTAAAAAGTTTCAGTAAAAAAAACACGACGGGAAAAAAAAGTATATTCTTGTGTGAAATATTTATTTGTGTTTATTATTTACGGCGCCAACGTACCAAATCGATTTATAAATATATTTTGAATGTGGAGCCAAACATGGGTGTTTGTGACATAAAACAGAAGATATTGATGACATGTTTTTGTTATACCATCGTAAATATTCACTTTAGAAAGCAACATTGTTATTTGCTTTACATAAACACAATATGAGGAAATAGGATGATCTTATCTTAACTTTTATAGATGCTCCTTCTATGTAGAAGATTATTGCATCACACGGGTTATTGCGGTTTATAACATCGTTGACGTAAATATTAATATACTAATATTAGAAGTGTTATTGGTAATCACCTTTGAAAACAAATGAATGTGGTTTTAGTGTAATTTAAATTTATTGATAATTGTAATGCAACAACTATTTATACAAACTATTAAGTTATTGTTATATTATAACGTGTTTATTTATTTTAAGGTACGTAGAAAAAATACAAATCTTTATTACATAATTTTAACATCAATTTACATCTTTAATATACATCACTTAGGGAAAAAGTCATTTTTTAAAAACATTCGATAAAAGCTAACATGTTTTTTTTTCATACAAAATATGACTCCTGCTAGTTACAAACAAGAGGCAATGATAAATTTTATACCGCTTAACTCAGACAAGATGTGTATCATTTTTGTGTGTTATCTTAATCCGACCCCACGGACTGAGACAATAGGCTTTAAAACCCTGCCATACCTTGGCTCATAGTGTGTACATATCGCAGCACGCACTCATTACCTAATCCCAACACAGGACATTGGATTTAGGACATAACCGACACTATTGTTAAAGGTTTCTGTGAAATTTCCTTAGGACTTTTCCTTATTGAGCACGAAACAATGTTTTCATAAGTTTTTACTTCATAGTGTTTAGAGACACGTGACTATAGTACTATATATTGACAGTTAATGGCCACTTTAAACAAAAATTGATAAGTTCAAGAACACATTTTTTTTATTGTAAAATCAGACTTTGAAGATTTCATTTTGAAAAAAAGAACATTGTCATGATTTTTTAATGTTTAAAGAATTACTTTTTTAAAAAAAATCATTTGAAATTGTTGCATGAATCGTTTTCTAGCTTCATGAATTTCGTAGTGCTATATTTAAAAGTGAATATCAATAAAAAAAAAATAAAATAAAACTATTTTGCACTCTAGCAGGGTAGTCAGTACAATATATGTCTATTGCAACATATCACCTTATGGAAAAGGAAACACGTATGTTGATCATGAGTTAGCACCTTGTTAACATAGCTTAAGCTATGAATAATATTATTATGACATTTCAGTTTGAGTTCATGCTACATTAAAAATGTATTGTTTCATCGTTATTGCATACTACAAATGTTGCATTTTTTATTTTGATAGAATAATATTTTTTGTATTTTGGTGGTTTTTCTTCTCCGTCCTTTACTTTCAAATTAAGCTTCTTTTGTAAAATAATTTTAAAATGCTTCATTTAGCATCATTATAGGAGAATGGTCCAAGTTAAACTAAAAGCTGCGATCACTGGATCAATCAATCTTATGATTTATATTTTACTCTTTATATTTTGCAAATATGGTATGTATATTAACTTTTTTAATAGAATATGATGAAATTTTTTTTAAAGATTTATATCGGTATTTTTAAAAGGAGTCTATGATAAATGAGAAAGAAAAGAAAATATAAAAATCTAAAACTGATTATAATTTTATTATTTTTTTTGTTGTTGTTCTTGAAATATTACTGAATCGTATTCTTTATTATATTTTAAAGGTGTCTCCTGTCTTGTAGCTCTAGAAGACGTTGCATATCTTTCAAATTGTACTAATGGTCTAAGAGCTGGACAGGATAACTACATTTTTCACGGGAAAGTTGATGGAACAAACGAATACTTATCCAATTTAATACAATTTCAAATAAAGACATATGGCAACACTAATTTTGCTCTGGTAAGAGATACGAATTATAAAATACAAAATTTTAGATTTAAAAAAAAAACAATTAAAATGGTAATTGATTTTAGTTTTCAGTGTAACCTTACCGTAAGCTTTACGCCTTAGCTCTACGTTAAGAATCATTATTTGGCTAAGGACATAATTTCAATGCTAGATAATTTGAGATTGAGCCTCTTTTTTTTTTCTTAAAGCCTAAATGTAATTGCCAGACTTTTACAGCAGGGACTTGATCACATCTCGAGATTAATTGCATTTAATACTTTTTTTTTTAGAAAAGAAATACAAACAGGAAAATAAAAAAAAATATAATTAATTCAGCTAGTTTTCAAAGTATTATTTGTTTTACAGTTATGTGTTGTGAGTCTCGTCAACTGTGCCATTCCCAATACACGGACCTGTTACTGTGCTACAAATACTTCGAATACATTTTCTATTGTGATCAACAGAACAGCAATATTAGCGGAAAGTGGTGCTCGGGTCAGATTACAGTGGGCTAATGCTACTGGCAGCAATTTTGTTCTGAGCAACGTAAATATAATCCCAAGAGTTTATGGTAAATAACTTTTTTAAAATTTATATTTCTTTATCATGTCTGCTTAGTCAATTTTTTTTATAATTTTTTTTTTTTTAATTTTTATTTTAAATTATATCTTTCAACTTCATCTACAGCAAGAGTGATACATATATTTTTCAATGAATCGTAAGCTAATTTTGTTTCTGTTTAAGTTAATGCATATTAGGAGAACAAATGTTTAGTTTTAAAAAACCGACGTATAATGTTCAGCATTTAACTAGTATGGATTTAATACAATTTTAACATGTACTGGCTTTATATAAGATTTATTACTGTTATGGTGAATCTAAGATACGCGTTCCGAGGTCCGCACGTAAAGCCTTATCAGCCGGCATGCGACAAAATATTACTTACTTTATCAAATCACATCATTTCTGGGTTTTATTTGGGTCAGAGGCGTCACTAGGGTTGGTGTCATCCAGTGTGTCGGTAGTGTTATCATCTCCTCACGAATTAACCTCTGCTCTAAGTTGCCCAGTTCCAAATAACGGATACACACACTATTTTAAGATATTGTTGTGTTTGTGTCACCAAATGTGATCCGCCCCACAAGCCCCTTCGTGACGCCTTTGTTTGCATTTTGTGGCCTTTGGATGAGTTTCGGGCACACAGTTCCTAAAATTTTTGCCATTAATGATACATTGCTTTAAAATATTTAATGTAGAAGTAGAGTTGAGGTTCGCATGTCATATTACATTATCCAGCCGCCATTTTGTAGTATTCCTCTGGCACGAGACAAAATTCGTGGCCGGGAAAAAGATAGGGCAACACATGGGATAAATATATTTTTTAATGGGGGAGAGTGTGTGTGTGTGGGAGGGGACGTAGACATTTTAAAAAAATATGTTGACAATGTATCTATTAGCTATAGTGGAAAAAAAGAAAAATACTATTTTTAATTGAAAAAAATACTTTAAACCAGAAGTTTATTTTATTTTATAAAAATTAATGTGATTAGAATCTGTAAAATAAATATAATTTTTTTTTTACTTAATTCTTAATGGTAATTAACACTGGAATGAATAGGATACACTTTTTAAACCAAATTTAAAAGGTTTCCTCAGATTCTAACTACCATACCAGCGTTTTCACACACTTTCATTTAATTATGAGTTGAACTGTTCCTCCCAGGAAAAATTCTTGGAGGCAGAGACCTTTTTATTGCATTCCATGTACCCTCTATGGTGCTGGTGTGCACGCCCATATCATGGTGTTTGAAGTTTAGGCTATCGTTCACCTTCAGGTGGTGGAACACTTATTCCTTCATAAAAATGTATTCTCTCCAGTAATATGATATGAATGTGTTTTCTGGCAGTACATTTTCTTAATAATAGCCAGGAGAACGTCCTTGTCTCTGTAATAATGTTATGTTAAAGCAAGAAAAACTGTGAGAAAATAACGAAAATTAATTAATTAAGGTCTTGATAGAGAATATAGAAACTGAACGGCGAATCGTAGCTAACGCACGCGGAAAATTCATCACTCATTTATTTCAAATAGTTCAATAAAATTGAAACGTATTTTAAAAAGAGTTAGTGCGGTGTCCCAAAATACAATACTTATTTCTCATTAAATTATAAGTTTCTGTAAGTATTACAAAGGCTTATTTAATGCTTATAATAAGGTAGAAACAATATATAAAAATGTATAATGGGAGCTAACGCATAATTATTATAATATACTCATATTGGGAACGTGCAGACTATTTCGTCTACATTAATTTTAAATTTTACTTTTGAAATATTCATCTTCCGTCTCTGATACATAATTGTTTTTAATAGATTTTTTTAAAATTCTGTGCAGATGTGAATGCCGTGTCATTAGGATGGACAGTAGATGGCTCATTTTCTACGTGCCCAATAAACATAACACATTCTTCTGTATTCACGATTGAATGTCGGAACTCACCAATCCCATGTAACATAAATCTATCGTTGGACAACATACCAGTAGCAAATGGTTCTTATGCAATTTCATATTCATTGCCAAGAAATGTAGTAGATAGCACATCATACGTTTTGATGTTTACTTTTTCTGTCTGTGGAGGACCTCCTACCAGTGTTAAATGTGCCATCAATTTAGTTATGCCTTAAAACTATATTAAAAATAATATTTACAAATTAATTTTGAAATATTGCAATTGTTAGGTGTTTAACATAATGACAATTAAACCAATATTACGGAAAACAAATAATCTTTGAAGATGTAAGCTTTCTTTTTTTTTTTTTTTTTTTTTTTTTTTAACAAAAGGAATATCCATTTGTATTTTTCAATAGAAATTTTTTAATATTTTCCTTAGAATTTATTTTCTGATAACTTTATATTATATTCTAGACTTTTCTCTATAATCCAGCGCACTCATAAAAATGAAAGTAAATAGCCTGTGTATCTACGTGTCATAAAGGAAAAGGAACCGTCAGATAAAATCACTGCAAAGAGCTCTACCAGAGTTAAGTTAAGAGTACAGTAAATATTTTTCAATTTTGGTCAAACAGCCACTTTTGGCATCAATCCATCCATGAAAACAAATTTGACTATTAAAATATCAATTTCAAGCAAGCTCTTCTCTTTTGCAATCTACATAAACACACAAATCTCTCTCAGAATCTTGGGATTTTGACTCTTTCACTTCTTCACCCTATTCGCCAACCTCTACTCTGAAGTCATTTTCTACTGATTACAAACAGAAATAGCAAAGATCAAACACAACAGCTGGTTTACTAGTAACAGAAAACAACAACAACATTTTTACACTTAAAGCTCATGATATTCTTGCAACAATCGTTGATAAGGGTTATGCTGTGTCTGTTTAAAGTAAGGTGGGTGTCTGAACATTAGTATTCTCTGAAATATAGAAAATGAAATTCAAAATTGTTCAAAGCCTGCAAAGCAATCATAGTCTCCAGTTTGATGGTAAAAAAAAACTGCTGGTTGAAGAGTATTAAGTAGTTATGCTGAAGACAAAGGCAACTGAAATCAAACTGATTATTCGCGAATGTGACAGTGATTCTGCCTTGGCAATTTAGGAGGAACTACAGCAGCTAATTGATAAGTACGATGCTAGGAAAAATATGTGCAGTATCAGCTGTGACACGACCGCAGTAAATAATGATCGTTGCACGGGATTGTAAAGCTTATATAGGAAGATGTCTCAGCAAAGGCTTTCAGAGGCCACAATTTACTCGACCTCCTTTAGGAACATGTCATTTTTTAAAAAAAAATTCAAGGGCCAACGAGCAAACCAGGTCGCAACTATTTGTTCATTGACAAATTAACATAAAACCACGCCTTTCTTCAGGCTGACTACCGCCTCGTTGTGACAGCTGATCTTAACACAAACTAGATCCCTGGTTGGCGATATTACTTTTAGTTCCCATATGAACTATGCTAAGATTTATGTAACTACAAATCAACTTCACGTTCGTGTAAATAAGCTGAGAGAAGCTCCCAAATATGAAACAGGCAAGTTGGAACTCACTTATATGTGCTGCCATAGCATTATTTCTGATACTAGTTTGGCGATGCATCCTTGCTCAACTTGCGACTTTATCTGCTGAAAATTAGGAAAATGCTTGATTACTTTAGCACACTACAATGAATTGGTCTTAAATGAAATGTTGCCCACGATTTGTGCATCGACTGTAATCATGTTTGAATAGCACCTAATACCAAACATATCGGAATTCTGCATTGCTTGCCTACTCGTCTGTCGAGCCACATAGGGCCCACCCCTTTCTCGACAGTTACCATTTAATAAATTAATCAAAAAGGAGATAATGGTCACTAAATAGCAACAAAAAATAATTATAATAATAGGCTAATGATAGCTCTCACATTAAACTCCTGACATATAAAGTTTTATAGAGTTTCTTATATACATTTACATATATATGTACACAGACACAAAGAGAAAAATAAAGTGGAGGCTAATGGGAAAAAATGAATCAAGTTGATTTCTCTACACGGAAATCATTTATTGTCATTGACACCACTAAATTTTTATCAACTTATAGAGTATTTTTATTTAGTTGACCATGTTAAGACATTTTTTTAATGACATTTTTTAAATAGTGAAAATAAGGACTTCACGCAACTCACGTTTCTTGTCTTTAACTTTTATATTTTAAAAGTGGTCTAGGGTATTGTACTTATGCTAAAAATAGAAATCGAGATTTTGACATATGTCAACCTTTTTGCACAATCCTAAGTCGGAAAAATGTATTTTTGTTTTTATCATTTGATCCATTAACCAACTATAATTTTTTTTTTTTTACTTATCCAATATGTATTAATTATGTTTTTATTTTTTTTTTTTAAATTAAAAAATTATTTTTTTTTTTTTTTAAATTTTGACTATAAAGTAAACACTTATGACATGTCAACATCCATTTTAAAATTGACATTCCCTTTTAAAAAGAGGAACAAATAATTAAGCCATATGTTGTTTTTTTTTTTTTAAATGTTATTTAAACTAAACAAACGCTTTTTCTTAAAAAACGGAATGTGTTCTCTCATTAAAGATTAAAAATTAAAATTTATTTACTTTAAAATAAAATTCTGATAATAAATATTTAAACAAAATTTTGTTTTATTTTTTACTAATTTTTTTAATAATTTTATCCAAATTCCTGTAATCTCTAATTTATTACATATATATATATGTGTGTGTGTGTGTGTGTGTGTGTGTGTGTGTGTGTGTGTGTGTGTGTGTTTGGAATGGTTTCATTCAAAATAAAATCTCATTCAAACAAATATTAACGTTTACTTAAGTGCGTGTAAATTTGTGTTTGGATATTTCTTTTCAGAAAATCTGTGATACTATATTTTGAAATTCGAGTTTAAAGCAATATTACATTTGACTACTGAAATAATTCATACTACATTTGTTTCACAATTTAAATGATTATACAACATAAATGTTTTTAATGAAGAGTCACATTTTCATGTTTTGACGTCAGAGATCTCGTCATACTGATGCACCTCTGGGTTTAAGTCAGTTTCCTTATCTGTGAAGTATTAAGTAATAGCCTAAAATAATAATGGCCTAGTATAAATATTACATAGAAAATGATTGATGATTATGATTAAAATAACTGGATCCTAAACTAATCGCCATTATAAAAATTTATTTTATTCATGTTCCTAAACATTTGAGAATGTCTATAAAGTATAAAAAAAACTTTTTACTAAGGAAAAGTTTGAGCCCTCTATTGTTACCTTCTCTATTAATTTTAATAATTACAAATCTGATTCAGAGTGATCTTTGATTTAACGTATATTACGGGATTACGGTAAATCCATTGTATTGACTATTTTTATGAATCATAGCACAGTTCTGCATCAAAATTATCTTACAGTGTGTTTTAGAACATAACTTAATTTGTTGTTCAAAGAAATTGATGAGCATAATAAACACATATTTAAAAAAAATTTAAATTATAATAAATAGGTAGGTATACGCTAAAAAGTTATTTCTAATCAAAAGAGTATAAGTGTCTAATAAAATCTATTAAAAAGCACTTACAAAATGAAAGATACGTTACAACGTTAAAAATATTGATAATAGTGCATTTTATTCCTTAAAAAAAATACTTAAAACAAAATACAATATATATTTTTTTACCCAAGCTAGTGTCAACCTTAAATGTCTTGTTCCTTTCTGGTGACCGCTGTGGCTCTCCAATAAATCTCCCATTAATGTTTTCATATGAATTATCTTTTAACTTAGGCTGGATTCCTCTATTTTGGTTATGGACATCGGCTTGAACGGATTGGTCTTGTGTGAAATTTGGTGTCTCATAATTATGATTATCGGTATTCACGTAATCTTCACTGCCTTGGAAATTAAGAAACATGCGCAAGGAATTAATTTTCAGACATATAAGGTGTAAAAAAGTAAAATCCTTCGGTTTTCTTGACGAATTATAAAAACCAAAATATTATATTCTAACTGATACATAGAAAAATAGTACACTGTGTAGTCGAGATTTCATTGTAAAAATGTGACATTTAATTAATGCCCACACTTTCTATCATACTGTCATTAGATTTCTTAACATAAGTAGAATTCTTTAAGTTTTTACAATATAAATAAAGGGTCATGTTTTTAAAGAAAAAATTAAAAGCATTAAAAAAATTATAAAATTAAATATGTGAACATCTATGTTCCCAATAGGATCACTTACTCCATTATGATAAAAAATATGATATGATTACGAACTCCAAATTGATTTCAATCAAGAAAACATAACATAATCTAACAGTTTGGTTGAATTCATTACGCAAATACCGTCCCGTTAGAGGGCAAAAATCTACTTAAATAGACTTTTTCTAATTTTGGAAGAATTTATTTGAAGGAGATCCTTGTGGGGCTTGGACTTCGTACTGTTATTACGTCTAAGTTATCTAACAATTAACAATTAAGTACACCAACAAAATTGTCTGTATCTATGTTTTCTTTAAAATTTATATATGTCTCTGCAAAAAGATTTGCCCTTACAAATTTTCTAGAAAATTCGAGTTGTAAATTATCTCTAACTGAACTTTCATGAAAGTTAAGATAAGAAAAATATAATTTAAAAAATAAAACACTGTTCATAATGAATGATATATTTATTTTAAATTTGATACATGAACCTATGTACAAATGTTTGTGAGACAAAGCCCAGCCAATGTTTAAGCCACATAATATTTATATATATATATATATATATATATAAACAATCGAATGTGACACAAGAGCTTTTTACTTACAATTATGTTACTTGGTGTATAATTTCTTTAATTAATGACCTAATTTTATTCTGGCAATATATTACATCATTGAAAATAAAAATTCAGAACAAATATTTTTTTTAAATAATAAAATATATTAGAATAATAAATTTAACCTATTTGTGAAAAAAAAAACTTATTATATTTAATTAAGAATTCTCTGGATGCTTACCTTGAACGTTTGTGTAGGTTTGCATTTTACTGCAATTATACCAAAAAAAATTTTACACAATAAAAACTTTTTGCCATAATATAAAAATAAATTTCCTTTTTATGAAAATTAGTGATTTTATTCGTAGCTAAATATATAAAACACTAATAAGTTTAACCCTTAAAATATAGATATTTATATGTGTTAAAGAAGTAGGTTCGTTAGCTAATTCGATTTAAGTAGCATGAGTCGAAAGTTATTTTACTTATTATAACGTGAAATAAGTAAACACATATTGTACAAGTTAAAAACTCACTTCATTTGTGCTTCTGTATACTGCCTTTGACGTATGTCTGAAAAAAATATTTATTACAATTGAACAAAAGTAATTATTATTATATTTTAGTAAATGTTTTCAAATAGATCAAGACTATCATTTGATATTCTAAATGTCATAAATCACAGAAATATTTTTTTTAGATTGTGTGCTTATGTTATTTGACAAATTAGGCAATGATGTAAGCTTTGCTGCAATTAATTAATGAATTTCTTTTTAAAAGCAACAAATCATTTTAAATTAAAATACTTTTACAAAATAATATAGTTCGCTAAACTTTTGTCACAAACATTGCAAAGTGCTAACTTATTTCGCTTAATAGTAAGTTAATTACTTTCTTTCATTTAAAATAAAGGATAATTTATAGCTATTTATATTTTAATACTATTTAAATTATTATTAAAAAAAAAAAAAAACATTTATCCTCATTTTACGCCAATCCATAATGAGAGATATGCAAATTGGAAACTAAAAATGTGCAACACGAGAACATAGCCTCATGAATACGAAACTCTCTATTCAATTTTACATTATTATTGATTTTGATCTCTGAAATATGATTATTCAGTATTATTTTAAAGATTTTGTTTTTGTCCGTTTTTAAGTCGCGACAAAACCTATATCACGTTTTATTATCTTTATCTTTAACGATTAAATTTTTCGGTCTTTTAAGTCTGACATATACGATATTCTGGCTAAATCAGACTTGTCATTCCAATGGTCTTGTTTAGCAATTAAGTCTATATTCTCTTCCTTTCTTATTTAGGTTTAGTTTTAGTATTGTTATTTGTTAATTTAGGGTTGGTTTTAGGCTTAGTTTTAATATGTTAATTTATGGTTAGGATTAGGTTTAGTTTTAGAATTTTAATAGTTGAATTTTAAAATCTGTTTGAAATGCAGCATAGCAACAAAGATGGCGGCAATGTAACGTGGGGACGTTAACCCTGATTTTACAAATATTCCTTATTTTGGCCACGGGTTCATACCCATGGGAAGCCAGGGACTCGTTCCCGGGGCCTTGGGCGTCCCCGAGTCCCACCGAGCTTTAAATGGGTGAAAAGCGGCGGGGTAATGCGTGGAACCCTTAGCCGAAGCATGGAAACGCTGCATCACTTGCCAAAAAAAAAACTGCTGCCTTGCAGATGGTCTTGGCTGACCAAAGGCTATGGAGGCAAATCCAGAAAATACAGCAGGCTGAAGTCGGAGACCACGGGCCAATTTGCGCAAAACTCATGGCACGCAAAACTCAATACTCAATATTGAGAACGAAGAAGAAGAAGATTAAAAGATTTTTTTATTTGATAGACTGGAAAGGTCATGTCAAATTATGACAATATTTTTGTTAAATAACAAAACAATATTTTAAAAATTAGCAAAACTAAGTGTGTAATTAGTTGGATAATGAACTGCAGGCAAATATTTTGTAAATGGTCAAAACACCTAAGTTAGCAAAATTATAAAATGTTCTGTAGAGATACGTTTATCATTGATTACTTTGTTACAAGATTAACAGCGTTATAATAATAATAATCAAAATTAGTATTTCACAAATTATATCAATTTAATTGCCGCGTTTGCCTAATAGGAAAAAAAGATTTTCAATTAGTAGACTGGCATAATCTTTTTGTCAAATATTTGTATACCGTAAAAAGCTATTGAATTATATTTATAAAAAATAGAAATATTCTTTTGTTGTGAAGTATATAACCACTTTCACCTAACATGTAGTCAAATACAGCTTTTGAAAAATTTATCATTAAAAAGAACCTTAATAGTAGATATATAAAATGTATCTCTTATTTAACTATCATAATCATGCTAAATAAGCTAACCAATTTTCAAAATATGTAGATGACAATTAAGCTATGCATGGTTATAACACTTTAAAGAGATCCACCAATTGACGAGATAGTTCACAACACTAGAAAGTGTTATTAAATTAACCATTGAAATGACTACTTTTAAAAGTCTGAGAATGTAAGAAAGAAGATAATAAAACATTCAATATTTGAGAATAGCCGTTAAACTCCAAAGCATCAGCTGTAAAATATTAAGAATGTAAGGCTCAACTTACATTAGCGATTATTTGTGCCTTTTAATTTGATTTAAGGCATTTAACATATGGTCAACGTTATTGATTGCACAATAAAGTACGTTGCTTTAGATTTATTTATTTTTGTATGTACTATTTTATACAGAAATGAGGGGCCGTTATAAACAGAAGAGAGGGAGAGAGAGAGAGAGAGAGAGAGAGAGAGAGAGAGAGAGAGAGAGAGAGAGAGTAATAATTTACTAAAATGTATATGACAAAAATGCTTAACTTAAATGAGCTACTAAATGTAAAGTATTAAATGGAAAAGACGTAAACAACGTAAGGGTTAGTCTGACCGGAGGTTACAAAACAGCGAACGTTTCGGCAAAGAGCCTTTATCAACGAACATACAAGACACAAATAAAACGAAAATAAAAATTAAAAATGAAGGAACTTAGCTGCGGTGAAATCCAAAGTATCCAAAAAAGTGAAACTGAGAGATGACAGAGCGAATTTATATAGGAAAGCAGAGAGTGGGTGGGGTAAAGGCCTAGGTGGTCAAAGAAAAGACAATATTCATCCCATGTGGGGCGAGTGTACCGTGATTTTCTTTTAATCTGTTAATTAAACGTAAATTATGTAGCCTTCAAACATTACACTCAAACATTATTAAACTACAAATAAAAAATGTATACATTAATAAAACATATATGCGACGATCCGTTAAGTGAACTATTTTAAATCTGATTAACTAATTATATACTTACTAGAACGCCTCCTAACAAGTAACAATGTCAGTACTATCAACAATACAACGCAAACAACAGCTGCAATTACTCCACCGATGATAGCACCAACGTTGGTCTTTTCCTCTATGAATGCAAAGAACAGTTATAGATCTATTATGTGGAAAAATTAATCATCTATGCACATTAACATTTTACGTTCCCAAAAAATATTTTACTTAAAAATTGTTGTAGCGCTAAAATTATTATCTATAAAGAAGAATAATCTAAAAGATGTAAATTTTAAAAATGTGATAAGAATAGTTTTGATACTATTTCAGAAATAAATGAATAGAAACAAAATAATTCGAAAACTACTTAACGATATTGTATCAAATGTACCTTCAAAAAGTTTTAGATTCACTGTTACAATGTTGTTAAAACATTTTGATTCATGCCACACAACACATGTACAATTTATTCCTTGTATGACTTGTGTAATGTTCAGGGACATACGAACTGTATCACTGTCTTTACGTGAAGAGTAAAAACAATATATTTTTATCATTTAATAAATTAAAATTTTATTTATAATGTGTTAAATATATGTACACACATATATATAATTTAAAATGAATATGTATAAGAAATTTCAATATATCTTGTTAAACGTAACTATTGTTTAATAATATTACTTTCATTTGACTTTATGTTGGTTAAACACACAAGTGTTAAGTTCTTGTACAGCGGATATCCTCCTTTAGATTCACAAACAATGTCTGTGACTCCTTCTTTGATTTGAAGTTGATTTCCTTCTGATGGTGTCATTACATTATCTGACACAGAAAATATCTGTGGGGATTTGGGTGGCCCTTAAAATATATGAATTTTTAATGATCATTTGTATGTCATTTTTTAAAAGTTATTATTTTTATAATTTATTTTCTCTTGTTTTTGTATATGATAAATCTGTAAAATTTGATGATTAGACATAAAGTGAAACCAAACAATGTGTCTTTAAACAAACATGATTGTAATATAAACTTATTTATATTTTATAGTACTGAGAATAAAAACAGAACATTGTATACATTACCCTTTACTGTTACAGAGCTTAATGTCTCTGTAGAAATTTCCCTGAAAACAGAATTTACAGCACGACACAAGATATAAATAATTCCACCTTCAGTAATCAGTTGAGTAAACTGATAATCTGATGTATTAATTTGATGATGAGACGTCACTGGAGTATTGCTGAGGTAAATAGAAACTATTGGGTCGGGATTACTGTTACTAACTGTGCAAGTACCAGATATATATACATCATTTGTATCACACTTGTCGTTAGGAAAATTATTCACTGTAATGATAGCATTATCAGGCCCGTCTGAAAATATACCAAAAAAGACATTTCTTGAAATAATAATTTATGATTTCCATTTTTTCATTTAATTCTTTAATTTACTGTTATAAATATTTTTTTAATGAAAATACTCTGGATATTTAGTAAAGCATTCAGTCATCATATATACGTAAATGTATAATTATTTTATTTATTTATTTATTTATTTTTTTTTTTTTAAATATATATTTTGATTGTTGCTTTGCAAGTTTAAATAGATATATTTTTCATGTAAAAACTTTTCATTTATTTGGCATAGTATTCTTTTAAAATATGTAGCCTTCAAATCATTAAATGTAAATAATAGTTGATAAATCTTAGTTATTATATGTACATTACCTATGAAATTAAACAAATACTGTAGCGTTAGAAACAATAATTAATTAGGCCTAAACATTTTTAAGGCGCAAAATACTGTGTATGTTTTGCAAATTATCATTTATTATTTCACAAACTTGTACTTACAAGCCACGTTTGGTTGATAAGTAATATAGTTTTTCCAATTCAGTTTATTTGATATTGTACATGTATAGGTTGTGTTTTCTGAAAAAAATATTTGAGATTATTTTTATGTTCAATTAATATTCAATAAGATATAAGACATTTTAAAATAAAAATTATTATTTTCAATAGAGCATAATTTACTTTCTGCAATTTTTATTTAAGTATTACTTAATATTAATTAAATTTTAAAACAAAATAATAAAAACAGGTTGTTATTTTGGAATAATGATAAATCAATAGCTAAGAACACACAGAAAGGTATAGTTGTGTTTACTTCATTTTTTACTTATGCCACTTACATGGTGTTTAACAATTTTTTAAAAAAATTTTTAAATATATTTTAGTATACATTTATATAATAATTTGTGTGTAAATGTTTTAGCGTCTGCATACATATTACGATTATACACATAGAGAATATTATACATATTGAAATAAATTATTTTAGAAATTTACTAAAAAATATTATTTTATTAATTGCATTTGATTTTCAGCAAACTAATAAATCGTTTGTTACATTTTCTAATTCTTATTTAAAAAGTTGAATTCAAAGTAGCAAATCATATTAATTTACAAATAATTTAAAAATTGTTTCATTTTTTAAAATATCTTTTTTACAAACATTAGCGGAATTTTAAATAAGGCAAACAGTAGGTTAACAGCTTTTTTAGAATTTTCTTCCTTAAAAATAATTTATCTAATTGCTTATAGTAGAGAAAAGCATTCAAAGTTTAATGTTTAAGGTTTTAGTTTAGTTTTCATATAACAAAGTGTAATCAAAGCTATTCAGTATATAATGCTTTTAGTTTAATTTGAAGAGAAAAAAAAAAAACATTTAAATGATAACATATTTTGACAAAGCTGATGCGAGGTAAAAATGCATTTTAATTTTGTTTAATTTAAAAGTTTTTTTTAATTTATATAAGGGATAAATTATCATCAAATTATGTGGAGACGTTTAAGATTATGTATGCATTAAAAACTTTCATAGAAATAAAATGGTATATATATTTTTTTTTAAAGTCATCATTCTTTAATGATAGATTCTAGATGGTCTTTACTGTTTTAAAAATAAACAAAAAACATAATAAAATTTATTGATTAAGAAACCTTTATAAAATAAGTTAGTTATAAAGATCAGATTTTAAAATTGGAATTTTACAATAGGTATTTTGTGAGTTAATACGTGGTATAGAAAATAACATTTTAAGTTATCAGAAATCCTTTAACAAATTTTATAGGGTGTGAATGGGGTTTGGAATTTTAAAAATAATAACACTGTCTTTAAATGGCAGCGTGTAAAATGATGTAGAGAAGTGACATGTGTATTTACCATTTTTTAGACGTGTTGCCTGAAAAAACAATTGACCATTTTGAAAAAACCCATCAGACCCTATTACGCTTGATGGTAAAAATGTGGGGTTTTTTTCAAAACAAGTACACGAGCTATTTTGCATTTCTTTAATGTAGTTGTCAACATGACAATTAGGGGCGAGAACAGTTTCAGGAATACCTGTAAAGTATCAAATAAAAACAAACTGCATTTTTGCATTTGATAACAGTAGAACATTCAAAATTGTTAATAGTGATGTCATCATTTACAGATAAATATGATTATTTTGGAAAACAGTTTTAAACATATTCTAAATACTAACCTTCAAACATAGCATTTATAACTTGACTGATACAGTGTTTTTAAAAAGCGATTTAGCACTTATAAAAATGTCTACAGTGCAGTTATCATCTCATTAGTGCACGTCATTAATGTCAATGTAATGGGGAATGACATTCGTTATTTTAATTTTATTATTTCATTTTTAAAACTTAGAACTACACTAATCGCACTAAAGACTAAAAAAAGGGATTTCGAAAATTATCTCATAAAGCCCAGTTGACTATATAAAAAAAGACGAAAAATACATATTCTTGAAATATGGAATATATAGAAATTGGACTAGAAACATACATTGGGGTAAGAACATTTCAGATTTGAAATAATTAGAGATTGAAAAAGCTATATTATATATATGTACGTGTTGTGTAATAATTGAATTTGATAAATTTACAGAGGGTTCTTCTAATGAGTATCTTCTTAAATTAAAAGGGCTCTATATTTACCATAAAATTACATCTTGTTAACTGTCATTTTCTTTGATTGATTTTTTTATTAAATTGAATTTAGTTGTTGGGTTTTTATTTCATTTAACTCCATAATTTTACGTTTTGTCTTGTATTATTGGCTTTAACGTAATGCAGATTTTAACATTTTATTTTAGTTTTATGATAATTTTAACACTAATTTGCTTTGCTTACAACAGCCAATAAAACAGGACATAAAGTAAAATAAAGGAGTCAAATGAAATAATAATAATAAATTGTTTTGTATAAGGTATAAAAACTATGTTTTTTTTAATAAATTCTATGTAAGCAAATGCCCATTTAAAACACATTACCGATCTCAACAATCGTTGTGTCTAGGCTTGTCCTCCTTATTTCGTCTGTAATAACCGCTGTTATGTTTGGATACATGACAACAAAAAAGACATGAGATCCTGGTCCTGGTGTTGCTGCAGAAACTGAGAGAGTACATTCTGTTCTAATGTATCCATCAGTGATTGACTGCTCATGGTGATAGGCTGCTAATCCATCTATAGCCCGAGCAGTCCCAGTATTCTTTAGAGAATGTGTATTGTTATTGAAAAGTACATTATTAGTTTGAGTTTTAATGTTAATAATAAATATATAATGAGTATAAAACGTGTGAATGTATATTTTATCTTCATCGTCAAGCTCATAGTAAGAACTTATTAAAAATTAAAATCATTTTTAAAGTAGAAAAAATCCCTATATATTATTAATGATTGCCTACACTTTCGCAAAAATATCATTGTCCAATTTGTTACGATGACTATTTTAAATAAAAATATATACATTTCGAGAACTTAAACAATCAATTTGCTTCTATACTTTAAAAGATCAAAATTTTTATTTTCTTTAAATAAAATAAAGATAATATAGGCTAATAAAAATATAAAAGAACATAAATTATCGTGGAAAATTATTCTTGGCTTGTCATATCTTCTTAAATTGCATTACGAGTGCAGGCATCTGCCAAGTAATACACAAAAATTGACAAAACTTTGCTTGTTATAAAAATGTTAGTTTTGTGAAAGTAAGCTATAGGTATTTAACAGTAATGCTTTAAAGTCTTTAAAATGTTTAAAAAAGAAAAAAAAAAGAAAATGAAATGGAAAAAATCAACTTACATTGGTTCTGATGTAAAATTTACAAACAGCTTCTGGCAACACATTTTCTGTGTAGCATCGTACATAGATATATATTTCATCGTGCAATGTTACATTGGAACAAATCGGGCTGCTTGGAGGAGCTAAATGAGACAAGGATTTTATGAATTCAAGTATACATTTAAAATAAAGGAGCATTTCTATTTATTCTTATTTTCTATTTAAACTGAATAACTTTATTTTTTTTATTTATCCCTATCAATTGTTTTTGTTTTTTTTTCTGAAAAGGGTGAAATTGTGATTAAATACTTTAGTAAAAAAGGGTAGGATTGGAAGCCTAAACGATACACACACATTTGCCGAAACTTCATGACACTTTTATTTTATGATATTAGCTCAATAATAAATATAATTATATAACTATCTGATTTACTGCTTTCAGGAACTGCTGTATAACTGCCTTTCTTTACTCTATATTATACAATCAAATTTAATCAGTCTAAATTTTACTTGATAAGGTATAAAGTATCCTCATTGTTAATCATTTTTAGTGTAAGGACAAATCTGTCAATGTAATTTTATTGTCAGTTACAGTAAGGGTTAAGATCAGTGATGTCGAATCATGCGTGCCACAGTCGGGGCGCTGAGCCCGATGAGCCGGCATGTGACTAAAATATTGCTTCCTTAATTAACCAGCCAAGAAAAAAACACCAAACTTTCGGGTTTAATTGGCGTTTTGTCGCTTTGCGGCAATAAAATTTTTCGCCATCATTGGTATAGAACTTCGAATTTTACTAATTTTCAGAGATGTGTGTTGTTATTGTTGTTGTTGAGAATTTTCGTCCATGAGGGACTTCCACCAATCATCGTCGGCGTCTGCACTTACTCCTAGGACATAGGCAAACTACAAGAGACCCCCAGGCATCTCTATCATTGGCCAGTTTCTCAAGGATCTTCCATTCATGGACGATTCTCTTGATATCTGCCTCCGATTCTTGGCGCCAAGCGTTTCTTTGACTGCCTCATTTCCGTTTACCCTGTCGGTTCTATTTCAGGGCTTTCTTTGTTCTATTAGATGCAGGTTTGTTTTAGTGAATGACCGACCCACCTCCACTCTTTTGACGAATCTCTTCCTCATTCGGATTCTGTTTGAGCTAAACTCAAATTGTCATTTAAGGTATGACAGTAGGTCATTTTATTTAAATTATTTCTAAAAACAATGATTCATTTGAAAACAAAGATCATACAATTGATTAAGTTGTCTTTGCTACACTGATTTTAAATAAAGATAATAAAATATTATAGGCTATATCAGATTTGGTATTATTATTTCAAATATATAAATGATGTTCTGGTAAAAAAATGTCACAATTTTTTGCACCTTTCAGTAGATAAATATTTCTTTTCAAGGAGAAGTTCGACTGTAATTCAACAAGTTTTAATTTAAAAAAAAAAAACGTTGCCAAATACACGTTTTCAAGGTGCATTGTCAATAGCAATAAACACAATTTGTGATAATATCTTTATTTGAATGTTTGAAAAAGCAATGAAAACTTTTCAAAACATTGTAATTAATATTTATAAGACAATCCTTATCTGACCACACTTTTGTACATTATTGTTACATTCAATTTAATTTAAAAAGAAAAAAAAAGTTGTCAATTTTTATAATCGTGGCAATCTTTTTTTTTTATTATTTTTTTTTAATTCCCAAACTCTTAAAAATTTTTTTCTGATGCGTAGTCGGACACTTCGACCCCGGACGGTAAGACCACGGACAAACTTTAGCCGGAAGATTCGGACCTTTCATTTCTACACCGTGAATTTTTAAAATACATTTTTAAAATATAAATTTATACTTTATTATTTTATTACCATTTTTACTTTAAATTAATTTTTTGTATGTTATGAATTAAAATATAATCTTAACTCTTTTGCAAACACAATTTTTAAAAAATCGTTTAAAAAACACGTTTTTGACTATAAATCCTGTACATACGGGACATAACTAGATTCTATCAGGATGTTCATAATCATTCGCAGGGCAAAACAATTCGAAACTACACAATGATAGTTGTGTCTTGTAAAAAAAAGTTTATGATAATGCGCACCCATCGTGATTATATTTTTTAAAAAGTACTGTCAATGTAACGCGCACCTTATTGCGCGACATGAAATGTTGTTGAACATATTACTCACCACGACACTCTATCTTTAAAAAAAAACATGTTATAAAGGGATAAATAAAAATAATTTATAATTTCAATAATTCAATTACTGTCCATTCGATCGATTTGCAGTTTTGATACATCATTTTTATTGCCTGCAAAGTTTCAGCTCGCTAGCTTACGAAAATGTTCGTTAAAATTCGATCCAAAGTTTTTTCGGCATGGTCGCACAGTCGGTCTGTCGCACGGCTCAGACAACACAAGGGACTTAAAAAGGACTTAATTTATAACATTTCAAACATTTTCAGTGTAATAAAAAAATTGAAAGTTTGTTTTATGTAATTATTATTTTTAAAAAAAACACAAATATGTTGACGTGCTGAACAACGGACTTTGCAGGCGCTTGAGCCATTAAAAACGCGCGCTCTTTAATTTACTCCCTGTGTTCCTTAACACGGGAAGACCTTTCTCGCAGAAATAATAAATTTGAATATAAAGTTTTTAATAATTTAATAAAGGTTGTCAGTATTTTAAAGTTAAAAAATGTCGATAGTTAATACCACCGCCTAGCACAACTAGTGGACAATAACATTCAAATATGCTGCGCCCTTGTGACCTGTCTGAACGTAAAGCCATTTTATGTACATATTTCAGGGGCTTACATAATGACATGTTACAAGGGCTAGACTCAGTGACCACCGAAGCACGCAGTGTGCTAAGGAGGGTTAAGGGGAAGGAAAATAAATTGAGATGGGGGGGGGGGAAGTGACAATGTAAACAACTTTATAAGTGACTATCTGACAACTTTGCTTTTTTTTTGTTGCCCTATTACAACAGATTGAGTTTGGGTGGAGTTATATAGGTTTGAAATGACCTAAGAGGAATAGCGCATTTATCACAATCATGAATGTACGCTGAATGTTGACTTGTTACACGTGAATATACTTTTTCCAATCTTCGTAAATTAAATCATTACTATTTCAAACTGTATTTAATTTGTAATGCAAATGTAATGTTTTGTTGAATTATTTTTATATCAAAAATTAATTTTAAAAGTAAATTAAAAAACACACTAAAACTTTTAGACTGTCATAGGGGTCGAAACTTGCGGGGTCTAAACGCCCTGTAGTCGAAATATCCGGGGTCGCATCGCCCAGGAATTAACAGACCAGTGTCAAATCATCCTGTGATCCTACTGGCAAGGTCGAACCGTCCGAGTTTGAAACTTCCGGTGTCGAACTGACAGTTATTATTTGAAATGATGTGTGTCTTTAACAGATGCATCGCACAAAAGATTCATCTTTGTACTTTAATGATTATAAAATATGTACAGAATATTAATTCGCTAAGCTAATAAAAACTCATTGATTAGAGACATTTCTGTGTAATAGCCATCCATTGATTTCAACTGTTCAGTTCCTGTTGTGTTTGTTGACAAGATCAAGCTTATAACAAATCCTCATACACATCCTCATAATAAAGATAAACAAGTAATATTGCATTGTTGTCGACACCTGTAGATTCGTAAAAATGGAGTGCGTACTACAATAATGTATTAATCCTATCAATTCCAACATTTGTATATCGATATTTTCGGCTAGTTCCTCAATCTGGCTAGTTACAGTGCTAGCAGACAACCGGACGTATGCTATATTTTTTACATTAGCCTCTTCTGGAAGTCAACGGCAAATTTCTTTAGCAGAGGGCTCGATTATTTCTTCACTGACAGTGATTGGCTTTTTAGCCTCATCAAAGCGGTTGTCATTTACTGTGTTGCCGTGAGAAATTTTTTCTGCCCTTCATGTTCAATAATTGAAATTTAGAAACACAAAAACGAAATAGAAAAAACAAAAAGGAAATAGAAGTAAATCAGCCATATCACAATCGTACACGCCAAAAGTGCACCAACATAAACGCGCCGTGAAGAGAGCGCCGAAAAAAAAGCGTTGACACAGAGCGCAAAGATTGATTAAAGGCGGTTGTCTGATCTATGTTAATGTGTCATAGCAATTCTTTGGACGTGGTGCTGCAAAAAAAGGTTAACAAGCTTTTGAATCTTGTGTAATAAAGACGTTAAATCTTTTTAAAAAAATACACCACGGTACAAAGAAATGTAAACGAACTTCTTTTTCTCGCAGACCTCCAGGCACGTCTCATCGGACCACACATCAGGGTAATCTAAAACACGTACAAGAACAAGATTTTGACTAAGATTAAAAACATATTAAATAAGTTATAACATAGAATATCCCACTTGAATTTACTTTAAGAAGTATAAATATTTTATCTGATTTAAACCCCTTGGAATCATGGAAGTCACTTTCATTTATCAGAATTTTATGAGTCAGTTATTACAGATAGACCATAACTTTGTTTTCAAAGTTTTCATTTGTATTATTGCCATTTCTTTTGATAACAATCTTCATTACCATGTGCAATCAAATAAGAAATAATTTAGTCCTATAAAATGGTATGTTTATTTTGAAGATCTTAACTTACAGCCAATAAGTTAAATTTGCAAGTAAGTGCTTCGAGATGGAAAATGATTGTAAATTTAGTTTCTATTCCAAGAGATATGTTATTTTCGTTTATCTTCATTTTTATACATACGCTAACTGGGATTTCTTTAATAAATACATTTAACTGATTATTTTCGACAAAAAAATTCTTCAGAACAAATGTCACAATGTCTTTACTCTTCATGCTGATGAATCCATATATTTCAGCCCGATGCATACAGAAGTTGTTGCCTGTCTCCAACCAAAATCATTTTATTGTATTATATTTTGCTGTAATTAATGTGTAAACTGGTATTTTAATATATTTTGAATTTATTTTTCTGTCATCTTGACGAGCAAAGCACATTCGTTGCCGATAGACACTTGGGGCAATGCTGCATAAATTCACCAGCCATTATTTGTGATCATGATGAGTTGTTTTTTTCTCACACGTGATTGTTTCACAGTAAAACAAGAACATGTTCCGTTTGTGACTATTCGTTGTTAAATATAAGAGAAATTTCTTTATATTTTTTAAAGGCGCAAGTC
This sequence comes from Radix auricularia, assembly GCA_002072015.1. Lineage (NCBI taxonomy): Eukaryota > Metazoa > Mollusca > Gastropoda > Lymnaeidae > Radix > Radix auricularia. The sequence continues at coordinate 86,299 of MUZC01000944.1, forward strand.
AATAAACGATAACATTTTTTAAAATTAAAAAAATCTTACAAATGAAACACATTGATATACGAAGAATAAAATCAAATAACAGTTAAACTTACCGAAAACGTTTAGTTTAAACATTGAACTTGTAGATATCCCTTGTCTTAAGAAGGCGTCGCAGTACCAAGATGTATTATGATGCGACAACTTTACTGATTTTATCATCAACACTGTTATGTAATTTGAAGCATTCTTGATGATGTTAACCGTATAATTATCTAACAGCCTATTATCAGCTGGGACACATGCTAGATTAAATAAGTCACATAAGAACATAAGGTTATCACCATTTCGCCATGTAAATGACTCGAAGAATTGTTTTTCTGAAGCTGTGCATTCAAAAGATATAGATCTCCCTACCTGTGCCCATTCTGCATCAGAAAGCACTGTGAAGAAATTGTAAATTTTTCTTTCATAAATGGCTCGTAAACATACACACATATTTTATATATTTGTATGTATATATATATACATATATAGATACATATATATATATATATATATGTATATATATTATATATATATATTTATATTTGTGTCTGTGTGTGTTTGCGTGTGTATGCGTTAGTATGTGTGTGTTTATATTTTTTGTGCACAAATATCTTTATAAGACCCGAAATTGTGTTAATTAATTCTAGGCTATTTTTTCCCACACAAAAAAACCTAAACATTATAGCTCTTTGTTTTATAGAACTTTCATGTTTGTTTAAGTTAAAAAAAAACGTCTATAAAAATTATATTCTTTATATATATATATAATTTAATTTAGATACATACCTGCACACAAAAGTGACATAATTACTGGTTTGATTGTAAACATTGATGTCATTTTGATATTCTTTACTGTGAACCCCTGCAGTGATAAAATTATTCGAGTCTATCTTATTTTAATATGCATTTCGATATATTATCAGAATTATTAGAAATAATTGACGAAATCAAGGGTATTTTTTTAAAACCCATTTCATTTTTTTTTATTTACATGTTATGTACTACAGTTAACTCATTCTACATTTTTCCATGGTTCGTCTTATCAGCAGTTTGGTACATTTAATACATTGTGGCCTGACTCTAAGGAAGTAATTATCAGAGTTGAACGTGTGCTACTAAAGTCAACTACTTCATTTTGTTATAACCATTCCTTCTTTAATCTAAATAAAGTTATAAGGCAATAATATATTTATTAATATTTTATTAATAATTACCAATATGATAACTGCTCGACACTTATTTCATAAACATTGCATTGCATATATAAATAATAAATAGCTATATTAAATCTCAACTCACAGAATTTCAAATTGAAACACCTTTGTACCTGCAACTTTGAAATACGACACACTACACACAACATGAAATCAGACTTTTCTGGCTGAAGGTGTAGATTTAAATTTACACTTATGTAGATTAACAACAGTAATAGCCCATTGCAGGGGTCTTTTAACAGTATAAAGGGGTTTTACTGGAATGTGTACAGGGTAATACCGTGAATGCTGTGTAACTCTTAAGTAGGCTAACAGCAGGTACCTATTGTGTTTATACGTAAACTTTATATTAGTTTCAATGTAAGCAAGGCGTTTCATGATGTAAAAGAAAACATTAAAACTTTTTCCGCAATATAGAGTAAGGGATTAATTGGCCTAGTCCAAAGTATACTATTCCGTCCTAAATATACCCATTTTTCTACATGATTATACAGTACTAAATTTATAAATGACTAATTACTTAGACATTCTATTGAACTTTTAGCTTTGTCATATATTTACTGTATTCTCAAGTAATAAAGATGGGTTTAAATACTTACATTTACGATGTATGAGTAGAAGGTCATTTTTTTTATTCGAAAAGGAAACATCTCGTTGTGAGGGAGGATTATTTAACAGGTAATAACATGTTAAAATGTTGACCTGTTAAGATACCCTGGGTCCTGTATGTAGGAACACGCTGTCTACTCTCGAACCCTGGCTCTCTGTTCATGGCATGTCTAATCCTCAACAACAACTGTGTGCAGTTCCTTCTTTACAGAACAATCTCATTGTTTCCCTAAATTAAAATATCTTAACTTTATCATTGATGATATTTATTTATAAACCAAACAAGACAAAATATAACTCCAACACGTTATTTAATAGGGGGACATGGTTTTTAATATCTGATTCAAGTTAAAACAATATTTTAAAAGTGTTTTTTTTTTTAATATTTTTTAAAAAGTTAAAATAACAAAATCCTAAGCCTACAAATATTTGAGCAAGAAATTACTTGTTTTAAAAGCTAAAAACTTAGAATAAATTTCATGATCTGTCCTTGGCTGCCAATCTAAGCTTGCTAGATAGGCCAGACTTTCATCAAATCACCGACTCATATTCCACACCAAATTGTTAGCTGTTGCCAGGATTTCTACATCAGTTGCCAAGACTCCATAAAGAGAGATGTCAGGAGCTTGTGTATTATTATATTCCTCCAAATTTTGTTCAATGGAGTCATGTAGTTGTTGGGTTGTGCCAGGTTCATGTTTTGCGTATGTTTGTTGTCCTGAAGTATGTGTTTTCAATCCTTAAGTTTTATATATATTCAGCAAATGTTCAAGATATCGTGAACATTCGTAATATAAAGGTTTGTGAAAATTAAATCAAATAATTGTTGTAGCACGCTCTATTTCTGATTTTATTTATGGGTAAAAAGTACGAATTGATGTTATCATGAAGCCCTGTATAATAATTGAAAATCGACATGTAGTATATTGCAAATTATCATAAATTAATAAAATTGTAAAATACCTTCGTGTTATTGCCATTATTTTTCTGTCTGTCTCAATTTTGAATTGGCAATTAAAAACGTTTCTATGAAGTTAAGCAATAGTTTGACTGAGGGGGGGGGGGTTAAGTATTTTTACCGACTAGAATCGTAAATGCTGATAATACATTAGGTCTTTCATGTTTTAGAAAGATAGAGCTCTTTTTGTTAGAGGGGTTACTTTACAGTGAGCACAATGTGCTGCATACGTCGCGATTTACGATTTGGCGACTAGAATTTAAGGTTTCACATTGATACTTTGGTTTTGTCCTACGAATATATCTTCTTTTAAGAGTATAACAAGTTTTCATAGTAGTTTAGAATTTCAAGGAATAAACATTAATGGTGATGCACTTCTATTTCTTCAGCTGCTTTTTTTCATGTATTCCTTTAATGTAGCATGATGAAATAGTTTTGAACTTGCAATAACTTACTTGATTGCCATATTTAAAATAATAATAATGATTTGTTAACATTTCTAATTCCTAAATAATTTTAGTTTGAACATTGAATCCCTTTTATAATCCCTTTTATAATATGATATATTTGTAATGATAAATCTTGAAATGTAAAATAAACTTTTAAGACTAGGATTTTGATAGTTTCTAAGGGACACAAATAATATTATTTAATTTTCTTTGTATATTTTATATTATTTCCCTTTTGCCGTGTTCCAATCTATTCTTGTTAATTTTTTTTACTTCTTAGTATGGTCCTGTGTCACTAGCCAAATTATAAACATCTCTCTTTGTAGGAAGAATGCGGAATTCTGGGGAACCCCCCCCCCTTTTTTTTAACCATAATGCGCTGCCTCTCGGCGCAAACTGCCTTGACCTTAAAAATGGTCTCATCAAATTCATTTTCTTTTTTTTTTTTAATAATAATAAGTCTGCCTTCAATAAACTTGTCAGGAAATTTTTAACCTAAAGGAAGTAACATTAATAAAGTCATTTAGCCTCTAATGTACTCATTCTAAAAGAAACTGCCACTTTAATTGATATGTCCTACTGTGTTATGGTCATGGCCATGGGACATATACATTTTCTTATAATATTCTAGATATAACATAGAAAGAATTCAGTTGATAAACAATTGTATTTATCTTTAAATAATTGGTCTGATTTTTAGTATTGTTACTTGACATGTTATTTAAAATTCATCTGTATTTATACATATTTTTGAAAGCACATGTAACAAATAGAAATTTTTTGAAATATTTTATTTTTAATGCATTATTTTTCATCTCCTAGTGTTGAAACTGTATTTAGAAAGTCGATTGTGTTCCTCTGACATTGCTGTCGATCGAATAATATTTACGATTTAAAAGCAAAACAACCATGATAGACATTTGTTAATGTTGCTAAGCGATACATGAAGTAAACAAGCCATTCTTTGTTGACTGAATTTAAACAAAACTACGTATTTTTTTCTGACATGAAGGCGATATGCTATTTACTTGTGTGTGTGTAACTAGGCGTAACTAGGTCATGTCAATAATGAATAGCGATGACGAGTGAAAGTTTGCCAGGGACTCCACCTCCTTAAGACGGCGGCCTGCGAGGTCATATATCACAGACGACTTGCCTGTTAGGTGCACCGTTAGCAGAGCTGGTGTGCTATGTTCCATTTAATGTTTGCATGTAGGCCAACATCGAATAGCGATAAGATTACGGGAACACTCGAAGTCAAACATGTTTCCTTTTTAAGTGGAACGCCAAGAAGGAAGTAGATGCGTCAAACCATATCTAGTCATACTTTTATTGTTTGATTAAGTGGCCTCTAAAATAGATTGGACGGATATAAATATGTTTTAACGTCCAAATAAACTACGTCACACTTTTTTTTGTGCATTGTTAAATAGTAACTATTGAAGATAAATTTTAATATAAAGTTGATAATACTTTTTTGTTATTTTCTTTTTTCTTGGTTAACATTTATCGAATTTTAAATGCCGTTTAGTGTAATTATACAAAGAGAATGCAGCAAAGTTTTATCTATCAATATACACTGTGTCATACGTTTTAAAAAGTTATCATGTTTTATCTATGCAAATATAAAATATAATTTACAGCATTAAACAGTCAGTTTGATTAATAAACAAATTATGTAAACTTGAAAAGCAAATCAGCCTTATTTTTTTCTATAATAATAATAATTTCTTGACTAAAACAAAATAGGAAAACATTAATATTTTTAGGAAACGTTATAATTTTTTTAAAAAACTTTTTAATAAACATTATTATTTCCCTTTAACCACATATTCAAGTTAAGTGAATTTTAGAGAAACGCTACTCAGAACCTCACCTCTCCTATTCAAACACACTAACTACATGTGTAACGTTATTCCACATCATAAAAATAAAATTTTATATTAAATCTAAATTGGTTGCTTATTTTTTTCTTATGTTGGGATAATTGTATTGCATAAATAGGATCAAATTAAAATATATAAGAAATCCATGTTTGTTCTTTATGCCATAATACACACTAATCAGATCGCCATAAAACTTTGTAATAATCTTGATTAGTCTCCAAAAAAGGATACAGCAAAAAATACAAATTTAAAAATGCTCATCCTTGCGGCCTTGCGGCAGTGGCGTAGCTAGGGTCATGTGCGTCCAGGGGCAAGACACAAATTCTGCGCCCCTTGACTGACCGAAAAATTTACTGACCGAAAAATTAACTGAGCCCCCAAGAAAAATTTGAAATTTTACGGTTTATATGGTTCATTTTTTGAAGCAAATTATATTTTACTGAAATACAATACAGACTAATAATTCTCTATACGATTATAAACAATTTATTTGAAAAAAAAACAACTCTACTAATTATACATGACTCGAATAGACATAATCTAAAATAAATTGATCTTCCTTGATTTGAATGTTGTCAATCTTGCTGTTAAAATTGATATTCTCAAGTGTTCTCTTTCGATGCTAAGGAGTGCAACAATTTTTAGAAGTATTTGAAGTGAAATGCGCAGATTCGGAAATACGTCATCTCCATATGAAACAATAAAATCGAGAAGATCCAAAGTAGTTTCCGGTAGAACTTCAGTCCGGGTACGGAGCATCATTTTTTAGTCTTTGATTTCTGTACACAATTCGTAGAAATTAGCAAAATCTAAGCAATTATAACGAAGCGTATCGACTTTTGTTTCAGCAAGAAGAGATTTGACGTCTAGTAACTAGTAAAAATCCAAATTTGTTGTTTAGGTTGTTTAAGACGTAAAATGCGTATTGATATCTCATGTTGGAATTTATCAATTTCGCTGTTCATAGCAGGTGCAAATTCTTCTTATGAAGAAAGTTCTGCATCTCTTTTTAATTCTCGAAGGCATCCTCCGATGTCTAATCTTCTGTCAAACTCGATTCTCCAAGTTGTGCATCTTCTTTCCCATTGTCTACCGCAACATGGCTCAAACTAACAGGAATGTTGACAATTTCTTGCTCAAGCGATTCAAGATCAGATTAAGCTTCCTTGAAACTCACAGTAGGATTCTGGAACCGTTTCTGGACACTATCAATTTTATCAAGTATGATGTTCCAGAAATGTTTAAAATCTAGGAAGTTAAAGTTTTATATACCTACCAGCAAAGCTTCTGCATCACTCCTGGTGTCAGGCGTAATATTTGTATGTCCTGATAATTTTTCCAACAGCCCTTCCATGTCATCTAGTCCTTCATAAATTGCTATAACAGCTTCTGATCGTGCAATCCAACGTGTTTCAGACTCCCTCTTCATTGTGATTGGCACAACTCTTTTTTTAATTTTTTTCCCAACGAGTTGTTGAAAGGGAGAAAACATCAATCTATACGTTTAACTGTTCCAAAAACATGATAACAACTGGATTATGTTTAGTTGAGTGTACTCTTGCTAAATTTTAAGCTGTGATTGCCACAGTTGATGAACAATGCTTTGTGATTTCTAGCACATTTTCGCTGTTGAAGGCCGGAAACATTCACGGTCATTACAGAAGCATTGTCATAACATCGTGACCGACCGTCGGATAGTGGTATGCTATTAGATTCCAGTTTCTCTACGATAACTATTTCAAGGCTTTTTGCGTCTATGGAATGTATCTTTGCAAAATCTGAAAATGATTCTTTGATAGTTACTTTTTAGTTTGTAAATCCACATCAACAAATCTGATGACTTAAGAAAGCTTTTCCGGTGTCCTAGATCAATTGGAGTAAAGTAAGATACCGTAGTACTTGTGTTTTCTGATTTCACTCAACAGCTGATTCCTTACAGTCAATGTAAGTAGGTGGATACATTCATTTTGGATTTCCGGTGATAAATAAGATACTAAACCCAGATTTTCTCAGGCATTTTGTTGGGGTTTTTTGTAACAGTTGATCCTACTGAGCAACAAGTTTTATCGACGATGGACAGGAAAGAAATGCGGTGCCTGATGTTTCATATGAAAGGAATCCAACTTGCTTTGACAATCCGATACAAGCCCGTGAGAGGAGAAACCTTCCCTCCCCTCTCCCACTTTACTCCCTCCACATAGGAATTGGGGAAGTACGATTTATCTTTTCAAAGAGTCACAACATGCAGCAAAGAGGCGCGTATTAACCATTCTGTTAGCCAGTGGTTTTCAACCTTTTGAGATTCCAGGACCACTTGAAAAATATGTGCCTTAACTACGGGCCACTACTAAAAATTAGTTCTGCATTTTCTGGTTTTTCTGTGATTTCGTAAAATTTATCAAACATCTCAAAGTTACCTTAATTTTTTTTTTCAAAGATCAAGCTTTTTCGTAAAAGCAGACATTCTGTCATTGAGAGTCATATAATGAAGCTGCTTTCCTTGCCGAGTGGAATTAAGTTTATTGAGCTTTTCAAAAATTTCAGTCAAGTAAGCCAGAACAGCAACCCATTAGCCATGGTTCAAACTATCAACAAGCTTTGAGTTATTTCTTAAGTATTCGCGTAATTAAAACAGTCAGATAACCAGCGAAATTCAGTATACATTAGTAACTGTTAACGTTCAAGATTCATATTCATATAAGAAATCAAAGAGACGAGAATTTAATTGACGAGTTTGATAAAATTATAAACCATTATGGTCAGATCAGAAATATATTTAAGTCTACGTTAATTCTTTTACTTGCTAGTCTATCTCGATTAATCCTACAGTGCGTAAATTTCATGCTTCTCTCACGGACCACCTGGCAAATCTTCGCGGACCACTAGTGGTCCGTGGACCACAGGGTGAGAACCACTGCTTTAAGCCACTCCATTTTCTTGTCTTGGTAATTTTGGTTGCTTTTAGTGTCGTCTCTGGTAGCTCTATTAAAAGAATCGTATTGGTCTCTTAATGCTCACTACCATCAACTCACAGTTTTTTAAATTAAAAAAAAACAACACATCAGCAATCCTACATTAGGATGTGTCATTTATTTATGAGTAGAATGGCGCCCTTTAACGCTCAATCGGGGCGCCTAAATCATGTTTAACAACTGTTTTGTAGTGAAGATATGTTCGGAGCTCCAATATTCAATCTCGCAAACGTATTTGGGATACATTAGTTTACATTAAAATAAAATTAAATAATGAGTTTTAATACTCATTTTGGCGCCCCCCTAACGTGGCGCCCGGGGGCATTCGCCCCCCCTGACCCCCTCGCTACGCCACTGCCTTGCGGCAAACATTTTTTGCTTTCCCTTTATAAGCTTGAGAAAAACTATTTAAAAAATTAGCTTGATCTACATCAGTGGCGTCAGTAGGGGATGCGGTGGGGCGGGTCGCCCCGGGTGACACCATCAGGGAGATGACACCAAAATGTAAATTTCTATATGTTCCTGTTATTTGGCACCCTGGAAACTCGGAGGAGTTCTAAGGCTTAAATCATGAGGGGTTGACACCATGAGTTAAAGCCCCAGATGACACCAACCCTGGTGACGCCTCTGTTCGAGGTATTCTTCTTCTTCTTCGTTCTCAATATTGAGTTTTGCGTGCCAAGAGTTTTGTGCCAATTGGCCCGTGGTCTCCGACTTCAGCCTGCTGTATTTTCTGGATTTGCTTCCATAGCCTTTAGTCAGCCAATACCATCTGCAAGGCTGCAGTTGTGTTTGGCAAAGGATGCAGCGGTAACATGCCACGACTGAGGGTTCCAAGCTTTTCACCCATTTGGAGCTGGGTGGAACTCGGGGACGCTCTAGGCCCCGGGAACGGGTCCCTGGCTTCACATGGAAGCGAGCCCGTGACCATCGGAGCGTCAGTCGAGCGCGCTTGCCACTCGACCACCGCGGCCCGCTTCTACGTGATAAATTTATAGATATTCATAAAAAATTGGTACATAAAAACTCAAATTCTCCTTATTATATATTATTGGGAATTAAACACTAAATATATATTCCTAAAAATTGTGGGCAAGGACAAATGTGTTTCCAAATTCTTTAATAAGCTCTAGAAACATTTTTTTATATAATCGGTTTAAAAAAAAACTATGTAAAAGAAAAAAATCATGTTAAGCCTGGTACCTATTGGAATTCAGGACGTGTTAGCGCATTATGTATCAGTACTTATGTTAGATATCAGAATTATGTAGTTATCAGTAATTGTGTTTAGATTTTAGACATATTTTTATGAATTTTCTTGTGTAATGAATATACCTGACATTTTTTTATTTAAAAGTCATTTCTTTACATTAAAAAAAAAAATTATTTTCTCTTTAAACAAGTCACCACAAATGATGACGTAAAACTCTCTAAACTTTTACACATATTCTAATGACGTCAACTAAAAAAAAACAACTAATTCTTTTGCACCCTCTCGCACCACTCTTCAATGCTTGAAGAATTATGCATTCGACTTCCGGCAATGGCGGCCGTTCCCTGCGCTAGTGTTACCTCTCGATTCGAAATATTTTTTGGTAGTTTTAACGGGGTTTTTAAACGGATCGAGTAACTGAGTGTTGATGCACAAATGGCAGGTCAGGGCATACAAAAAACATATATACATCATGGGTCTAGGACTTATGGATGCTGTGATCAAGGTTGATGACAGACGGACGGACGGACAAAACGGGTGCAATAGCGATTTCGACATCTCGAAAATGCGCTAAAAATAATAACATTTTCAAAATTTATAAACCATTCTTAATGCAATTTCAATTGTAGTCATGAGCACCGAAAATGTTTAGGTAAACATCTCACACATTTTAAAATTCGTTATATTAACTTCACTGTCGTCTCTTGGTTCGTCCGTCTATTGTATGTCTGGCGGATAAACAAAAGTAAAAATGACAATTTTTCAGTCATGCTATCGTACTGAAATTTTGCACATAAACTCGGGTACCTAACAATGCATTGTGTCAACATTTCAGCTCGATCAAAGTTACTGTATTAAAAAAATACACATTTAGATTATTTCTATATAAATGTATGGAAGCCTTCTGTTATTGACATTCACGTGTTTGCTGTATGTCAGTCTCGCCATCGGTGACAACCAACGCCCCGCCCATCTGTTCCCTGTAAATATTTGTCACACAGTGCATATTTTTTTTTTTTTTTTAAATATAATCAATACTTTTTGTTCTGTCTCATATATATAAGAGATTTATAGTCAAAAACTTTGTTTTCAAGGGTTTTTTAAAAAAGTAAATACCTTATATTAACTTCACCGTCGTTTCTTTTTTGTCCGTCCATCGGGTCGTCTTGCGGAAGAACAAAAGTAACAAACGTCCAACTTTCCGTCATGCTATCGAACTTAGTTTTTACGGGTTGTTTGTTACTTACTCGATTTAATATAATATTGACAAACATCGACACATTTATTCATCATGATCCAGTTTGAAATGTAAAGGTGTATATACATTGACTTCTTGTTCGGACTGGGCTAGCTTGCAGCCAGGGTCGTTTTATTATTTAGATATCTTATACAAATATTAATGTAAGCTTTGTTTACAAGCTCTATGAATAATAGTGTCATACTTTTTTAAAAAAATGTTTGTGGCTTAATTTTCTTCTTTAATTTGGTTTCTGCTAGTGTACGTTTTAATAAGGTCTTTGCAACCAGGTACGTATCTACATGTGTTCTTTAATTAATGAGTGTAAGATGTGCCTGGAAGGACGCCAAAAAAGTAACATGTCGGCAAAAAGAATCCTTCAGCGAACTAAAAAACAAAAACAAATAACTTTATTGTTGGTTCTTCTTATGTCTAATATTCTTAACTCTTACAATTGTATTTCTTAGAGCTTCTTAGGCTTTCTCAGGGGTTTAAATTTCTTGTATTTGGATCATTGTAATTCTGTAAAGCCATCAATATGTGGTTTTAAATAAAAGGTATTCTTCAGTTACACGAATAAACTTGTTTTTGAGAAAAAGACTGAACCTGAAATTGAGTTTACTGAAAGTAATATTGAGGAGATAAAATAAATTAGTGACCTTAACAGTCGCCCGTTAAAGTACACAATGAGTTAATTCATTCAAAAAATTAAAGAAGTGCTTAAGGTGTGATGGGCTTTAGCAACACAAGACGAGGTTAAATAGTTTGTGTAACAACAAAAAACAATTTGAATTGCTCTATTTACATGAAGAAATTAAATTATTATAACTTAACCAACTTTAACAAATTTACAAAAATTATGTGACTGTTAGATAATGGTAATTTTTAACGACTTAATCAGATGGAATTGAATATAGCAATTAATAAGCAATTAAAATTCGTTTGATCATTCTATATATACAAAAGGATCTAATCCTTTTCCAGGCGATTCGAATTTACTTAATGGTAGATAGTCTTCAGCAGAAAGGACGAATTTAAAAATTGATGTCATCTTTCATCTTTATTTATTTCTATCTATTGTGACGAATACGTATATGTTTTAATATAGTTATTTTAAAAAATCATGTTAAGCCTGGTACCTATTGGAATTCAGGACGTGTTAGCGCATTTTCGTATTATGTATCAGTACTTATGTTAGATATCAGAATTATGTAGTTATCAGTAATTGTGTTTAGATTTTAGACATATTTTTATGAATTTTCTTGTGTAATGAATATACCTGACATTTTTTTTATTTAAAAGTCATTTCTTTACATTTTAAAAAAAAATATTATTTTCTCTTTAATCCAACTACAAGTCACCACAAATGATGATGTAAAACTCTCTAAACCTTTACACATATTCTAATGACGTCAACTAAAAAAAAACAACTAATTCTTTTGCACCCTTTCGCACCACTCTTCAATTCCTGAAGAATTATGCATTCGACTTCCGGCAATGGTGGCCGTTCCCTGCGCTAGTGTTACCTCTCGATTCGAAATATTTTTTGGTAGTTTTAACGGGGTTTTTTAACGGATCGAGTAACTGAGTGTTGATTCACAAATGGCAGGTCAGGGCATACAAAAAACATATATACATCATGGGTCTAGGCAGTGGCGTAGCTAGAGCTTTTGCCGCCCAGGGCGGTCTCCAATATGCCGCCCTTTCTGGGGCCGCCCATAAATGACGTCACGCACCGGGGGGGGGGGCAGTCAAGCATTTGATGTCATTCAAAATGCGCAACTTGAAATAAAAGTGACACTGAAATATATGATTACCCAAACTTTATTAAATAACCATTTACGTGGTTTCAAGCGTGTTAAGATGTTAGAGTACAACCTTAAACTAAAGACATATTTAAATGACCAAACAAACAAAAAACATTATTTCAAACATGCTCATTTTCAAATACAAAATACCGCTTGTATGGGGGGGGGGGAGACTTTGTCACGTCACATTGAGGATTGGGTTTACGTTTCGTGACGCCATGTGACGAGGGGGGAGGGCGTGAAAAATCAGCCGAAATCACGTGACGTCATTTAGGCTAAGGAAGCCTCTTAATTAAGTTAATCATTTGACTGTTTTTTATAAATTAATAAGCATGAATAAATAATTGTAATTGAAAAGAAGTACATTGTAAAAAGTGGGGAACAATTTTACCATTGCATGTCCTATTTATGTAAGCAGAAATAAAAGATGCCGCATAGGATGATAAACCTTTAAATACACATTATAAAAATACAAGATAATTGTTTTGAAGGCCACAAGAAAGTTATAGGGTCACAGGTCCCCCAAACCAAAATGAGACAAAAGATATTTCGAATTTACACCCAAAAACATTAACAATTAGATTAATATTCTCGCATTTTTTATTTATAAATATATGATTTTTTTTTTTATTAAAAAAAAATTGTATACATCAGAATGTAAACAATTTTTTTATTATTTATATATATTTACTTACTCACTTAACTGTCATAGTCGACAAATTGATTATTATGTTATCAAAATGTATATTTTTGTGATATAATGTTCTATTGACAATATTGCAAGATTTTGTAGTCTTAAATCACTTATTGTGGAGCGAGAGTATTTTTTTTTCAACTTCAGTTTGGAGAAGCTTCTTTCACAACTAGATACACTGATAGCTATTGTTGAAACAAATTCCTAGCAAAATTGTAATGTTGGATAAAGAATTTTCCATATTTACTTTTAAATATATTTTAATAGATCAAGGGGATATTTCCCCTTTTTTAACATAATGTCTCTTCTTGAAGAGTAGGTACAGCCAGGGCTGGTCTTAGGCTCCTGCAACCTTTGCGGTCGCAGTGGGCACAGCGCTTTCATAGGCCAAACCTATCTTAATTTTCACTTATTATCCTTAATAATACCTTATCCCTACCAGAGTTGGGGCCTTCGCAATCAGTTTTGCATACTCAGCTGCATAGGGGCCCCGAAAATAGCTAAGATTGGCCAGTGTACTGACATAAAAACCTTTCTCTTTCTATCTCGAACATTTCTTTATCAGAGTAAATAAAGAAATTTCATTGATGCTTAAATTCTTCATTTAGAATCCTAGATGGTATAGTATTATACACGAATATTTTCTTGCTAGGACGTGTAACTCATCAACTCGTTCTTTTATTTTCTTTTATAATTAAATCTATTGATAAAAAAAATTATCGTTGGACTTCTTGCTCTAAAGATGGAACCACGTCTTCTGAATTTTCCCCACTCATTTTTTTCTCCTTGGCATCTAGTCGATATTTCCAACACTCTGTAACAGCGTTCTGTATTAGCACACATCTTTGTTTCCTCAAATGGGTTTGAATAGTTTGCATTAATTTAAAAATGACAGGTTCCCATAAATTGAGACATAATTGCCATGAACTGTGTAAAATTCTAGCATCTGATCTCGTTTTACTCGTTACTGTAGATGTCAATTTTCAAAGACGCTTGAAATTTTTAAGCATGTTTTTTTTGGAATTATGTATGTTATTGTGATGTTTATTAACGGAGAAATGAATAATTGTTCATTTTTAATGAATAACCGTATATTCATGAAAAAACTAGCTATGTTAGTTACTTTAATGCAATAAAAACAAAGTAAATTTAATTTTCAATAAGTTACCTTACAATAATTTTATAAAACCTGAAACAGTAGTATAATTTACTACTTACAATTTAAACATAATATTTGAACAAACATATCATGTAGGTATTGTTAGCGCATCATTCTGCGAATGTCGAAATTCCACGCTAAGACTGTCGTGCGATATTAATACTACATATATTCGTACCACCGGTGATGTGTTGTTTTTGTGCAGTTTTCTTATAAAAGTGCCATTTGTGACATATAACGCTTAATTTTGAAACCAAATAGTTGCCTTTTTTAGCGATTTTAAAATTTTAAACTGTTTTGCTTTAGTTATAACAACCACTATGTAATAAAACAAATGTTGCACGAATACGTTAATTTAAACTAAAAATTGAGATTCTTTTGTTTTCACTATGGTTTTACCTTTCAAAAAGATAAGGGTTGGTTTTTAGAAATGGCTTGGTTTATTTTTCAAATGCCCACAAATGCCGCCCTTTGAATGAGTGCCGCCCGGGGCGGAACGCCCCCTCCGCCCCCCCTAGCTACGCCACTGGGTCTAGGACTTATGGATGCTGTGATCAAGGGTGATGACGGACGGACGGACGGACGGACAAAACGGGTGCAATAGCGATTTCGACATCTCGAAAATGCGCTAAAAAGCTAAACATACCGCAAGTTGTTGACTATTTATCCTTTATTTACGAGACGTAGCTAAAAGAATGTTCATTATAATACGCATGGAATGAAAATCCAAAAAAATCAGAAGGATTAATAGTAATACAAGTAATAAAAACTTTAATTTGTATTTAAATACATTTTCCAACAAAGAATTTCCGATTTTTTTTCATTCAAGGGAAATTATTTTAGATTACATTAAAAGGCATTTCAAATCAGCAATTCTGAAAGTAAACAAACAAAAAATGACGTCAGATCCAATTAACACTACAACAGACCAATAATATATCAGTATAATGCGCACCCCGCAACAATCTAACATTGGCATTTACAAAGCGGGAAAACCCCATTAACTTTCATTTTAGATTACATTTAAAATTAATGATGACGAAAGTAAATACCAAAAAAAAATTGCTTTCTACAAATTGCTGCAGCATGCTCTAAATATTATTAGCTTTATTTGACGGTTGTTTCACCCGATTGCTTTTATGGTTGGCGAGAATGTTGAAAAATGCTGATGCTATTCGGCTGTTTTTTTTATTTTTATTGTTCAGGAAATTCAGTGAACCTTTTTCGGGTTTTTTTTTTACATCGTTAAGACCTCCTTAACAAAGTTGCTAAATACTCGAACCATCTATCTGCTATGGTTCAGTAGTAGTTAAAGGATTAATAGTTACAGACATGTCAAATATATAAACGCTCTATTTCCCCAGGAAATTTGTGTTAAAAATGTGTAGTCTGTCTACAAAATTTCGGCTCGATTTGATCACAAAAAAAGGGTTATAAAACCTTATAGACATAGTGCGCACTGCAGGAAAGATTAGAAATTATAGCATTTACGTTTACAGATCAGGAATAAAAAACTGTATCCTAAATCAAAAACGCACTGTATCGCGTGACAGGAAAATATTTTAAAATCTACTCAATATTCTATGCACCGCTACACTCTTGCACAAAATATAATATGCTCTTTAGAGATAAATAGAAATAATCTAACAGTTCATTATTTTAATGACGGAAAATTTGATCGATCTAATATTTTGAAACATCATTTTTATCATAGGCACTAGTCTGCCTGCAAATTCTCAGCTTACTAACATACGAGAAAATGGTTTAGAATCGATTAATTTTTTTCCAGAAAACAAGCAAATGCCACGAGTTAAACTAATGGATTTTAAAAAAATATTATTTAAAAAAATAAAAATAACACATTAAGTTATGTTTCTAAAGATAATTCACATATGAAAATTATCGTAACCGAGATATTAAATCGGTGTGCTTATATTGTGTGAGCAGAATTGCGGGTATTAGAAAGTTTTACCGAAGTTTTTTTTTTTTTTAATCATTAAGCATCGATTGGTTTAATTTTAAATGATACAAGTGTCTGTACATACATTAAATACTGGAAAATCTTTAACAGAACGATTTATTTTACCACCATCTTTATACAAGAATGGTTTGCTTTTCTTAAAGACGCTTGAGGATAATTGGATCCTTCATTCTTTTCTTTTTCATGACGTCTCTGTTAGTGGAGGCTGACCCAAATACTCTTAAAACACATATCTTTATAGCATAAAAACATTTTTAAGTGTTTCATAAAGTTGAAGATATTAACAATTATAAATTTTGTTTTATATAAAAGCTAAATCTTAGCTTTGTGCTTCTTTTTGAGTTAATATTTGTTTAAACCAGGAAGAAAAATTCTAGTTAGCCTCGGTGTGCATCAATATATATGAGAAAAAGTTGTTACTCGCATTTAGAATAAAGTTGAGCAGATCAGTCTGATGAGATTATGTACAGAATATCAACATTATCTGATTACCATAAATCTTCATAACAATATAAAACAACACATATCTTTAAATTATGAAAGAAACCCCCCCCCCCA
>MUZC01000944.1:118523-131345 GCA_002072015.1 Radix auricularia
AATAGATAGATAGATAGATAGATAGATAGATAGATAGATAGATAGATAGATAGATAGATAGATAGATAGATAGATAGATAGATAGAAGGCGTTATTTATTGTCTTAACCATTAATTCTTATAAATGTTTACTTACCCACTTAATTCACTATACACCATTTTTATTACTGCAGCCGAAAGTTACACATATCATAAACTCTGACCTAGTCTATGACGGTTTATGACGATTGAATTTCCATACGTCGCTCCCTACACACCATTGGACTTTTTATTCAAAAGGTTTAGCAACAATATTTGAAGAATGCTAACTGTCGTACTGTTAAGTCTAAGTCAATAGGCTAATACGTAGACCAAAGTGTTCATATTTAAAAATGTTAGCTGTTGTCTTATGTGTAAAAGGCTTACGAAGCTGCAGCCGTATCCCTCCCTCTCTAACAACAAGAGATTCGTATATTCAGTAGTATCAAATTGTTTAGGAAAGAAGGAGAAAACTGTTTACGAAATGTGTTGGTACGGATAGTAAAAATGATTAAAACTTTACATGAGAGGAATAATATTGTGACAATGAATTGATCAATGTCGAATGAAAACCAGCGTAACAATTTGTGTATGCTTAACATTGATATGTAATGGCAAATGCTATTTTTATTGCATATTTAAATGAGAAAGCTCTTTTTAGGTAAATATCTTGAAGAAATGACGCATGTGCTATCAGAATCAATTTTATACTAGATATTCACCATTGGAATTATAAATTCATTATTGTAAGAAATGTATCTGAATTCAGATTCGGAAGAATGGTGTGAAAGGTGATCAAATTCTTTATCAAATATCACTTCATTAATTTCCTTTTTTTTTTTTAATTAAAAAAAATATTTTCAATTTTGCTATTTGCAAATTCCGGAAGCAGAAAGAGGGAGCAAAATTAAACTTTCTAATGCGAGAAAATCTTTAATGAAACTTTGAAGCACAAGAAATATTTGTTTTGTTTTTATTTTTTATTTTATTATTATTATTTACTTTTTTACCTTTCGCTGGCCACTCATTAATTATATTTGAAAAGTATCGATTTTTGTTTTAATTCTCTGTTCTTTTGAAAAACCTCAAATATGTTTATTTTTTTCACGAAATTTAATAATGGGTCTTTTTATTTTAATGATAATATGAAGTCTTTAGGATTCAGGATGAACTAAGGGAATCTGACAAATTACTTTATTTATCATGAACTCTTATCGGGATTTTTTTTTTCTTTAGACCACCATCAAAACATTATATTTCTTGGTATTTCCTGCGCCATACCCATCGTCACCTGTATGACTTACAGTCTTGCTAAGTTTTTGTTTCTTAATCATTAATATTTATAGATATATCAATTTTGTAGAAAACAGTTATCCCAAAGAAATAATAATTACACGATTCATGCGAGTTTCTAAGAAAATAATTATAATTTTTAAAGATTGATTTTTCGAGATAATTAACTATAATTGAAACTATTTTTAGCTAGATTAAGGGGTAGCTTATCAGTAAGTGATAAATTGTTTTTTTTTATTGAAATGTAGCCAGCGGTGTAGCGTGGGTATGTGCCGCACGGGGTAGATCCAAAATTTGCCGCCCCCCCCCCCCCCCCCGCTCGAAAAATATTTTAGCGCTGTAATATAAAGGTAGCTTTCAATAGAAAGTTATAATGGAGCTATAAATCTTTATGTTACAGATAAAAATAAATGCTTTTTTAAATAAAATTGAAAATTTCTGTTTTTCTTGATGGCACAATATTTTGTGTATCAATGTTTCAACCTTGCAAATGCTCAATAAGGGGCCGACCATAAAGTACGTCACGCTCTAGAGAGTGGTGTCCGGCTAAGTGTGATGTCACGGTGTATTATGTTAATTTTTAATGTTTTTGTTAATAAGAATAGTCTTTAATATGTGTGTCAGTTAGTGATAGGTGCCAGGATTCGTTGTCTAGGGTTCAGGTCCGAGGCTCACACACCAACAACTGTTGTACAATAATTCAACTCAAGTCCCTTTTTACAGCAATCTTTATTTACATGAGTCTCCACACGTCACCTATGTACAACTCTCAACCGCTGCCATATCTCCGTGTCTCTTAGTTACAACAAAGGCCCCGCGTACAGTCCAGCCGGCCAACACGGCAACCCTAAAGCTCTGGTATCCTTCGTGTTCCTGATACTCGGCGACTTGTCACTACGCCACTGGTCTCCGCAACATATCTTTTTTCTGTCCCCGCACATCGAGACACACACGAGATATACTGTGGGCCTGGGCCTGGACAGACCTTGCATGGACTGAACAACGCTCCCACGTGGATCTCATTCACAGCTCAAAACATGAGCTTGTGACCAGGCAAAATACAACTCAAAAACGCAGTGATTCTCATACCCCTGACATGTCCCCCTCTTCCCTTAGATTCTACTCCCAGGATAATCTTTTATTTACAAAAACATCAAAAAAATAGTCAGGGTATGGAATCACTGCACATCATAATACGTTAATATATACTTCATTAACAAAATTCTCAAAGCAAATTCATAGCCAGAGTGTAAAGTTCATAATCATAACTCTAATCATATATTTATAATAATATCATGGCAAACTCTTCATCAGAACTTTCTTCATTAATATCGTAATATAATAATATAATACATACAATATATTTATATATCTATAACACGATCTCAGGGAAAAAACAAAATATTTTTACAAATTAACACCAAGCAACCAAAGAAAAACGTTTAGTGCTTGTCCGCTACATGGGACCTTTCTACTGGAGCACTTCATGCTCTTGTATAATCATCCTCCTATGAATCTTTATAGTCCCCATAGAGGGACCTGTTACGGAGCAGTCATTGCTCCCCTATGAATCTTTATAGTCCCCTTAGAGGGATTCCACATGTATTTTTAATGTCTTCATGGTGCGTGGGACGCGTGTGTTATGGAGGATATTTCATATTCACCCCTAACCAAATATATAATTTATCTTAAACATCAATTATCATAATCATGCACAAACTCCAATAAGTAACAAATTCTCAACATATACGTCATAAGTAGTAAACAAAAAGTCCTCAGAAACAACTTGTCATCAAAATCCTGAATATCATGGAGATAGCAAACAAAAAGTCCTCACCAATCACATTTCATCAAAATCATTAATCTTATGGGAAAAGTCTAACATTATATTATTTATATGTGTGTAATTTAGGAAATCCTAGCATATTTATATACATTTCATATGCCTAAGAACAAATAAATACATATGAACATCTATGTCTATATGAAGACGATTATAACCGTCCTAGGCGGCGATACTCCCTTGGGATTTTACTTTTTCCCCGAGTCCCGTTTGTCAATGTCACCTTGACCTAGCAAGCTCAGTGTTGTGTGTCAGACGATTCCTTAATTTCACCGTCCTCACCCACCCGAGTCGCTATTGATTTCCACGTGGAGCCCTATCCTGTGACTGATGATCTGTTCTGGTCTGGCCATTCTGTTTACATGTCACTGTCTCATCTCTCTACTACCCGGTGGTTTCTGTTTGTGGGTCATAACACACCAACCAACCCAGCGGCGTTCTCCCGATTTCTTTGGTTATATATGTGAGTACTTTCTCAACTCCTGTATCTTCTCTATTTCTAGCTCATGCTTCTTAATGTCCTCCCTTTGCTGTCTTTCTCTTTCTTGCCTTTCCCTTTCTTTTTCTTTTTCTTCGCGTTCCTCTTCTATCAATCTTCTCCACTGCTCTAATACAAACGTATTTATCTCTTCTCCCTCTAATTGTAATTGTTTTACCCCCATCTCTCTAAGCTCCGCCATTATTGTATTCATCTCTTCCCTTTTTTTTCCTCTAGTTTCCATAACTAGAAAAATGTTTTTATATTCAATATAACAATGCTTTACAATATGTTAAGATATGTTTCTAATTAGTTAATTTTGTTACTTACAGTTTTAAGCTAAACACATGCAAATAATTATCCATAGAAAAAAAGATAAGTTGTTCAATTCACAAAGTTCATCTGGCATCAGTAGATCTCCATAGTCTTTACTGGGCACTCGAAACAGGCACAGTTCTTTTTAGTTCTGGTCTGCTCTTGCATATCATGGGGTGTTCTGGTCTCTCTGACGGAATATCTGGCGACTTGCAAGACGGATACGTTGTATATTCGACACCTTGCACTGTCCAACGATGATCTGGTTCTCGATGTCTGTTTCTTTGGAGACTTGCAAGTCAGATAGATACGGTGTGTATCCAACAACTTGCACTGTTCAGCGATGATTTAGCGCTCGATGTCAGGCTCTTTGACGACTTTCAAGACGGATACGGTGTGTTTCCGACACTTTAGAGTGTTCAGCGACGATCTTGCTCTCGATATCAGGTTCTTAGGCGGCTTTCAATGATGGATACGGTATGTATCCTTGCACTGTGATAAACACCACTAGTATGCTGATGTGTATGACGGCCCCAATGTCAGGTTTCGTTGTCTAGGGTTCAGGTCCGTGGCTCACACACCAACAACTGTTGTACAATAATTCAACTCAAGTCCCTTTTTACAGCAATCTTTATTTACATGAGTCTCCACACGTCACCTATGTACAACTCTCAACCGCTACCATATCTCCGTGTCTCTTAGTTGCAACAAAGGCCCCGCGTACAGTCCAGCCGGCCAACACGGCAACCCTAAAGCTCGGATATCCTTCGTGTTCCTGACACTCGGCGACTTGTCACTACGCAACTGGTCTCCGCAACATATCTCCTTTCTGTCCCCGCACATCGAGACACACACGAGTTATATACCGTGGGCCTGGACAGACCTTGCTTGGACTGAACAACGCTCCCACGTGAATCTCGTTCGCAGCTCAAAACATGAGCTTGTGACCAGGCAAAATACAACTCAAAAACGCAGTGATTCTCATACCCCTGACAACAGAGGAGGGGGGGTTAAAATGGTTAAAAATAGCATGACTTACTTTATGGACGGCCCTTTAACCAAAATTGAAATAGCTGTAGATTAGGCAATTAATTTACTTAATTTTAGCGAAACCATTTTAAACCGTGCATTGCTAAAGACATTTGTACGCAATGTTCAAATTAATTATATAATTTAGGCAAGGTAACTTCGAGCCATAATAACTTAATACACTTTAGAAAATCAACTTGTCTTGAATTCATTTTTCTTTTCGTGGGGTTAAATAGCCGTTATTGGACAATGCCATTTGAATACTTTAATTTGAAAACAACAGTATAAAGTCCAGCACATTGTCTGGTGTACGAAAATTTTGTCTGTTTTCTAAATTCTACTTACCTGCCAAAATCTCACATGAATTTCTACAGAAATCTCATCTTATGAACATGTAACTTTATTTTCAACAGTTATTTTTTAATAACTCGGATACATATTTCAAATCCCGAAAAATTAGCTCTCTCGTATTTTGACTTAATTGAAGATTCGATAAAAAAATTAGGTCTTTTAATAAAATTATATCAAATGTAACATTATTTTTAAAGTATTCAATTAATTTCTCTTTTAGCATCTTCTGCTTAGCATTTTTTTCTAACACTATGCATTTATAAATAATTTCAAGTATCTATCGCATAACTTAGAAAATAAAACGATTTCATTGTGTTCGCGTCGGTTGGTCTCATAAGCTTTTTTCTGCCACTTTCAGTTTTTCTGTAAATTTTAAAATGATCTCAAAATGGCTATATGGTATTTTTCGTATTTTGTATCCTGATGTCATTTTAATGCCCTACTTGTAGAAGTAATTATATATTCAAACGGTGTATGGCAATGAATAAGTATGCTTAACAGTGTTTTAGAGCACTAACATAGATAATTTGTTTTATTTAGAGTACTATGTAAGCAAATTAGATTTAATAAGCTGTTTGAGCGAAAATAGACAGTGAGATTCTGTGTTCGTATACTTTCCAGTCATGAAAAATTATTAATACACTTTGATCCTCGGCAGTCCATTATTTCAAGATCTTCATGTATTAAAAATCATTCCAGTAATGTCGTAAGCAGTTTGACTTTTACTTCAATAAAATATTTGAAAGATTCTAAAACGTCTACTTTTTTTTCAATTGTTATTTTACCCACAACAGGACTTGTTTGGTGTATATGTATAATATATAAAAAAATCTATCGAATACAATGGAGCAGTATTGAGTAGTTTGTTATTAAAGAATATGATTTTACCCCATCTGTATCTTTTAAAATTGCAAGAGCTCAGTTTGGATATTAGATTACACTTTTTTTAAAAACCTTTTTACTCACGATGTTCTGGGAGTGTTCAATCGTAGTTAGCAATCAAAAGCATTGGTTTCGAAATATTGCCATAATTTGAAACAGTATTGTCCTGTATCTGACCGCTAAAGAAAATTTCTTTAAAAATTTTAAAAACACATTTAATTTTCTCATGATTTAGTAATGCCAAAATTTCTAACAAAAACGCACTTCTACTTTGTTTTCTTTTCTTTTACAACTTACTGTTGTTCTTCGTCAAATATTTTTAATATGATTTCTGATCCTTTCCAATTAAAAAAATAAAAAAATTGGAAATGCTGTGTTGCACTAGTTCATGAGTGTTTGAATTTTTGTGTGCAAAGTTTTAATTTCAATAAATAAACAATTTTGTTCATTTTTTTGGTTATCCTTCAAACCAAAAGTTATTAAAATTAAAATCATAATGGTTGATCAGCATTAATCCTGTAAGTGCGCAAACAATATTTTGTTTCCAGTAGTGTAATTACGTTACAATCAAACCAGAATCAATTACATATACCAGAGCCATATTTCATAATCGTACACTAATTCAGACCCTAAGTTTTTCACTTCAGTAGCATTAGTGTAAGCAGACTTTGGAGCTATAAGGGACTCTGAAGTTTTGGCATTAGAAACTGTCAGGTAAATAATATAGTTTCTTCATTTCTTTGATTTTTTAAAATCTACTCTTATTTTATTTTATAAGCATTTATTTTAACGCTTTTAATTTTTGGACCTAGTTAATGATGATTTAGCCGCCCCTCCATACACACAATGTGCCGCCCCGAGCTTTCAATTCGCTTATGTTTTATTTATAGTAAGTTTTGCTTTTACAACACGAGCGGCTGTCAAATTGTAAGAATCATTTAAGCCAACACAATTTCAGTGTTTATTCTCTTACTATTTAAGTACATTTCAGTACAGTAGCATTATTTCAGAAGAATTTATATCCAATAAGGAGTTTGAGGTTTTGACAGTTGAAACGTTCACATACACTAAGATAGTTCCATTATTTCTGTTATTATTATTTTTTTTTTAAATTTGGTTTTTCTTTTATTTCGATAAATTATGAAATGTTTGTTAGAAATTAATTAACGACCAGGAAGTTGCCGCCCCTGGCAAAATGCAGCCCGGGGCATTTGCCCCCCTTGCCCCCCTTGCTACGCCACTGAATGTAGCGACATTTTGTAGATACATTCATAATACGATCTGAAAATTAATCGAAAGCGACAAAGTGAGAGAAACAAGAATGCAATTTCACAGGGAACATAATCCCATCTGAGAAAGCATCTAATTAATTAAATTAACGACGACTTGTTCACATCAAAGGAACTAGATTGTGTGAGCTATTGGAGTTATATAGGGTAAAAGGAAGCAAATCAGGACGGCACCTCAATATGCTATATGATTATATTGGGGTATATATAATTTAAATGAAGAATGATATCCGATGAGGGAGAAGGAATAAACGAAAAAGTACATCTTACTTGGCAGTGAGTTTGTACTAGGGTATACGATCCCTACAACATATTGACTAAAATTAGGAGAAACGGTCAAGATAGTTATTCAATAATTCATAATAATCATAATGAGTGTTGTTATCACAATGAAGGATATATTCATTGTACAACGTGATGCATTTTGGATTTTAAATCCACTAAAGTATATTATCATATCTTGCAAAGAAGTTACATTATTAACAGGATCCCCTTTTGCAACAGGGTCGTAATAGGTAGGGCACGAAACTTGATCACTAACGTAGATTTTTTAGATAGTACATTACAAAATAATATAAAAATGCAATAAACTCAAAAGATAATACAGAATATATTTTAGGTAAATAGCTTACATTTTCTTGTCTTAGTTATTTAAATATAATATAACAATAAAATTTAGCCCAAGGGCCGTTTATGATGTACATCACGCTATTTTGGACAACTTTTAACTTCCCCCTCCCCCAGTCACAAACCGTCACACATATCGGGCCCAACCCCTCCCCCCCCCCCCAAAAAAAAAGAAAAAAGTTTGTCACACTTTTGAGCAATTTTTTTAATTAACAAAATAATAAAAACTTAATATAAAACACCGTGACGTCATGCATGACCGGACTACCCCCTCTCCTGTCACAAACTGTCACACTTTTTTACACCCCTCCCCTCTTCTGGAGCGTGATATACTTTATGGTCGTCCCCCACCACCACACACTGACACGTTAAAAACTACACATAATAAATAACGACTTTCTAGAATACTTTAACCAGTTCACATTCTTATATAAAATATAAGGATCGAGGTATTCTCATTTAATAACAGATGAAGTGTAAGTGCATACAGATTGTGTGCCTCCTGTATTGAGTACCATCGTGAAACGGTGATGTTTTTAAAAATATAAGACACCAGTTCCTTTTTTTTGTTTTTGTTTTTCTTTTTTTTTTAAACAGAAACAGCACGTTTCTATTTATACATTAAAATAAACCATAATGATTTCAACATTAAATAGCTTTGTCATTATACATGGTTTTAACAATTTTAGAACATAATAATAATTTTAAAAAAGACTTATATTAATATATTATAGATGATATATATTTATTGTAATAAAAGTCTATATATAAGAATGAAATAAATTAAAATAGGACAAGCAATAAACATACAATGACTAAATTTATATATGTATATGTATATTTAAGCTGTGAAAATTAACGATTAGTATATCGTGTAATTCATATCATATTTTATCAATTAAAATTATTTTAATAGATAAAATAGCGATTAAATTAAAGAGGTTATTTTAAATAATTTTGTCTAATTCATTAATCAATTATTAATTATAGATAAATAACAATAGTTTGCTTTTTTTACGTACAAACTTCAACATTTAGAAAAAATATATTTTATTTGTAACTTTTAAAAAAAGCTCTTATATTTAATTTTTTTTTTTTTTTTTAAAGTTAATTGACATTTCTTTTACTTCCCTTGAAATTTTCGGTTTAATGACGTCTTACATCTTATTTTTAGCTTAATCAAAATTGTCTATTAATTATTCGGAATTTTTTCCGAAGTAAAGGATTATATTTAAGTTAATCGATATCAGCCGTAATATATTAATACTAGGTTGTTCTAAGGCGCCAAGGCGCCCCTTAATCAAATTTTCACTGTAATTAATTTTTTTGTTACTAAATAATTGAAAATGATGGCGTTTTTCCTTTCCACAACAACGAACACACAAAACTCCCCATCCTTCTACACATATATCCATGACGTCAACCGCACAATCACCTTGCACGCTTTCGCACCACTATTGCACGATGAAGCGTCTTTTTTTCTCTTTCTTTCTTTCTTTCTTCTTTGATTTGATTTGAGAGCGTTCCAGAATCACATACAGATAATTTTGCGCAACTATTATATGCATATTATTATGCANGGGAATTTTCGAAAGTGTAAACCTTAAAATGACCTGTATTATAACGACAGTGATATAAAAAAAAAAAACAAGATTGCTTTTAATTAACGATATAAAATTAAAATTCCTTAACATTATATTACTACTTATAATTAAATATATCTTATAACAATATTATATTTTAAAATTTAAATCAAATGTAATACTTAAGTTAGTTCTATAGGCAATTTAAAAATTGCCATAAAAGGGCACACAATGTGAAAGAATACAACGTAGTGAAAAAATGATCATGAGGTCTTAGGAAAAAAAATCACAACTTGGGATAAAAATATGATTTTTATATTTTTGTTAATCATCCAACAAATTCTATAGATTTTTCTACAGCTAAGTTATTTCTATATTTCTAAAAATAATTTGAAATTTTAATCCGAGTGCTTAAATTTTAATGAGTTAATTAAACTTTTTATTGGTAACTATGTTTTAAAAATTAATCAATAAACAAAAATCAATTGCCTGTTTTTATTACTTCCCTTTAAATGTTCAGTTTTATTACGTCATACATCTTTATTTTTCGCTTTAAAAAAAATATCGATTAATTAATCGGTAACTTTTCAAAAGTTAATGATTAAATTTAATGTAATTGATATCAGCCCTAATATATATATATAATTGTGTATGTATATTGACAAAATTTGACAATAATTATCATGTGTCAGCATCCAGCAATATTAACAAATTTAAATAAAGATAATCACATGCATAAGATAAACTTATTCACCCATTCATGTGATGATAATTATCACCTTTTATTTATTTCTATATATAACTTTATCAATTTATTATCTGATCTTATTTCATATTATCTTATCTATTGAAGAGGTTTTTCTATGCAGAAGATTATTGCGTCCTAATCGTATCTAAAGTTCGTTTCTAGTCATCCAATATTTTGATATTTTTAAATATCGACAGTGTCTTTGTTTTCCATGTTTCTTCACGCTACCCAGACCACGCCCAAATTCCGGTTAGCAAGAATGAGAATATGCATGTTTATTCTTGCATAAAGAAACAGCTATGTATAATTATTCTTATGTCTAAAATAGAGCTTTATTCATTTGTATTTTTGTCGTTTTTCTAAATAGTAATTAAGGTTTGCTCTTTAACCAAAAGGACTTGAAATTCTAAATTAGTCAAGTATTTTGAGTAAACCAAACCTATAAATTTTTCGAATCTTTTTTTAAGTTTAGTAATAGTGCATCTATTTTAATGTTATTGTGATAGCCTTTAGTCTGATTATCTTTTATACCAATTAATTGTATTTTAAGTTATCTTTTTTTTTCTAAAGCAATATTGATGTGTGCAGAGGACATTAATATTTTTTCTAGAGGGTTACTATTTTGCTATATATTTTGTGTTCTAGTAAATTGCAGTTGATATTAGTTAGTCAAACAAGTCTGTAATTGTAGATATTGCCCTTACATCGGTCTTGATGATTTTTAAAATAAGTCTAAATTAGTATTGAAATATTAGCTGGGAATTTTAATTTCAAATTAGGTATTTATTATACCACATTTTCATAATTAATTTTTTCTTGCTTAATATCTATTTCCTGATAAGCATAATTGGCATTGTCCCTTCCAGCATTGTTTCCATAATCTGCACCTGGAATAAATAAAACATAAATACGTTATTTTAATTCCGAAAATGTGTTTGAAATAAAATAGTAAAATGCTTAGTGGGCAAAACTAATAAGAATATTTATGTTGTTTTAAAAATAAGTTAATAATTGTCTTGGGTAAAATGCATGCGGGAAAAAAAGCGTTGTTTGTTTGTTTGTTTGTTGGTTTGTTTGTTTGTTTTTTTTTTTTTTTTTGTTTTTTTTTTAAATAGTCTAATGATAATCAGATGCTTTTTTATGTAAATATCTTAAATATTAGGCTTATTATTTTCATTAAAAAGTTTATTTTGCTAAGGGATTTTTAAAATTTAATACACTCATATATAAATAGGCCTTTATTGCAACAAAATTATTTATTGTTTTCATTTTTTAATTATAGATTGAAATATAGAATCTAGTATTGTACATCTTTTAAACAACTATCTTAGGAATTAAAAAAAACAACTATTTACCCATTAAATATAGTATGGTGTTTCTAAAATCAAAATTAATTAAAATATGCATATGTTAAACGGAATTGTTCACAAAGACTGCTTTCAATACAATAAAATACCTCTTTCACTTTTATCAGATAGCTGTAAAGTATCTGAAAAGAATGTTAAAAATTAATATGGTTAAAAACATAATGGGTACTCCCTGTGTAGAATAATTATTAAAATGTGCGAACATAATAGGCATGCTCTTGTCTAATTTATTTTTAGCGCCCATGATAAATTAACGAGTTTCAGCTTTGCGAATGTTTCAATTGTTAGAAAAAAATAATTGCGTTTATCTTATTTAATTTATGACAATAATTACGTAGTGTGATTGTGAACGTCATACAACATAAGTTTAACATATGCGAAACACAAGAATAATACTAGTTTAAAATTTGTTTTTAAGAAAAATCAATAAGTAAAGTCAAATAAACCGGTGGATAAAAATGATTATTTTTTAATTAAATCAGACAACAGTGATACTTGTAGTATTCATGTATTATAAATAAAAACAATAACAGTGTCCATGTGTAATACTCACTATCTCATAAATAACGATAGAAAATTTCGATTAAAACTAAATTTAAGTAAACTCCCCTTTTTTACACAAATGTCATGTATCAAAATTTCAAAACTTAACTTTTCCTGCTTTAATGTTTGAAAAATTAGTGATTATTTCATGTAAGTGTATGTGACTGGAAGGACACGTTTAATGGAAAACATAGATAATGTGCGTTGATCACCTGATGTCAATGTCAAGTATCTTTAAATAATTTTAGCTTGCAGTAACTCCTTTCAAGTGTGGTTACTGTAGTTGGCTTTTTTAAAGAAATATTTTCAGAGCTAGTTCGATTCTCGGATAAGATCTGGCAATTCCCCTGTAACGTCTGTAAATCTAAATGTTCTAAATTTTTTATATTTTTTTTTAAAACAGGAAAAACATTTTATTTGTAAAGATTTCTTTTCTTTTTTTTTTTTTTTTAAGTGT
>MUZC01000944.1:131634-145225 GCA_002072015.1 Radix auricularia
TTATTAAAACAATGCTTTAAAATATATATATATAAATATTTTATTTATCCAAGCTATTTCCATTTTGTATATTGACAACCGTATTCGCTTAGCTTTCCTTTTTTTGAAATGGTTAGAGTTTCGTTAAAACACCGTTTTTAATTATTTTTTCAACAATATTTATAGATTTCGTTACCTCTTAGATCTCCCAATTCATTGTAAAGCCCTTTTATTAACAACGATGATCGATAATTTAAAAAAAATTATAATATCGAATTCCCAATACTTATACACTTTAAGAACTTTTAGCTACTGATCGGAGAGTGCAATTATTTAGCAACAGATAATGCATCGCCAAGTAAATAATTACACAACGCTGCACACTGTCTGATGTTTACATAAATGTAACTGTTCTTTATGTTTTCACAAATGCTAAATCCTAAAATGACAATTAATTGATTTTAGCATATGTCGCTTAATAATTATATATTACAATATAGTAAAAAGCCAATAAACCAGTACGATGGATACTAAACTTCAACCATGTAGAAAACTATAGAAGGTTAACAAATTATTAACCAGAGCGCTATTTTTAAAAAAAATAATTAAATATTAATTATTACTCTCTGAATTGTCTTTTCAATGATTTTTGTTTTTTCAGCAGCATCAGGATAATAACGTTTCAATGACCAGCAACAGTGAGCAATAATATTCCAATTCAATAAAGTTGGTATCAGCTGTTTATTGCACAAATGTTCGTAAAGAACCTTTCACCCTGCTCTTCAATGTATGCACCAAGATCTACAGGAAAGTAGTCAACATGGGAGTCCAAATAGTGCAACTTGACACTCATGCCGAAACTCAAAGCCCAAAATTTGGCCACCTATTTCTTAACAAGACTTTTGTAAAAGATCTAAAATCATTCAAGGCTCTAAGTTCAATTGTGGCCAAATAAAAAGTAAGCTCTTCATCTTTTATTACTTTTTGGATCTGCGGTCCAACAAAGACACCTTCAGTCAACTTTTCTTCACTTTTTTTTTTTTTTTGGAAATTTTTTTGACAAATATGAAATCCAGAACCAGTGTGATTAATACCCTTGACTAAAGTTTTCATTAACCCCAATTTTATTTGGATTCGTGGTAGGAGAGCTCGATGTGCTTCTCCCAAAGGCTGTAACCTTACTGTAACTTGACACTGTAACTTGAATCTTTAACTTGAAACTGTAACTTGACACTGTAACTTGACACTGAAACTTGACACTGTAGCTTCCTGGGATGAGTTCTTTTCTTGGTGACCACACTTTCTTTGCATAATGCTCACTGTCTGATCTACTATTTGTGGCGAGAAAGATGTTGATATATTTTTGACATGTTGTCTAGGGGTATATTATTTAATTTATTCTCTCTCTGCCTACACGAGCATACTTTAGTGATCTCTCACAATACGATGATCAACAAACAATTAGGTGAAATTGTAATAATAATTTATTTTACAATATTTACAGAGAGCGGAAACAGGTTCCGTTATTGGCAAAATTCATCATAAGGCTTGTGCCAATCAATATTATAATTATAGGGTTATACTTAAATTTCATAGGAATGACTGCCCCGCTCCGTGAACGGTTGGTTCTGCAATCTGTCATATGGGCTGCTTCACCTATGGTTCCAGGTGACTTCGGTAATCACGGATGGTGTGAATCACCGGCTTCTACACAGGTGATGTGTAGGCATCAACTAATGTAGTTGGCTTCTTGTTGGCTGCTTCACCTATTGTTCCAGGTGACTTCGGTAATCACGGATGGTGTGAATAACCGGTTCTATCACTCTGAGGCGTAAACAACAACCTGAGTGGGTAGCTTCAGCGTTACACTTGAAGTAAGCTGGTACAGATGATTTGTCCTCCTCTGGTCCTGTCGATCAGTGCAGGGTGAGGTAGGGGTTGGATGCAGGTCGCGTGGATAGCGGTGAGTCCAGCTCCTGGTCCAATCGTGGGCTGTGGTTCGGATGCAAGTCGCGTGGATAGCGGTGAGTCCAGCTCCTGATCCGGGTGTGACGACACTTCGTTAGGACTGTTGCTGCCTGGAGTTCAAATTATCTCGCAGCGCAGTCGGGTGCCTAGAAACCAGACTGAGATAGAAATAATATATATGAGGATGGTTTCTATTCTCGTCTGTCTTTGATCCACCTTTTTGGGCAGCCGAGCCTTCAGAGCCAGGGGCCAAATGGTGATCAAATACATTTTTATGAATATACTGTCATCAAATACATACACACATATATATATAAATATAACACGAGTTGGGAATGATATTTCATTATCATTGTGTAATCGGATGGTGGACTAAGCACAATGATATAATTGGTTACACCAATATAAATCCCTCCATCTGTCTGATGGTTAATTAATACATTCTATAACATAATACTAAAATGATAATTCATCCTGTGAGTGGATGGTAAAATAAATACAATGCTATTATTATTATTGGTTACACCAATATAATTAAAGCCATCTGCCTGACAGCTATTTAATATGTTCTATAATCTAAGACGAAATAATAATACATTACCATCACGTGAATGAAAATAAACATAATCACAGTTATATTAAAAGTTAATGATAGTATTAGTTATACTAATACAATTCAATCCATCTATCGGATGGTTCACGTGTTATCACATTTATTTATGAAATGAGATACATGTAACCCGGCGTGCGGCCGGCTTATGACTAATTGGGTCAACACGTCTACAGTTTCAATATGATATTGTACGAATCTTAATATTTAAATATTGGTGTGAAATATGCTCACAAATACCAGGGGAATAAGTTAGAGTTACAACTTACATAGATTCTGGCCACGAATAATTTGCGTCGGCTTCCTCGATCAACGGATGGTTAGAGATGTGATGCAGTGTCTTGAATACACAGATCGATATCGTGCTCCATTAGTGTTTGAACGGAAGAAAAAGACATATTTTTCTGACTGCCGAGTTTTATACCAGACTGGATAGCCTCATTTCCAGGAAGTTCATTGCATATATAATTATTGACCTCTGCTCCTTGACCTCTTGGAGAGTGATCCCCCTTTTGTTTTGATCCGTTCGTGCAAATAACAGTGGTCTCGTAAAATTTCGCCACACTATTCCAGAGGCACAAAAAAACATGGAAATTTTGCATACCCTCCTCGGAGCCCCAATATGATGGCTATGACCTTCTAAGCTCCATATATATACCACTTGTGTTAATTGTAATTCAAAGACCTGAGCAAATATTTCATGTTTTCATACGTCTCTTTCAATGTTACCGAGTGTGCCACTAGAAATGATGATATAGTGCAGGGACGTGGTAGTCGAGAGGTAGCGCTCTCGCCTGTCATACTGATGGTCACGAGTTCAAATCCACACGAAAGTGAGAATTTGTTCTCGGGGCCTGAGGAGTCCCCGAGTCACCCAGCTCCGAATGGGTACCTAACTAGACAATAGTTAGGCGGCTGAGGTAATGCGTGGAACCCCGAAAGCCGTGGCCTGTGACCGCTACATCACTTGCCAACAGATCATCTCTCATGGTCTGTGGACGCAATTATCTTCTGCATAGAAGGAGCGTCTGTATATCTAAGATAAAGATAAGACAAAAAGAGCCAAAATTTTTAACTGTGAGAGTCAGAGAGCCACACCACATAAAAGTATATAATTTTAACAATAATATATTAAACACATAATATAACATACTCAGTCAGGTGTTTTTTGTTACCTTGTTGGAGTGATGGGATGATAATCTCAATGGGATTTATGGCATTTTTTGTTTTCAGTAAACTTTTGCAAATTAGGTTTGTATTCAGTTGTAGCCACTCGGAGAAGTTCCTTTACATGAGTGTCAGTCAGAATGGACCGGTGCTTTGATTTTACGTGTTTCAATCTAGAAAACAGCGCGACTCTTTTTACACACGGGTATTTTTCAGTTGGCACAACTCTCCAAAACGTAACATGTCCTTCCTTCAAAAGAGATTTCAGTCTATCGTCCTCGTGTAGCTCAATCATTTCTAGTCCACTCGCTGCCTCATCAGTAATAAGTAGTGTTTTCAGGCAGTCGGTGTCAGCATTAAACGGGTCGATGAGAAAAGTGATATGTGGTCTTTTTTGGTCCAAGTCCTCAAACCGCAAAGTAAATTTCTCTTGCAGTTGTGTAAGTTGTTTCCTGTATCCAGCTATATCTCTTTTAATACCGGTCTTATGCAGGAAGCAGCGCAAAGAAGGAAAGTGGGATAGATTGCTGTTTTGAATGTGTGCTTTAAAAAGCTTCAACTTGTTTACAAAGGAGAATATAGCCTATTTTGTGTCAGCTCAGGAAGAGTTTTAAATGTCCCCTGCAGGTCCACGTTTATTTTATCCAAGTGTGAAAGCATGAAAACTAAAAATGCCAAATCCATAAGCAACTCGGTGTCTGAAAGCAGAGGATACGCTTTGCTCTTCTCTGCCATGAACAATTTTACTGTTTCCAAAAGCTCAAAAAAGCACGAAACTACTTTGCCTCTTGAGAGCCATCTCACTGCGCTGTACAGTGGCAGGTCACTGGGCAAGTCTGCGTCAAGTTCTGCCACAGTTAACAAAATTAAGATAAAAGACAAAGAGCCGAATTTATTTTGATTTTGGCCCGGAGCAGAACGAGCCTCGAGAGCCGCGTGTTCTCCACCACTGATATAGTGTGTCTATTAAATGGATGAATTGATTTCATACCGCACGTTCATGAATCTACACTGATTGTGCATGCTCCTCTTGTTGAATTTAACAACATTCGTCATGCAAACATTATCACGCCAAATCATAGACACACCGAATGGCTTACATTTCATGCATACTTTTCTTATGTATAGATATATTAGCATAAATTTTGTAAACACATTTTTGAGGTTTTCTCACAAACCTGGTGTGATACACAAAAAAGGTTGTCATATTTGGAAGCAGCATACAAAAGTACTATGAAGTAACATAAAAAATACTAAACGTCAGTCACAAAGTTAAAATTTGCAGCATAATGTTATCCTTCATTTTTAATTCATACAAAAAAAAATGTTCTCCAATTGCTCATATACAATACAACAGACATTGCTTTAGAACATCATCTTGTGACCGATTACTCGTTTAGTCTGATTTCAAATTTAGAGTACATTTTTTCACATCTACTTTTTGACAAAGAGAAAAAACTGTGCAATGCCTGTTAGGCCCGAATATTGTCAAAACATCAAAATCAATGCTACTACGTGCACGCAAATAAAATAAAACTATATTCCCAACAGGGGAAATACCAAGTAATTTTAAACTCTTTTTAAAGCGTGACTTGAACTCCATTGCCTTTTCTTGCCCTGTTCGCCCGCTTATCTCAACCTTGGCATCGTACATCTTTAAGTGATAAGCCATTTTGAGTTAACGCTGCTTTAATTTCCAAGGCAATGCCTTCTCCTCCTTTTTCTGTTTTGTTTATGAAGCCAAAGATCATCTCTGCCACGGTATATTCTCTATCTAACAATTTCATAAACCGAATAATTTCAGCTAAATTTTCTTTGTGAGAAGCAGACGGAGGGATATTCAATATTTTACTATAATATTTAGCATTTTAAATGTATTTATTAGTACACATTTTACTTTTGCTGATTACAAATTAACGCACTCATTCTGGAATGTTGGCGAAAAACAGCTAGTGTGATTTATATATGTGATTCAAGTTAAATTATAAAATCAACATTAAATTGACTCATACATTTTATCAGATTCAAAAAAATACATCCATCTTGTTCGAGTCCCCGGAAATCTAAGTTGTCCTCACAACAAAGCAATATACATTTCAATCGTATTGTCAATTTTTGCGCCATTTCAAAAGTTTGCTTTCGGGTTGTGCTTGTGTAAATTCGTTACTTTGTCCATCAGTTTCAACCCTTTTTCGAATAATTTATTTTTCTAAAAATTGTTTACAAGTTGCCACGAATTTTCGTGATATTATATTTGTTGGTTTAGTTGTTTCCAGTCCATAAGTCAATCGGACCTACAAAAAGGAATATCATGTACACCAGATTTAAGGGCGCCCTCTTGACCTTTACGTCAGAATATTTTCTAACTGTAATAATGAAACAAAGGTATTTCTTATGAGTCAGTGGCGTAACTAGGGGTTGGGCTGAGTTGGGCCACCCCCGCGAAACACCATCAGGAGGTCAACACCAAAATTAAAAATTCTGTATGTGCCCGTCATTTTGCCAAGGAAACCTCGGAGGAGTTCTATGGGTTAAGTCATGAGGGATTTCACCATGAACTACCAACCCGAGTGACGACTCTGACATCAGCTATTGTTGCTACCACATAAGATTCAATAAAATTATCAGGTACAGAAACGTTTGTTTTTATGCTCGTGTATGATGTATGTCTAATATATATTATAACACCTGGAAATTACTCTACATACAATAGAATCCATACAAGTATATATGTGTCTGATAATTATGTTTCTTCTTCCTTAAATATGTGTCGCTATTTATAATCTGTTACTTTCTAATAAAAAAAATTATATGATGTATCGGTATAAAATAAATGTATTTACCATATTGAGTTTCCTTAGTTACATCTTGATTATTTTTGCTAGATTCTGATAATGATTTAAGTTTTCCCTCAATCCCTTGGAGGCGCTGATCATGACTTTTTAAGATCTGAATTATACTTTCCAATTGTTCTTTAATGTCTAGTTTATTTTTGCGATTTCCAAGATGTTTCATTTCTACGCCAGCACTTGTGTTAAATAGTTGCAAACTAGTCTCTGAAAATTCAAACACAATTAATCTTTATAATTAAAAATGCAATATAAAAATATTTAACTTAAGCCAGATGTAATCTATTTATCATATTCTAAAGAAGTCTTTATTAAATTGATATCAATGTACATTCATTCAGAATAATTTGCTGTAAATGTAAATAACTTTCTTGATGCATTTACTCCTAGGCATCACAAAATTAAATAAAAAGTACGGTTTTGTTTGGAAATATTAAATATGTCGAAGCAGATCACCAGTCCAGAGACTGCGCTCTTCCTTTTTTTCGGAAGAAGCCCTCCTAAGGGAATTTATCAGCTGTAAAAACCCCTGGAACTGTCACTTCTAAATTGCCCCCTCCACTAAAAGGAACCTCACAACGAGGGCTTGAATATTCCTACTTCAACTCACTGCCACTTTGGCGCCATTCCGGAAAAGCATACGAGTTTCAATGCTAGGGCCTGCCGCAAATAGATATAAAAAGAATTGAAATGTGTAAGGAGCAGCATTTGCTCAACTGACAGTAGATGAACCAACATTCAACGTAGCCTATCAGTTTTGCTTACAATCTTATGCGTAAATAAATATAACTTTAGAAGATTTAGTTGTGCTGCATAGTAAAGATACTTTAAAAAGTATTACACACACCACAATTACTGCGTCCACTTTTATTTCCCCATAAAGCTGAAATACTTATTCCAATATATATATATNTGTCTGTCTGTCTGTCTGTTCCCTAATAACTCAAGATCCAGACAACCCAGTCAAGTGAAATTTAGTAAACGTACACACAATTATATGGGGAAGGTTCTTAAATAGGTTTCGTTCCAAAAATTTACACTCATGGGCGCCGGGGGGGCCAACAACTTTTTTTCCTTATTTGAGCTATACAAAAAATGAAAATCAACAATTTTTCTATTTCTCGAGGAGGCAGAAGCATGAAATTTTAGGAAATAGTTGAGTATACTTCTGCAATGGTAACAGGCAAAAATATATTTAAATTACTTCCTTCTGGGGGCTGGGGGCCAAAATTTAGTTTTTTCTCTTATATAAACTATATATAAAAACTAAAAATCACTAAATATCCTATTTTACTGATAGATAGAAGCATGAAACTAAGCAAATTGTTAAGTACGCTAACCCGACGATATTTTGCAATAAACTATTTTAAACTTCCCACTCATGGGGAGCCAGGGGCCCAAATATGTTTTTTTAACTTAAATATACACTAAATAAATACTGAAAGACACCCATTCTACTATTTCCCGTGTAGTTAGAAGAATGAAACTTTGGGAAGTTGTTACGTATATTCTTCTAACTCTAATTTTTGAAAAAGAAGTTCAAACTTCCCACTCATTGGGGGCCGGGGGCCCAAATGTTTTTTTTTTCTTATATAAGAAACGAACTCATCACTAATTGACAAATTTACCGTGTAAATGCATGAAAATTTTAGAAATTCTTGAGCACACTCTCCCGACAATAATGGCAATCGTTCCATAACTTCCCACTCATAGGGGCCGGGGGCCCATAAACGTTTTACCCCCGTTTTTTGAGGTATATGAAATTAAAAATAACAAATTCTCTTACTTCATGTGTAGACAGAAGCATAAAATTTTTGGATATTGTTTAGTACATTACCCAAATTATAACAGGCGAACATATTTTTAAATTATCACTTTCTGGTGTCCAGGGGCCCTAATGTTTTTTTCTCTTATATGAGCTATCTAAAAATTGAAAATTAACCATTCTACTCTTTCTCGTGTAGGTGGAAGCATGAAATTTTGGCAAGTTGCTAAGTGCGCTACCCCGACGATATTTTGCGAGAAAGAATTTCAAACTTCCCACTCATGGGGGCCGGGGGCCCAAAGGTTTTTTTCTTATATTAAAAACAAACTCATCACTAATTCTCCAATTTACCGTGTCAGTAAAAACATGAATAGTTTAGAAACTGTTGAGCAGACTCTCCTGGCAATAATGGCTTTCTTTTTCATGGGGTGCCGGGGGCCCAAATGTACTTTTGTTCTCAAATGAGCTATATTAACAAAATTCAGACAACGAAATATTGTGAAATTCGGTACACGTATACGACATCACATGATGAAGTTTCTTATGCAGATTTCGTTTAAATTTCCCGCTCATGTGGGGCTGGTGGCCAAAAAACGTATTTTACTTAGATGGGCAATATAAAATTTGAAAATTACTAATTCTCCTATTTCTGATTAGGTGGAAACATGAAATTTTAGGAAATTGTTTAGTACACGCCTGCAATGGTAATAGGTGAAAAAATATTTAAATTATCACTTACTTACTGGGAGCCGGGGGCCTAAATGTAGGTTTTTTTAAATACTACACGCTATATAAATACTTTTAACCACCCATTCTACTTTTCCTATGTAGGTAGAAGAATGAAACTTTCGGAATGTATTAAGTACACTCTCCTAACGCTAATTTGCGAAAAAAAGCATTGTGTATGCTTCTCCAGAAATCCCTATTTAAAACCCGTGCGAAGCCGTGTACTTGCCTCTAGTATATATATAATTTGCTTACCACTTTGAATTTCACGAGCGGATGTCCTATAATAAAAAAAGGTAAATGTATATATTATAATCCTCTTTTCAGTCCATGTTTAGTGTTCAGTTAAAGGTTATCTATTTATATTCATTCAAGAAATCCAAAAGAAAACTGTATAATAGAAATGTAGAGATTTAGCGAAAACTTAAGTATATTTAATTTTGTATGGATCTATATTTTTAATTCTAGATTCAAGCAAGACACACGCAATGGATGCATGTGATTTTTGTCACGTGCTAATTTGCATATTTGTAATTGAGAGATCACGTGACGAGGGAAAAAGACGATAGGTGGCGCGAGTGAAAGTGATGCAATCAGTTGTGTGGCAGGAGCTGAACAAGGTGTATGAAAATGGCAATGAAGCCAGACATATCAAATTGATGTATAAAGTGTACATATTTCGTTTGGATTAAAGTAATTAAATTATCAACGTCTGATGTGCTATTAATATAATTTGCTACTCGTCTGTACACGCCTGCATAAATGAAGAAGAACTAATTAGAAATAGAAGATAAAGACAAACAGTTACATTTTTATATAATACTTTAGTGAAATATATTCTTAAAAAATCAATTTCAATAACTTTACATATTTCGAATCGGAATATCACTATTTTATTAAAATTAAACAAATCTACGGTTTGTCTATTTTGAGAACAAAATACACGGAAATATCAAATAAATAAAACTTTACAAAACAACTTTAAAAACTCAAACACAGGGAAAGTACAATAGGCTTTCTAGTGATTTTTCATTGCATTAATGATTATCTATAGATCTATGTATGAATAATTTTTTAAAAATGATAAACAAGTTAAAAAATTGTAAGAAGCAGGGTTTTATTTTGTTGTGCCGAAACTTGTAACGATGAATACTGAGATGGACACTTATTTTCGAGTAAAATTGAAATGCTTATAACACTTCTAATATTTAAAGATAATTATTTTTTAGAAAATGATAATGATTAATTGATTATGGTAATGAATAATGACAAAGTATTTATATATTTATTTTGTTTATTTATTTATTTTTTTTTTATTTTTTTTTGGGGGGGGGAGCTTGTTGCTTATTTTTTTGTAAAAATGAAAATACCACATTGAAGCCATTTTAATGTACATGTCAAAAAAATCAATTATTTCTCTTAATTAAGGTTAAAAGATGGGATAACTTGCAATTAATTGTTTTCTTTTCTGGTTGATAACAACTTTATTTACTTGAAGCAAGAATAATGTTATTACATGTTTTTATTAATACATATAAACGTTAATTTAGCTACTTACGAAGATCTATAAGTCTCTCTTGTATGTCTACATTTGAAACCTGGTAAAGAGATTAAGTATTAAATATATTTTTTTTAAAAGAAAAGTCAAAGAAATATCAAGCTTACAAAATAATTTCATAATTTCATGCCTAAAACTAAATGTGATAATATATCAATTATATTTTATAACCCTTTTTCAAAATATTTAGTCCTTCTTTACTAATTATCCCAATTTTTTTAACTATACACAAAAGTTTTCTTAAAAATAATTAGAGAAACCTATTTAATAAATGTAACGATGCTTTTTAAAATTTTAATTGACAATTATAACAACTATAACGTTTTTAAAGTAATTTCGTAAGAAAAATGTAAAGAAATTATTTAAAAGGTAACCTCAAAAATCATTTACAATATTTGTTTCTTGAAATGGATACGATGTGATTTCTAAAATTGCTTAATTTCTTGTAACGAATATTTTTTTAAAGTGAAGTATGCACCTACTAGTATTTCGACGAATTAGAATTATGAAAATAACAGAACAGGTTATTAAATTCAAAGCACCCACACAACCTCCAACAATAGCTCCAGTATTTACGTCATTAGTTTCACCTCGAGGATTTCCAGCTAAAACTTGAAAACAAATATTTCAACAACAAAAAATAATAATAATTTCATATGTATCGTCATTAGAAAATTGGTTTCTTTTAAAATATGTTTTTGAAACTATATAAAAAAAGGTGAGTGGACAAAATATATGCCTACGCTAAAATCAATGAAAACGTTTCTTCTCTCAAATCTTGCTCCCGTCAAATTTAGTTGAACCAAGGTCCATAGTTATGTTAAAATACTTTCAACAACATCTTCGTAATTCATTGTGGGGAATTTTAAACGTTTTATATCATTTTAAAAATCCAATCGGTTCTTATTTTATCTATACTAAAGGGAAAGCCCTGACTCAGTCACTCACTCATTCATCACTAATTCTCCAACTTCCCGTGTAGGTAGAAGCATGTAACTTTGGGAAGTTGTTAGTTACCCTCTCACGACAAAAATTGACGAAAAAGAATTTTAAAAATCTTGCTCATGTGGGGCCGGGGGCCCAAAAATATTTTTTTCCTAATTTGGGCCCTATAAAAATTGAAAATCAATAATTTTTCTATTTCCCGTGTAGGTAGAATCATGAAACTTTGGAAATTTGTTAAGTACTTGCTCCCAATTATAATTGGAAAAAAAGAATAAAATTTCCCATTCATGGGGGCCGGGGCCCCAAAAATGTTTTTTTCCTTATATGAGCTTAATAAAAATTAAAAATCAATAATACTCCTATTTCGCGTGTAAGTAGAAACATGAAACATGGGACGTGGTGGTCGAGAGGTAGCGCTCTCGACTGTCATACCGATGGTCACGGGTTCGAATCCACACGAAAGTGATGATTTGTTCTCGCGGCCTGAGGAGTCCCCGAGTCACCCAGCTCCGAATGGGTACCTAACTAGACAATAGTTAGGCGGCTGGGGTAATGCGTGGAACCCCTATAGCCGTGGCCTGTGACCGCTGCATCACTTGCCAACAGATCATCTCTCATGGTCTGTGGACGCAATTATCTTCTGCATAGAAGGAGCGTCTGTATATCTAAGATATCTAAGAAACTTTGGGAATTTTTTGAGTACACGCTCCCGACAAAAATTAGCAAAAAGAATGTTAAAATTCCCTCTCATGGGGACCGGGGGCCCGAATATAGTTTTTCTTATTTTAAAAAACGACTCATCACTAACTCACTAAATTCCCGTGAAGGTCGAAGCATGCAACTTTGGGAAGTTGTTGGTTACTCTTTCACTACAAAAGTTGGTGAAAACGAATTTACAAATTCAAGCTCATGTGGGGCCGCGGGCCAAAAAACATTTTTTTCCTTATTTAGGCTTTATAAAAATTGAAAATCACCTATTTTCCTTTTTCCCGTGTAGTAGAAGCATGAAACTTTAGAAATTTGTTAATTACATGCTCTCAATTATTATTGGAAAAAAGAGTTAAATTTCCCACTCATGGGGGCCGGGGCCCCAAAACCGTTTGTCCTATATGAGCTATATATATAAAAATTGAAAATCACTAATCCTCCAATTTTCAGTGTAGGTAGGAGCATGAAACTTTGGGAAATTGTTAAGTACTCTCTCATGACGAAAGTCAGTGTAAAATAATTGTTTAAATACACACTCATGGGGGCCAGGGCCCCTCAAAAATGATTTTTTTTCTTATATGAGATTTGTAAAAATTCAAAGTCTATACATCATTTATTTCCCGTGTAGGTAGACACATAAAACGTTAGGGAGTTGCTAAATTCACATTCGTGATAGTAGCAGGTTAAAAATATTTCAAATATACTTTACTGGGGCCTGGTAGCCCAAATGTAGTTTTTTTCCAATTAGTTTTTTTCCAAGTAGTTTTTTTCCAAGTATATTCTATATAAAAACTGAAAATCACTATTTTGTGATTTCCCGTGTAGGTAGACGCATGAAACTTTTGGAAATTGTTGAGTACAAACTCCCAACAAAAATTGGCAAAAAGAATGTTAAAATTCTCACTAATGGGGAACCGGGGACCCAAATATATTTTTTCTTATATTATAAACCACCTCATCACTAATTCTCCAATTTTCAATGTAGATAGGAGCATGAAACTTTGAGAAATTGTTAATTACCCTCTCACGACGAAAGTCGGTGTAAAGGAATTTTGAAATACTCTCTCATAGGGCCGGGGCCCCAAAAACATTTTTTTTCTTTTATATGAGATTTATAAAAATTGAAAATCTTATTTCCCGTGTAGGTAGACAAGGAAAAATAATTATATTAATTTTTAAAATGTCCTCTTTTTTTCACCTAAAATGGGTTATATAAAACTGAATCAACACTAATTCTCCAAGTTTAGTGTAGGAAGAAACTTTAAACTTTTGGCATGTTGTTGAGTATCCCCCACCCCCATATATATATATATATA
>MUZC01000945.1:18612-61962 GCA_002072015.1 Radix auricularia
GCCCGATCTACGTTTGTCACTGGCAAATGCCGCGGTGGGGAAACATAGTCCAGTTGAGCTTCAGCACGAAGAAGCACTAAGGACTATTGAAGCCTACGGTACAGGCGTAGTAAGAGTCTATGCAGACGGCTCATGCTTCACAGATGGACGAAGTGGGTACGGTGCACTAATTGAATACCCTGCTGGAGGTCCAGCAGTAACAGAACTGTCTGGACCATGTGGAAGACTAGCTTCAAGCGGGGACGCTGAACTAGAGGCAATCCACAAGGGTGTGAAAGAAGTGCGCCTACGCCTATGTAGACGAAAGAGTTTTCCAACAGTCGTAGTCTTCACCGACTCGAGATCCTCCTTGGAACTCTTGAGTCGGAGCTCTATGGAGACGAAAACTGTCGATGCTGTACTAGAGATCGTTAACTATATTAGATCTCGCGGGGGCATGGTTGTCCTGCAGTACATTATAGGCCACGCAAAGATACCACAGCAAGAAAAGGCAAACTTGCTGGCACAACAGGGTGCTGCCCAGCCCCAAATCGAACGCCCAATGACCCAGCTGGGGGTAAAATTGTGGCTAAAAGACCATTTCATGGGAAAATGGCTAAAAGGATGGGAAAATGGTGACACGGCACGAACGCTTTACGATAAAATGCCGCGACCACGCAAGCGAGATCCCTGGTGGAAACTGCCTCGTAGTTGCCAGTCCCTCATCACTCAGATGAGGACTGGACACTGTCCAACAAACAGCTACTTTCACAGGTTAGACAAAAACAGGGAACCCGGCTGCCGTTTATGTGGTATGGCCGAGGAGACAGTGGCACACCTGCTGACCGATTGTTCTGCGGCAATTGGGGACGCGGTGAGGTCAGGCAGCCATTGCACTGCGGAGGAATATCTCCATGGCGACGCCCTTATGTTGAGGCTCGCCGTTGGTATTGTAGGCCGGGTTATAAGAGTCTGAAAGGACTCAACCCTCCAAAGAGAATGTCACATATTTAGTTCAATGATGTCAGTGTTCTGGTTCTGTGATGTCTTTGATCTAGTTTTGTGATGTCTGTGTTCTGGTTCTGTGATTTCTGTGTTCTAGTTTTGGGATGTCTCTGTTCTGGTTCTGTAATGTATGTGATCTAGTTTAGTGATGTATGTGTTCTAGTTCTGTGATGTCTGTGTTCTAGTTCTGTGATGTCTGTGATCAAGTTTTGTGATGTCTGTGTTCTGGTTCTGTGATGTCTGTGATCTTGTTCTGTGATAACTGTGTTCTAGTTAC
This sequence comes from Radix auricularia, assembly GCA_002072015.1. Classification (NCBI taxonomy): domain Eukaryota; kingdom Metazoa; phylum Mollusca; class Gastropoda; family Lymnaeidae; genus Radix; species Radix auricularia. The sequence goes on from MUZC01000945.1 coordinate 19,874, forward strand.
GTGATGTCTGTGATGTGGTTCTGTGATGTCTGTGTTTTAGTTTTGTGATGTCTATGTTCTAGTTCTGTGATGTCTGTGTTCTTGGTATGTGATGTCTGTGTTCTGGTTCTGTGATGTCTTTATTCTTGTTCTGTGATGTCAGTGTTCTTGTTCAGTGATGTCTGTCACGTCTTACACCAAATGTAACGTATTGTCTCTTAGACTCTTAATGTGTGATATTAAGTGTGACTTATCACTTGTATATTATTCCAGAGCGAAACTTAATCTTCTCGTGAGAACTCACGCTTGTAGGCGTACATCACTGACAGACTCCAACTTCTATGAAAACACAAGAGTCTTTTATCAACTATTAAACTTTAATTTAACACTAACAGTAATTACACTTTGTACATAAATAGCATCAGTGGAGAGCCATGCTGCCTTCACGCACACTTCTTGCTCAATTTTCTACAACTGGCGCCCTCTAGCATTCATTCGTCACGTGATCTCTTTCTATTAATAATATATTAATTACTATCATGTGACAATGTCTATGTTCTAGTTCTGTGATGTTTGTGTTCTAGTTCTGTGATGTCTGTGATCTAGTTCTGTGATGTCTGTGTTCTAGTTCTGTGATGTCTGTGATCTGGGTTTGCGATGTCTGTGTTATAGTTCTGTGATGTTTGTGTTCTGGCTCTATGATGTCTGTGTTCTTGTTCTGTGATGTTTGTGTTCTAGTTCTGTGATGTCTGTTTTCTGGTTCTGTGATGTCTGTGATCTGGTTCTGTGATGTCCGTGTTCTGGTTTGTCTGTGTTCGATTTCTGGGAATTCTGATTGATTTCAAACCCCTGGATAACACGCCAACACACATGAAAAGATTGCAGCCTCCTTCTTCATTTTTTAATATAATTTTAAAACCTCTGAATTATCTCAATGTCACTGAAATTTTTAGACCGAGTTTTGTGTTTAATAGCTTCAAATATTTTTGAAGTTCTTCAAATGATTTTTAATTAAATTAAAGTTTGTTCTGAAGTTAATTTTGTTTTTAAAAAAATGATGAATCTTATATTATCTGTTACAGACGTTCATTTTATACAGAATAATACTTCGTCTTATCAGTGTTTGCATTTCTTTGTTTGTGCTCAAATCCAAAGATGTTTCTGGCACATAATTATATATTTATTGATTTTTCCGTAGTACAGTTAAAGCTGAAAAGATCTTTGATGTATATTTTAGGAGAAAAGCATTACGTAAAATTAATTTGTTGAGTATCATGCAGCAACTTGTAAATAAATATAACTAAAAGTGGCTGGTACACACTTTTTTTTAAATTAAAAAAAAAACATCATGCACACACATTGATTTAATACTTTGCGAATTCGTTAAGAAATGATGAGTAGTAACTTATAAATTGTTAAATCAGCCAATGCAAGGAATGGAATAATCATTAAGTACTTACAAATTATTCTAGCGATGTTGTTGTGTCACGTTAAAAGAATAATTTAAATCACAGTTCTGTTAACTCCTTTTATAACTACGCAGACTGCACAAGAGTGAAACAATGTATGTCACACATATCCAACGGGAGCTGGATGAATTATTTGGAAATCAAAGCCAACGCCTAACCTAAAGTATTGAATTAATAATACGGTTAAATTTGGCGAATTAATATTTAAATGTTGGTATTCACGTTAAGTTCATAAGTGCTTGTTAGGCACCCAGAAGTCATGTTTCCTGTAACTACACCAACTAAATTTGACCAGGTCGTTCCGTTTGTTACTTATCTCGTGTGAAACGTGTCGATCCAGGAAGTTAGTAACGGGTGGAATTTTAAACACTGCTTTGTTCTGATTGATGTATATATTTATACAGAATTTAGAAGAAGATCACATGACGTAAAAAAAAATGGAATGTCACGGTTTATAATAATTTTTAATTCAAAACTGCTTCAACGCTTCAACTGCCTCTTGAATTTTTTTTGTTTAAAATGGTCGTCTGAAGGCTCTCAAAATATCTTGTTTTGGTTCTACAATAATTTTCATTATATTAAAAGAAAGACGGTGCACAAATAAGCATTTGTTATCAAATTAAAGAATATAAAAAAGTGGCCGTCCATAAAGAACGTCACGCTATTTTTGACCATTTTACCCCCCTCCCGGTCACAAATCTCGGAAACCCGCCCCCCCCCACCCCTTAAAGAAAGTAACACTTTTGTACAAAAATATATATTTTTATTAACAAAATAATTAAAACTTAACATAAAACACCGTGACGTCACACATGGCCGGACACCCCCTCCCCCTGTCACAAACTCTCACACTTTCTTACACATCTNCCACCCCCCCAAAAATAAAAAAAATAAAAAACTCTAAAAAGCAGTGATGGCGAACCTTTTTTGTGACCATGTGCCCGAAATTCAAATAAAACCTACTTTTATATAGCAAATGCCAACACAAATTGCCAGCAAAGTGGTTTGATTAAGGAATTAATATTTTAGTTGCATGCCGGTGGATAAGGCTCTGCGTGGACCTTTTCCTTATAGATACTAACATCTTTACTTTTTGCACCATTAAAGGTGTTTTTATTGATAAAACGTGGTAATTCTATGTTGGTCTTGATACTATATTTTGGTGAGTAAATATTGCGGAATACGATTTGGGACGTGGTGGTCGGGAGGTAGCGCTCTCGACTGTCATACCGATGGTCACGGGTTCGAATCCACACGAAGGTGAGGATTTGTTCTCGCGGCCTGAGGAGTCCCCGAGTCACCCAGCTCCGAATGGGTACCTAACTAGACAATAGTTAGGCGGCTGGGGTAATGCGTGGAACCCCTATAGCCGTGGCCTGTGACCGCTGCATCACTTGCCAACAGATCATCTCTCATGGTCTGTGGACGCAATTATCTTCTGCATAGAAGGAGCGTCTGTATATCTAAGATAAGATTTGTCATTTTAACCATCTCATTTCCCTTGGGATTGTTATGTCTATCTTGACTATTCTCTGGAACATTATTATGGCAATCAACAATATGCATGTTGTTTTGCCACCTTAAAGCATATATCCCGGATACGTGGCTGATACTTTTTTTCCTGAAACGTGATGCATGACCATGAAAGCATTGTCTTTATTACGTTGCCATGTCATGCCGCATTTATCACGTGATTGACAATGTTGTTATTTCATTTCTCATGTTACACAGCATTTATTTGTTATAACGCCATGAGTTTTTTAGCGCATTTTCGAGATGTCGAAATCGCTATTGCACCCGTTTTGTCCGTCTGTCATCACCCTGATCACAGGATCCATAAGTCCTAGACCCATGATGTATATATGTTTTTTGTATGTCCTGACCTGCCATTGGTGCATCAACACTCAGTTACTCGATCCGTTAAAAAACCCCGTTAAAACTACCAAAAAACTTTGCGAATCGAGAGTTAACACTGGCACAGGGAACGGCCGCCATTGCCAGAAGTCGAATAGAGCATTTCACAAGCATTCAAGAGTGGTGCGAAGGCGTGCAAAAGAATTAGTTGTTTTTTTTTAGTTGACGTCATTAGAATATGTGTAAAGGTTTAGAGACTTTTACGTCATCATTTGTGGTGACTTGTAGTTAGATTAAAGAGAAAATTAAAAATTTTAAAATGTAAAGAAATGACTTTTAAATTTAAAAATGTCAGGTATATTCATTACACAAGAAAATTCATAAAAATATGTCTAAAATCTAAACACAATTACTGATAACTACATAATGCTGATATCTAACATAAGTACTGATACATAATACGAAAATGCGCTAACACGTCCTGAGTTCCAAAAGGGACCAGGCTTAACATGATTTTTTTTTCTTCTAATCACTTTACACGAAAGTATTTTCACTATTAATGCGTAGTTAGTAATTTTGTATTACTACAGAAGCAAAAATGTCAATACAAATATTCCCTGTTTACTACATCTTCCCCCCCCCCTCGATTCTTATTGGATTATATATATATAGAAGGAGCGTCTGCACCAGATAAGAAAGTCCAGTTTTAAAAGAAATAAAGTAAACTTTATGGAAACCATTAGGGCATGCATAAAAGAGCAAAAGCTTAAACTTCCTGATGGAAATAAGATAACTCCTAATACATCCGTAATACGATATTACGCATGGCCGACCTCCAGGTTAAGACCCAGAAAAAAGATTCAAAGGCAAAAAACATCTATGTTAAGTTACATTGTCAAACATAGTCTACCCAACATGTGAACAGCATATATAATTCCCCACGTTGGTTCAAATCTAAGGAAGGGAATTCCCGTATATTGCACACAGATTCTACATTTGTTTTTTTTGTTTTTTTAAAATTTCAACTGAACTATTACCGCCGCATTCTCAACCATGTAAAAAAATGTAGTGTCCTTACAATAAAACATTGAACTGCTAAATTAATTTATACATGTGTAGCTTTTCTTTAGCCTTAATAAAGCTACACATTAATATGTAGTAGGCTATGGGTTTGCCTTTTAATAGGATCTAAATTCATTTTTTGTGGGCTTATAAATACTACTAGATTGTGCCAGGCGCCGTGGCGCCTGCGGCGCCCCCTTTTTTTGGGCGCCTACGGCGCCAACCTTTTTTTTTAAAGACCAACTAACTTGTCCTTTTTTGATAAATACGAATTATTAAACTTTATGAAATGTACGCAAAGTATTTATTTAATAATAATAATAGGGGTTGTATTTTGCGTACCGATGCACACCAAACAATGACGTCATCATATTAAATATTTTTACAGCGCTCATCAACACACGATTTTTCAACTAAACTAACTGCTGTAGACTGTCGTACATCGCTCCTCAGCGTTTCAACTAAACTAACTGCTGTAGACTGTCGTACATCGCTCCTCAGCGTTACGTTACAAACATACAGAACCACACCACTGGGTGTTTATATATATTAATTCTCATTATCTTAAGCTTATTGTGAGCTTTCAATACAGTGTTAACTTAAATACAGTGTTCAACACAGTGTTATATAGACAGTGGCGTAGCTAGGGGGGGCGGTGGGGGCGGCCCTCCCCGGGCGGCACGCGTTTTAAGGGCGGCACTTGTGGGCATTTGAAAAGTACTGCCATTTCCGAAAACCCCCTTTTTCTTTTGAAAAGGGAAAGCCCGGGTGAAAGAAAAATATTCGTACTATCGAGTCTTAATTAACGGATTCGTAAAACATTTGTTTGATTACATACTGGTACTTATTACTATAGAGTGTTGAATTGTAACACCAGAATAACTTCAACGTGGTCATGATCGTGCAACTGCTGAATGATACACGGGCACTTAACTTTAAAAATAGATAAAATACAAAACTAGACAACAAAGACATCCTGCCTTTTAGACATGAATAAGGGCGCGTGACGAAGATACATCAGCAATAACCCAGACACAGTCGGAGAAACAAGGAAAAACAGGTCACTGGTTCACATAGGTGCCAAAAAGACAAGCACAATATCGTACACCACGTGACCGTGAAACAGAACGTGACGAAAGTTTTAGCCAAGGGAAATGTAATAACATGAGATTTAGAAAAAAAGGTTATTTGTTTTATTTTCATTAGGGGCTGTCCATAAAGTAAGTTACGCAATTTTTTTACCATTTCCCCCCCTCCCCCCCAATAAAGTACGTAACACTTTCGTAACCGTTTTTTTTTTTATAATGAAAACGATATTTAAAATATTTAATTTAATACTTAAAATACGCTTCACTATTAAACTGTATCAAAATATAAAATCTCCACTTAAAAGTAGGGATTTACCAGACTAAAAAAGATTGAAATCCAGCAGGTGTCGGAGTCAATCTTGTTAAAATGGCCTGGGCCATGATGTAGATATATAAATTAGGCCTCTACGAGCCTGCCGAAGCCGGAGCTATATTTGTTAATTAAATAGCCGGATTCCGGATTTTCTGGAAATGGAGCCTAAATCCGGTGCACCCCTACTTAAATGAACTATCAGATTATTAAAATTACTTTAATAGTGGAATACTTAATTGTCAACACTTTTGGTCCCCAAGTATCTCGAAGCTATTTTGGAAATTTAGCTAATTAAATGCGTTAGTACGTAACATATAAACTTTGATAAGTTTTCATTTAATATATTAAGCTGAAAGTTTGTCTGTCGGTTTGTTGGTTACCAATACAAATCCACACCGTTGGACCCAGGGTGGTGAAATTTTGCATGGAACCCCAATTTGACCAGGAAAAGGTCATAGGCTATGTTTTAACCCCAGGTGACCACCCCTAGGGTGTGGGGGCCCATCATTTTGCTTTTTTACTTATATGAGCTATATAAAAAATGAAAATTACTAATTCTCCTATTTCGCGTGTAGGTGAAAGCACAAAACTTTGGTAAGTTGGTAAGTATACTTCTATGATGGTAACAGGCGAAAACAATATTTAAATTATCACTTACTGGGCTCCGGGGGCCCAAATGTAGTTTTTTTCTTATATTAAAAACTGACTCATCACTAATTATCCAACTCTCCGTGTAGGTAGAAGCATGAAACTTTGGTAAATTGTTTAGTAGCCTCTCGGAACGATTATAGGCGTTAACAGATAAATTGAGTAATACATTATGAACTGAAATTTTATGTTGGAATTTTCAAATACTTGTACAATAAATTGATAAATAATTAATTTTGAGCGCATCAAGTTTCGTTTCTGAATTGAGAACTTTTTAGTTTTCAAAGACCAAGAGGCCTACAGAAATTTGCTTATTTAATGAATGCGACACAGAACAAGCCTGTCTTACTTATAAAGTTTTTTGTGAAATTTCTTCTATGAAGCATAAGAAAGTCCTAATGTACACGTGACTAATATTAATTGTGAAGAAATGTCAAAATATTTTTTATAGACATTCAAATTAGGAAAACAAACACAAACACACACACACATACACACGCACGCACGCACACACACACAAAAGGCCCATTGTAACAAATCTGTTAAAAGTAAAATGTCAGAACAGAACATTGTCTGTGAAAAATGGAAGCCACCCTGTAATTAGTGAGTCATAACAGAAACGGGAGAAGTCATCTGATTTGCTGGTATATGGACTGCTAAATAAATTAGAGTTTTGAATTTTCGGGATAATAAATAGATAAACTGTTTATTTATCTCTTCATTCATGCTTTAGTCAAGAAATTATGCCAGTGCCAGATTAAAAATTTAAAGAAATATTAAAAAATAAGATTTTTAAAACGAATACAAATAATTGAAGTAACAACACAGGCAATCTTTTTATTCTTCTTCTGAACAATACTCAAATCTTCATCGGCTCCATGACTTTAAATTTGACTTGACTGATGACAGGCAAGGTGAAGTTAAAAAAAAAAATTTAATTGCCTAAGTACAGGAAGCAACAACTACATAATAAATAAATAAATTGAAACCTTTATTTATTATGAAAAATGAAACACAATATACATTGATAATACAGTCAAAATCTGCTTTAGCGTGTCGAAATATATTTTTCTTTTGGATATCATTTTGATGCTGTATGACTAACAATGCTGCTGCTTACAAAAGAACAATGCACTAATTGGTAGGCTGGCTAATTGAAAAGAAAAATATTTTGTATGTTAGCTGATTTAAGGCAATAAATACCTCAAAATTTAACTGAGAGCAACTCATATGTCTTAATTATATATAACTTTTTAATAAACGTTTAAAAATTTGTATTAAAAAATCCAAAACTAAAGGTATAAATTATGCCATCATAAAATACCAAAATAGCTTGAGTTTCAATGAATCCAATCAAATTTTATGGATCACAGATAAAATAAAATCTGATGAAATGAAATCTCAGCTAAAATACACGCAGAGTATAAAATAGTTAACATGTAAGCATCACATTCTAATGTAATATTAAATCAGAAAATAAATTATGATTGTACAAATGACTAAAGCATTGAAAGACACAACTTGTCATATTATTGATTCAGGTCATAATAAAAGTTTGAGATGTGACGACATAATAAAAAAAAGGTAAAGCTATTTATACCCTGAGAGTTTAATGGTAAATGTTGTGACTTTTGATGGGTATGAAATTTAGAGGGTCATGTTTTCAAATCTGGATCACAGTACAAGCACTATACAGAAGGCAATAATAATTCATTCACATTATGTAGGTGAAGACTTGCTTATTAAGGAGTTATAGTCAATTAAAGCACTCACAAAGCAAAATTGGGGAATTCTGTCTCATCACTACTGGGTTAAGATTGTTAGCATATGGGGTAAAACCTGAGATCATTAATAGCAGGAGTGTCCGAGGACTGCTCTGTGGGCTGAAAATAAATTCTGAATTTTCATTTTAACTGGCCTGCAGCCTAATCTTACTTAATTGACTTGAGGATTTTTTTTCTGTATTGATGAGGAATTTGTTTAAAAGCAAAGCAGAAATTGTGTCCTGTTTCCAGTAAACAATATGAGGCTCTCAATTGATGGCTTAAATCAATGAATTTTTAATGTTTACGAACGTGGATATGAAATTACGAAAACCAGATAAAGTTATGTGTGCTGTTATGTGTATGAGTTGAAATGATGTCCTCCAAAATAAAGTCAATGATGTAAAATTATTTATTTTTGCCAAATTTTAAAAGCAAATGAAATATTTACATTACAATACTCATAGCATTATACGCTTCAATTATATTTCAACACTTTCTAATGACAAACAAAAACCAATTCTATAATTAAAAACTCTATAACTTTTGATCAACAAATGTTATTTGTAATCCTGCACCCACATTTTATTTATATGTAATATTCCCCTTTTTGCAAAAAAAGTTTTGGGTATCCTAGAAGATGACGCAATAAACAAATAAAAACAAAGACACACATTTTAAAACAAATGATTCCACATTAGAGATTAGCTTGTTTCTGAAGGAGATGCTCCATCTTGGCACTAACTATTTCTTGGCCTTCTTTCAAATCTTTCAGGAGTTTCTTCAGCTCACTCATTTCATCTTGCATAGCAACCTGCATGACATCATGTTTCTTCAAGGTTTTCTCTACACCATGAAAATTGGCTGGGACTGAATTGAAGGATGATTATATTTATATTAGCAGAGACTGAGCTGAAGGATACAAGCTTACATCAGAATTAAAGAATATGTAAAACTATATTAAATGGGATCCTCAAATACAAAATAAATAAAATATTAAGAAAATATTTTGTGATTTCTTGAATTTATTATTCATTTATTATCAAATATATGACTTTTTTCAAATGACAATTGTCAAGAAATATTGTATCACAAATAATTTTCAATAATTAACTTAAAAAAAGGTGAGGTTAAAAAGCCCACAATTTTATTCAATTGGACACAAGTCATCTGCTTCAAACTGTTTAATTGTTGTCTTTCTTTCATTTACTAGTAACAATAAGCATTTTTAAAATTATGTAATTGAAAGAAATTCATTTGGAATAAAGATGAAGTATTTCTTTAATTTAAAAAAAATGAATGTCAAATTGTTTTTAGAATTCTTTTAACAGATATATCTCACCTTTTTGTTGAGTAAGGGATCTTGGAGTTTGGTAAATTTTTATATGTTCTACATTAGATGGATCTAAAAAATAAAAGAGTAATTTGAAACATTATTTCAGAGCTGATGTGATAACTTTCAAATTAAACAAAACTCTTACAGGATTTAGAAGAAATAAAGGAGAAATCTGTCAAGTAAAATTAAATAAAATAGAAAAAAGACAAAAAACCTCTTTGCTTGCCCCACTTTACTGTTTAACTAGATAAAGACATAAGTAATTGTGAATACCTCTGTTGGTAATTGCTCCTTGAGGTACAGGGTACAGTACAATAGGTTGAGAATCTTTTGAGCCTAGACAAGTAGTTCAAATTGGAATCATTATATAATTAAACATACATAAAAATGTTAGTAACTTTAAAAATTGGCATTAATTGTTGTAGTATGTTATTGAAAAGGCATACATTCATTTTTTTTTTGTAAAACTGATTTTCCTGTGCTTAACAATTCAGAGTTTTTTTAAGTAAGTTAAATTATGACATTAAATAAGCTTTTAACCTCCTGAGAACTGGTGTTCATATCCAGGGGGATTATAACTTGAACTTGTTTGACCATTTCTCATTGATTCCACCAAATCTGTAAAATTATTATTTTACATTTTTAATACCAACAGGTTGAATGTACATAGTGGGTTTTCATCACTAGTAAAGTAAAAAATGATAAAATAAAAAATGTCATGCTGTTTGTAATCTCGCAGCCACACCTTTTTGTAACCCAAATACTTCCTAAAAGATAATAAGTTTCACCATTCCATTAATTTCTCCAATAAGATGGTTTTTCCCTCGTAACACATATTAATGGTAAATAAAGCAATTCTTTTCTTTTGATCATTATAATAACAACCATTTAATTTTATTTACTGATTTATAATTAAAGCTTATCATTTTCAAATAATTTTTAGACTATATTTTATTCATGTTATTGCCTGAATAAAGAATAAGGAAAAACTACTTAAATTATAACCTTTCACAATTCTCATTTTTAAATACTAACATTAAAAAAAAGCCAAGCAAATAATGAGACTTCAAAAAAGTTGAAATTTTTACAAACGTGTGAGACCTCCCCAATCCAAAGTTTATCAAACTATAAGTAATGATACAACTTGAGCAATAAATGTGTTAATATACCATAATTTTTGTTTAATGATATCAACATCTTCATACCTCTCATAGTTTGTTTGCGTTGAAAAACATGTTTTTTGATAACTTTGTTTCCTTTGGAATCTGTCAATGCAAACACACCAAAATGTACTTATTTTAGATTAAAAGTTGGGCTTTACATTAAGTGGAGAAGCAAGCAAAACAACTGATCTACATCACATGCCCAAGCACTAAGGCAAAGAGAGAAAATTGTTACATGATAAGTTAGTCTGCATAATTCCTGCCTGTTGACAAAGTAAAGTCAATTTTTTCACCTGATTATATTTATAGGATGAAATCAGTGTTTTGTGAAATTGATCTTCAATTGATACACAAAGTTTGTTTTTTTACCACCTTTAATAATAACACTAATTTCCCCAATTCTGATTTTCTTTTTTTTTTCTTTCCTTATTTTTTAAATTTAATAACACTATGCATTGTGCAGTCATGATAAAAACTAAAAAAAAGGTTTACAAGAGACTCTGAAATTATAAAATGAACCTTTATTTTTCTTGGTGCTATCAAGTAAATTCCTTATACTTTTAAAATTATCTTAAAAGATAGTCAGGGAGACCCAAGTCTTAAAATTATCAGGACACAAACATGTTTGGAAAACATCTTAAATATGAGTGTCAATGAATTGATAAAGATATTCCCTCTTTGCTTATAGAAACTGTCTTGTTTTTTTAAATCTTCTCTTCTGGTACTACCTTTATAAAATATAACAGCATGGTTTTCAATTTACTGAAATTATTATTTGTAATATGATCCTTGACATGAACTTTACCTATAATAAATGGATGTCTCTGAGCTTGGACTTCAGGAAATTCTTCTGGAACTAAAATATAAAAATAAATAAATATAGATCTTACTAACACAATGTGAGTGAAGAACTTTTGTACTTTTCTTAATTAAGTCATTAAAACAATTGTACTCGAATCAATAGTTTTCTTGGAATGTCTGACACAAAATCTTACTGTTATCACCAATAACTAATACATGCCCCTGTTATTTGGAGAGCACTTAATTTGTCCCTAAACTCTGAACTCACCAACCTTCACAAACATATTCCAGAAAACATTCATCTAATTTCAATGGGGGAAAGGTTCCATTATGTTTTTATAAAATTTTGAAGGATACTCATTTTGTGTTGACTTTTTGTTGTAGCTGTTATGGTTATTTGTTTGTCATGCATTTATAGGAATTTAAAAAAGAAATGGCACAAGGTCTTCACTAAACTTGATACTTGATGTATTAAATCACAACAAATGAAATACCATACCCCAACCTCCCGCTGGAAATCCTGTACAATTGATGATTAGGTACCAAATATTAAATAAAAATAATATCAGTGACATACAATACACTTCCTAATTTTCAAATTAAATTAAATTGAAATCTTTATAACACCTTCAATTTATTTACAAATATGACTTACAAGGCAATAGAAATAGGTCAACTTAAACAGTATATATATGTAAAGTATAGCACACGTTGTTTCTCACCAATCTCTTCTTTTTAATTTTTTATATGGCTTTGGTCACTTACAAAGAATTAAACATAGTTAACATTTTGGACTTATATTTGTCACTGTGATAAATATTTTAAAACAATTATTTACAATTCCAATTCGGTACCAATTTGGTATATAAAAAGCAACAGAATAATAGTAATTATGAAAATTATTTGGAATATAATTTTTTATTTAGGAAAAATGACAACATGGACGTCAAAGATATATGAAAAGAAAAGACTATTTGTAATCTATAAAAAATTCAAAATAACTTAAGGGCAGAATGTTTAGTGAAACATTCACATTTTTTTTTTTAAATTTAAGACCACACAGTTTTCTTGCTGAAGTCTACTTTTAAAAAAAATAAAATCTAATTAATCCAGTACCTTTTCAACATTTAAACTTAATGTGTATCTAGATAAAGCAAAGTTTTGACATCAAAACATTTTCTACTTATTCTGTGTATGTAACTCGAGACAACTGAATGGCCACAACCCATACAAACATACTTGCATCTTTAAAATTTGTAAAGCTAAAATTTGTTCTCTGTTGACTTTTTCAAACATCTTTATTCTTTATTAGCTTATTGCTAACTTACTGATTTCATCTTTCCTTAAAATTCCCATGATTTCATTAATTCCTCTGAAATTATTAGAAAGAGAATTATGTTGTAAAAACGGCCAAAAAATCTACATTCAATGAAAATACATTATTCAAAAGTTACTAAGTATATGTGACCAGCATACACTGATAACTTTTTCTTTTTGCCATTATTTCTAAAATAAACTATTCTCTGTTCAAATAATAATTACCAAGAGGATGCACTTAGAAATTTGTGTAATGTATAAAATTTTCTATTAATGTAACTATTTTCCTGATTAAATTATAAAACATTATAATTCTGATCATAAGAAGGACCAACAGTGCTACAATAAATACTGTTCATAACTACAGAAAAAAAGTTAATGTCTACTTGTTGACATTCTGAATCTCCTTGGTGTAGACGTTGAGCTCAACTGTGAATTTATTTAACCGCCTCAGGTGGCCTTCAAGCCCAGCCGGTTCTTTGACAAATAAAAGAGAAAACTTAAGAACAATACAGTGAATTAAAGATGTACAATTTTAAATGAACTCTACATATGATTGTATATTAGTTAAAATATTCGCAACATCGAAAAATATTAACCTAAAAAAACTCCAGCTGACCATAGAAGGTAAGTTAGCTTTTATCACACCTTATAAATGATAGCATGAAAAATTCCTTCATATTTCTAATGCATTCTAATTTTTTCAATAACAAAAAATTTATGTGTATGACAGGAAAGGAACATAACAAAAGTTATATCACATTTTATTACATACCAGCTTGTCTATAATCTCCTAGCATTTCAAAGAATCTGTGAATAAAGTGGACTAATTTAATACAATTGTACGTCAGTAAAGAGCAATTTAAATAATACAATATTAATTATATTTAAGTAAATTGGACCTCTCTTGATGATACACTTTACTATTGAAATGGTATAGGTCTAATTATTTTCCAAAAACTTTAGGAACAAATTAATAGATATTTAATCAACTACATTTTAGGAGCCTAAATACTAATACAGAATTATAAATAAATAAAACTACGCTGAGGACTTCATAGCTTTTCCTTATTTTATTTTGTTTTATACATACAACCTGTAGATTATAAAACTGCTTAGAATTGACTGGATTCAAACAGTGTAAAGTAAAAAATGGTGGAAGTAGATGTTAAAACCAATTTACCAAAGGGAAACAGATTAAATAATATATCTTACTTTCCATCATCAATTTGCCTTTTCAAATATTCCACAACATTTTTTTCAAAAGTATCCAGTTTCTTTGAGTCATTTTCTTGATTTTTATCTGCAGTTTCAGTTATCAAAATTTACTTCCTTATTTTACAATATTTAGTATAACACAATGTATGATTAGAATAAGTGCATTGTTTTCCTTAGAAAATGGCATTTCTATCAAGATTTTATTTAGTAAAATTTTAATGATAAAGAAAAGGCATACTAATTATTAAGTCTTAAATTCAATAAATTATTTATTATCAGTTTAATTTTTGTTATGATTCAGATTTGTTATGCAGCACTTACTTGAAAAGCATTTAATGCACCTTCTAATGATGAGGTACAATGAGATCAGAACAAAAGGTGGCTGTAAAAAGATTATCTTGGAATATTCCATTGTAAGCTGAAACTTCTGATAGTGCCAGATGAGCAATGATTTGTCTTCTTTTTCTTTGATTATAGAACTGATCATCAAATATCATTCATTTTAATCACAAATAATAATTTGAAGACAAAAATATACTTATAAGAAAACATAAAGTTATTTCTCAAATATCTGGTTCAAAATGTCAATATGGACAAATGAAATAATAAAAAAATTAATAAAATCTCACAACTTTTGCTCACTATGTATCAAAAATATTTCATTTGTCAGTGCAGTAGAGCAATCACAGTTGAAGTGTTGCATGCCTGAAACTTAAATGGTCTCCAATACACAATATATAGGTAGATTTTTACCCAACTGTCTGACCATAAGGGGTTACAAAAATTAAACCTTAGGGCGGTAAAGAGAACACCACATGAGAAATTCAAAATTGAAAGTTAAAATTGCCACCAGAACAGGTTACAAAACAATAACTTAAGTCTCCATCTAACAGGCACATGCAACCTTGAACTCCTCTGAAAGATATTCTAGATATTTTGGGCTAGTTATTGTTCCTGTGCTTGATAATCTGTCATTTTCTGTTGCCTCTATGGAACTAAGCTTTATGTCACTCCTAACTTTTTACTTGCTGTTTTGGATGTTATTATTGGCCAAGATTCATGCATTAGCCACTGATAGTGTCATCCATTTTAACAAATTTAAAAACCATCTCTCATGCAAACTGAACACATGGACAGATAGTTGCACAGCTAAGAAACTCAAATGTATGCATTTAGCCACTGATTTTCGCATTGGTAACTGATATGACAAAAGAACCACTGTTTTTGGCATTGGTGACTGATATGATAAGAGAACCACAGTTTTTGGAACTGGTAACTGATATGACAAGAGAACCACTGATTTTCGCATTGGTAACTGATATGACAAAAGAACCACTGTTTTTGGCATTGGTGACTGATATGACAAGAGAACCACTGTTTTTGGAACTGGTAACTGATATGACAAAAGAACCACTGTTTTTGGCATTGGTGACTGATATGATAACAGAACCACAGTTTTTGGAACTGGTAACTGATATGACAAGAGAACCACTGTTTTTGGCATTGGTAACTGATATGACAAAAGAACCACTGTTTTTGGCATTGGTGACTGATATGATAAGAGAACCACTGGTTTTGGAACTGGTAACTGATATGACAAGAGAACCACTGTTTTTGGAACTGGTAACTGGTATGACAAGAGAACCACTGATTTTCGCATTGGTAACTGATATGACAAGAGAACCACTGTTTTTGGCATTGGTAATGATATGATAAGAGAACCACTGTTTTTGGTATTGGTGACTAATATGACAAGAGAACCACAGTTTTTGGCATTGGTAATGATATGACAAGAGAACCACTGTTTTTGGCATTGGTAATGATATGACAATAGAACCACTGTTTTTGACATTGGTAATGATATGACAAGAGAACCACTGTTTTTGGAACTGGTAGTTGATATGACAAGAGAACCACTGATTTTCGCATTGGTAGCTGATATGACAAGAGAACCACTGATTTTCGCATTGGTAACTGATATGACAAAAGAACCACTGTTTTTGGCATTGGTGACTGATATGATAAGAGAACCACTGTTTTTGGCATTGGTAACTGATATGATAAGAGAACCACTGTTTTTGGCATTGGTAACTGATATGATAAGAGAACCACTGTTTTTGGCATTGGTAACTGATATGACAAAAGAACCACTGTTTTTGGAACTGGTAACTGATATGACAAGAGAACCACTGATTTTCGCATTGGTAACTAATATGACAAAAGAACCACTGTTTTTGGCATTGGTGACTGATATGATAAGAGAACCACTGTTTTTGGTATTGGTGACTAATATGACAAGAGAACCACTATT
The DNA here is from genome assembly GCA_002072015.1 of Radix auricularia. Classification (NCBI taxonomy): domain Eukaryota; kingdom Metazoa; phylum Mollusca; class Gastropoda; family Lymnaeidae; genus Radix; species Radix auricularia. The sequence continues at coordinate 36,196 of MUZC01000945.1, forward strand.
TTTGGCATTGGTAATGTTATGACAAGAGAACCACTGTTTTTGGCATTGGTAATGATATGACAAGAGAACCACTGTTTTTGGCATTGGTAATGATATTCCCAAGATATATTTGTTTTTCTGATAGAACTGATCGTGTTCCATCTATTTGGTGGATGAACGTCTATGCCTTTAAATTTTACACCATGCTGAGTAATTTAATGAAGATTGGGAGAGTAGCGTAATCTTTTGTCAAATATAGCAAGATTATTTTGTGTTGTTTTTTTTGTGCATTAAGCGTGATAAGCCAACCTGTAGGCTTATAGCATGTTAAAAGTGTACATAATAAAAAAAATAAGAAGAAAAATCTTTTTCTCCATTGTAATCATTGAGACAAAAATTGTAAACCCTGTAACTAATTTTTTTAAATCAGTTTTGTACAATGTACTTACTTGAACATGGCTATCAGTAAATTAAAAAGCAGAATTTGAACCACTAAGATGTATACCCCTAAAATAGCTGGAACATAATATCTGCCAAAATCTGAAGGGCACCTCACACCAGTATAGTCATTATAAACTGTAGGATCATTTGTGCAGGAGTTGTCTAAAATCAAAAATAATAAAAAAATATTTAGGAATTGGTTTATTCCTTGTAACTAATTTTTTTATTAAACCAATATGTAATATGAGAGTAATGATTAATTGCACAAATATTTCAGAAAAAAAAAGACATGAAATGGATCGATTTTCTCTTCTTACCAATGATATATTTGCCTCCAAAGAAAGAAAACAACAGTTAAATAGTGATACCATCAATGATACAATTCACATCCTCTTATGTTATTTGAAAAGACATAAAATTACTTTATATATAGAAAAATTAATTCTGTTTGAATATCTGTGCCATATTTTTTCTATACTTGTTTCTAAGAAAACAAAACATCATGTTGCATTTATTGCAATCTAGTAGACGGCATAGCACGAGACAGAAAGTCATTAATATAATTAATAGAATTATAATTACTATAGTCTTTTTTAATTTAGAAAATTATAACAATCTGCTCATATTTAAGATGACCCCCCACAATTATAATTATATATGGCAAAAAGTAAATTTGAGTATTATGGGTTAATTAATTTCCATTCAACTTAAAATTTTTAGCTTTGATATGCATTCAGTAAGTATAAATTCTTGGTATTTCATTTTACTAACTTCACAATTAATACACTAAGACTTAAAAGCTTATATTTAAGACAAGGAATTAAAGGGATAGATGCTAATATGTTTGATATATTAGACCCGGCATCTTATCAAGTTTACAATTGTCATAATTTTTCTTTTATCAGAGATTAAATATTTCACTTATAATAATTTTGTCACATAATGTGACATAATAGCTTTAATTTCAAGTCCTTTCACAATTCAGAACACTAAAATTAAATCTTTCTGACAAAATCATAGACAGTTTTTTGTTTTTAATTATTTTTGGCTTTATAACTTACAATGTCTTACAGATGAAACTTATTTTTGTATTCAGGTCAAGTACATTGCAAAAGTATGTACCATATATACTCGCTCTAAAAACGACATTTTTGGGACAAAATCTAGGGGAAAGTGTTAGGGGGGTCCACTTACGAGCGGGTCATAGGTGATTTTTGTATCACCATTGAATATCAGTGTAGTTAATGTAGATCATAAAGTTCCTCGCTACGACATTATACAAGATTCAACTGCTTTAACAGAAGCTATAAAATATTATTAAAAATCGGCAATGACCTAATTTATTCATTTTATTTATCTTTGTGAATGTTTTTATTAATTCTTTTACAAATTTTGTTTTCAACAAAAAATTTTAACGTATGCACTTTCGCCACTGCTTATGAGCGTGTTACACACTTTTCATACTATTCTTTCCAAAGAATGAAGAACGAGTATATATGGTAATTATTGCAGTAAAATATAAATCAAAGATGCCAGGAATTCCTTCAATGTTTGAATACTGTGGATAATGTTACCTTGATCTTCCAGCTCATCAAGAAAAAGTTCCCCAAACATTCCCCAGAAAGCTTTTCTAAAAACATAATACAGCAGCTTGATATTTATCTGTGCATTGGGGTACAGCACGGACTCAGATGAGATTGCATAGGCCACAAAGCAGATAAGTATTATGACAAGAAACTTGGCCAAAGTAGAGAACTGTAAATGAAACAAATAATTAGGGGAAAAAAATTATCATTATTTTTTTAATGTATCAGATAATATATTAAAAAAGGACGTGATTTTCTAATAGTTTTGTTTGTTCATAAGCTTAAGTGCTGATTCCATAATTGAAGAAAAACAAAATTTTTAAAAAGATACATAACACATAAATTTGAATAAAATAGATTTTTATAAATTTAACAAATTATTTTAAAATACATTGTGTACAACACTTTTTCATAAAATATTTTTTACCTTTTATATTATACCAATAATGAGTTTAAAAAATCAAAGGTCATTGAACAATTTAACATTGGCACAAAAATTATTAATTTTCAACCAATCCATTTAAACTTTACAGATGTCTTCAGTTATTTGAAAATCAATAAAAAATTTAGTAAAAGTTTCAAAGGTCTCATTATATTACAACATTTGTGTCCATGAAATGGTAAATCACTTACCATCCCTAAAATCATAGCAACTATAGGTCCTAAGAATCTACTGGCATAGAGGTACTTGAAGAGACGGAGTGAAAATGCAATGTAATCCAGGCTGAACAAGAGGCGGGACATCTCCATCAGAGCTGGTAGATAGGACCTGTAGTAGGCAGCCACACGGAATATCCAGGCCAAAGCAAACATAACTACAGAAATTACTTCTATCACATCAAAGATATCTTTGACTGGCTTGCTGAATGGGCGCTTTTAAACAAAGAAAATTTGTGAAAATATTTTAAACATTATTTTAGGACTTGGAATAGTACATTATTACATTAATTAAAAATAAGATTTATGTAAGATGAAATATATTGAGGGAAAATGGGATTGTTTCCATTGTACAGGACAGGCCCTAAGTCCAGAAGTAGTTACTGTTATTTTGTTTCTTTGATCATGACTTATAATCTGAAGTTGAGAGTTTTTTTTTAAAATTTTACTACACAAATTGTGATCTGATTTGCACAGCAAAACACAAAACCATCAAATAAATGAGCTAAATTAGATCAAAAAAACCTTTGAACAAAGAACATAAATCTTTTAATTTTAATAACATGAACTTTTTTCTCAAGACTGCATAAATACCAGGAGGAGATCCATAAAATCTCTATTGTGAAAATTTAGACAACAATTCATAGAAGCTTTTAAACTGGCCAGATAGTGTTGTTTAGAGGCAAGGGCCCCCTAATGCAAAACTAAGGCTTAAATTAAGTTCATATTTCTAAACTAAAGACAATATAAACTTTTTTCTAAGATATTTCAGAACTAAAAAAAAATTTGAAAAATAGTTGATTAGTTCTGCTATTTAAAACTTAACTGTCACTAAATTTTATGTTTTCTATCAGTAGAGCACATTACCATGTAGATTAGTTGAAGTAGGAATGTGACAATCCAAGCCCAGACCAGCCATTCCAACCAATGGTAAGAGTATGTATTCAGGACAGAGACAAGCATGACTCCATACAACCCTAGAAACAAAAGGTAGCTCACCTGTGGTAATGAATGATAAACAGATTATGACTTATACATCTTGTTAAGGTAGAAATAATGAAAACAATAACATCTTTAATACAGATTATTTTTTACATTACTGACGTTCTTTCTATTCAGAAGATTAGTGTGTCTTTTCTTTGCAACGCACATATCATACTGGCCTGTTGGACTAGTGAATCAGAATTCACCCTTTAGCTATGGGAACAAATCCCTGCCTCTACAGTGACTAGGCCAGCAACTCTTAGCATACCGGCCATACATGCTACTCAAACACCATGTCCCTGAACAGTCATAAATTAACACAGCAGATTTTTAAAAAAAATCCAATTACTGTCTAGGGATTTTCATCAATGTGTGCTTGCAGCTTTAGCATATTTAAATTGACATTGTAGAGGGCTTGGGAGGAATGTGTTAACAAACACAGAGCATTTTGGTTTAAAATTATGATAAAATTGGTTATTTATTCCCTCTTGATAAATAATTTAATTTGGTAATAAGTTATCCTTTTTTTTGGTTTACAGTTTTGTTTGAAAGAAAAATACTAATTGCTTCGTGAATAATCTCTTTTCTTTTTACATATCTACTTTAGTAAGGAGTGGGTCAGCACTGATATTTAAAAACTTACAAAACTGAGGTAGAACCTGTGAGCTGGAGCAATGGATTTCCAGTTGGAATCTTTCTTATTTAACTTGATTGAGTATGCATCAACAGAACTTCAAATGATAAAATAAACAGTTTGATATTTACATTTAAAAATTTTAAAAGCCAATTTGTCAAAAATAACTTTATTTTGAGTTAAAACCTGGAAATTCTTTACACATTAAATGAAACAGCATTAAATTACAATTTATATGCAAAAGGGCCCTATATTCTAAGACTAAATCAAACCCTCTCTTAACGTCAAAATTATGGCAACTATTAAACAAATGTTTAAAATGTTTATTGTATTGCATGCATTAAAGTAATTACATAAGCTTAATTTGTGTGGGTCTTGTGTAAATACTATAGGTAACATTATTTTATAGTTAAACAACATCCTTGTACAATCCATCTTTCAAAAAAGCAAAGCCTTGAATATTAAAGTTAACAAATTTGCTGCATAATTTTAAAATCCTTGAGTACTTATAGAAAAATTTTTAATTCTTTAAATATATTTACTATAAATTAGTTACTTGTGTATATTTTTATAAATTATTTTAAAAATTTTACAGAATTTTTTTTCCCCTTGAATTAATACTCCCCAATGTTTAATTAGTTTGACATGCCAGTAAAGAATGATATTTACATAATAAAATTTCTCAGCTGTCAAGAATATTTTAAAATTAGACAACTTACTTCTTATCTCTCAGAGGCTGAAATTTTATTTAAAAAATTAATTAAGAAAGATATTTAAAAGATAATTTAGCTAAATGATATCAGAATATTGCATTAAAAAATCAATGTTAAATAAAAATCTTAGAAAATCTATATCGCTTCCATTTACCCATGATTAGAATCAGATATAATCTTTGATGACCTACCTTTTCAAACCATAAATGTTCACATAAATCTATAGCTGGAGTCTCTGACAGGAACTGTTCATTACCTGTGGCCAAAGCTATTTCAATGCACCTTGCGTTGCCCCATACAGATATTTTTTGCACAAGCAGCTGAAATGTGTTGCTCTTGTTCTTCCCATAGCTGTTGTTGATGGCATCAATGGCCAATTTCTGATAGGTGCTTTAAGATTTTTTAAAAACATTTTCAGAATAGTCTTTAAAAAAAAACTAATTCATAAACAACATTAAGCAAATGAAATCATTTTATAATAATTAATCAGAATCTGATGATTGATCTTTGAAATCTTAAATCCTTCTATTCACAGAAATATAACAAATAAAAAGCACACAAATGAATCAATAAATATAATCATATGTTTTATTCTCAACAAATATTTGCTAACATTTCTTTTTACTTAGTTACCAATAACTGAAACAAATGCAATTCAAATAGTTTTTAAAAAAATGTAATTTTGACTAAAAATTCATCACACAGATTTTATTTTTAAATAACTTCTGTGTGAACTGAATCTCTTTGTATAAGTTCGTATAAAACAAGACTACTCTCACCATATGTTTCAAACAAATATTAGAAAAAGGATCTTTTATAACTAAATATATTGTTGCCCACTTCCTCGCACTAGAATTTAAATAATGACCTTTTATTACAGGTTTGAGTTACTTATGTTAAACAGCTACATAATTTTTCTCTGAAAAAAATCTGCTCAAAGAAAATTTCTATAAAGTAATGTTTTACATTAAAATACATTTTTTTAAAATTCAAGTGTCACTAATATCAATAAAAACAAGTTTAAAAAAAAATATTAATATTTAAAGGCTAGATCCATAAAAAATAAAAATTTTCCCATTTTTATTATTCAGTTATCATTGCTAACTTACATCATGCTCTCTTGTAGCACAACAGCCTGGCTTTCATCAGACTCTTTCATGTTCTTAAATACTCCATAGGCAATGAGAGCTGCCGAAATGGGATGCTGTGATTTCAATAAGTTTGAGAAATGATGAACTCTGATATAGTTTATCAGTTATAAAGAGATTATCAATAAATCATATCATGACCAAAATGTGGAAAAGATTTTACATTTATTCATAATCTTAACACTTGGGAATATATTTATTACATAATCTGTGAGTCTCTAGATTTTTGAGATTATAATCCGATAAATTTGCTGCACATGTACCATGATCCAAAGGATATGAAGCACTGAATTAGCAGCAATTAGTTTTACGACTTAAAAAAAAGAAAAAGAATATATAATGGCTACCATTGCTTATGTGCTGATAAAACAAAGCAAAATGAGAAATACAAACTCACCTGAAATTATGTCCAATACACTATTGATGTTTCTAAATACAAACTCACCTGAATATATGTCCAGTACACTATTGATGTTTCTAAATACAAACTTACCTGAATATATGTCCAATACACTATTGATGTTTCTAAATATAAACTCAGCTGAATATATATGTCCAATACACTATTGATGTTTCTAAATACAAACTCACCTGAATACATGTCCAATACACTATTGATGTTTCTAAAAACAAACTCACCTGAATATATGTCCAATACACTATTGATGTTTCTAAATACAAATTCACCTAAATATATGTCCAATACACTATTGATGTTTCTAAATACAAACTCACATCAAAATATGTCCAGTACACTATTGATGTTTCTAAATACAAACTCACCTGAATATATGTCCAGTACACTAAACTATCGATGTTTCTAAATACAAACTCACCTGAATATATGTCCAGTACACTATTGATGTTTGTAAATACAAACTCACCTGAATACATGTCCAGTACACTAATTTATCAATGTTTCTAAATACAAACTCACCTGAATATATGTCCAGTACACTAAACTATTGATGTTTCTAAATACAAACTCACCTGAATATATGTCCAGTACACTATTGATGTTTCTAAATACAAATTCACCTGAATACATGTCCAGCACACTAAACTATCGATGTTTCTAAATACAAACTCACCTGAATATATGTCCAATACACTATTGATGTTTCTAAATACAATCTCACCTGAATATATTCCAGTACACTATTTATGTTTCTAAATACTAACTCACCTGAATACATGTCCAGTACACTAAACTATCGATGTTTCTAAATACAAACTCACCTGAATATATGTCCAATACACTATTGATGTTTCTAAATACAAACTCACCTGAATATATGTCCAGTTCACTAAACTATCGATGTTTCTAAATACAAACTCACCTGAATATATGTCCAATACACTATTGATGTTTCTAAATACAAACTCACCTGAATATATGTCCAATACACTATTGATGCTTCTAAATACAAACTCACCTGAATATATGTCCAGTACACTATTGATGTTTCTAAATACAAACTCACCTGAATATATGTCCAATACACTATTGATGTTTCTAAATACAAACTCACCTGAATATATGTCCAGTACACTATTGATGTTTCTAAATACAAACTCACCTGAATATATGTCCAGTACACTATTGATGTTTCTAATTTTTTCTGCAAAATGGCATCAATAAACAACAAGTCTGCCATTGTATATAGCATGTTGCCTAAGAGATTGATAGATAATTTTGGTTACTATAATAGAATGATTGGAAATTACAAATGAAATCTGACACATTAAACATGACAAATAAACAACTGCTGAAAGTTTTTTTTTAGTTTTATCCTGGATCCAGTTTAAAATAAATTCAAAAGCCAAAATTTTTTAAATTTCTAATTTCCTCAATACTATACTCTTTTTATCTTCTCATTAATTATCCGGTAAGTTAAAGGACAATACCTCTTTTATTGTGCTTTTCATAACTTTGTGGGAACCAGTCACCAATTATTTGCTTGAGCTTCCACTCAAAATGTTTTTCTATCTCAGCAATTTCCAAATAGGATGTAGGCTGTGCAAGATAATTTAATCAATATTTTAAAAATTATCAATTTAATTATATCCTAATTTCTTGAAGAAAGAGAGACAGCATTTGGCAACAGTTATAAAAATGAGGAGAATAACTCAATATCCTCAATAGACAAAAGATTCTGCTACCAGTAGAGACTGTGTTCCAAACCAAAAGAGCGTCACCCTTTTGGGGGTTGAAATAGGTTTTCTGTGCGTTATCAACTAATACAGTAAACTAAAAGAGAGAAAATCACTATGATGCTATTTTTATTTTAAATGAATTCTTGAAGTTTAAATATTTTAAATCGTATCATTGAATTTAAAGACAAAATCTAATTATCATTATTCTTGGAAGCAGAATAAAACATTACACTATGGGATATTTTATTAAAATAGTTTGGTTTAAAGGTGTAGAATAAAAATTAGTTTTAATTCGAAACATTATGGACAGGAAATACATATTATGGCTTTTCATGCAAATCTAGGGACATTTTTATCCAAAAAGCTAAAGTTACTTTTTTTGAGAATTTCTGCAGTGTGTTCGATAAATCTGAAGGTAAAATAAATGAAAATTAAAGAGAGGAGATTAATGAACATCTTGAATCCTTTGAAACTCCTACAAAAAAAAAAAAACAACAACAACAACTGCAGGGTTACTTCCTTCACCTGAAAAAAGAAGAAACTACATAAATACAAAGTCCATTCTATACTTGACTTGATGTTGCCAGGGTTACCAATGATTTACAAACTGAATTCTGGGATTAACAGAATTATTATTAAGGACATAACATTTTTTTTTACTTATTTGCTTCAAATGGTTCTTGTGTGCTATCACATTTTGCCCCTAAGTTGCGCCACTATCTATTAAAATAGAAAACAGCGCAGCAAATTTTGTTGATAATAGTATACGTGTCTTTGTGGAATGTTAAAGGTTTCCCAGAAAATTTGATAATTTTCACAAATGTTAATTTTATTTTTACACATGAGCCAAACAAACTTAGAGGGAAGAGGGAATTTTGATGCTATGTATCAATCGTTCCCAACATTTAAAATGATGGCCTCTTGAGTTTAAGTTTCATTTGTGCCTACATATCTCTGCCAGTGTGTATTTTAAACTCTTCTTTATTATTCTTTAAAGAAAGAATGAAATTATACGGTGAGAATGACATGAGATTGACATTCAACCGCAAAGTTTGGACCTGATTAATAACATGAGGTTTCAACCATCCAAATAAATTAGATAGTATTCATAGCTTGAGCTAAACACATTTTAATTTTTTTTAATGATCTTAGTAAAGATGCTTTTTTAGTTGTATTGGGTCATGGGCTACTTGCTTTTAGTAAAAAGGGGTAGCCACCAAAACGTTCGGGAACTCGTGCATTAAAGCCTTGGCTCATTAGCATTTTGTGCATCAATTTTTACTAGTTGTTCTTTACGTGGCTTAAGTTACAGTTGAATAGTTGCCTTAAAAACAAGAGTTGGTTAATTAAGTTTATATAGAATTGGATGGCACTATAAGCATGGGGATTGGATAATAAAATTACAGAGGGATCTGTTTTAAGGATTATTAAGAAAGTTTTTTTTCTTTCACACATTCTAACCTCAAATATTCAGTAAAAATGTATGAGAAGGAATATTTTAAAATTTATCTATCATTAATATCATCAAGCATATGTATAAATAAATTGTAAAACTTTTTTTTTTTTTTTAAATAGTTTTTTAAGTCACATACTTTACAATTAAAGCAAAACCTTAAGTACCAAATCCTCTACATACACAGATGCTTACACAGAAACACAATTCAAAATACATCAATTACTGAAACACTCAAAATCACTAATAAGGGCAAATTATAATTTATTACCTTCTGATCTGGTCCTATTTTGCTTGGTACAGGAGCCTGAGAAAAATTGACAGCAATAAAATAATTTTAAACAAGTGATTAATACGTTGCCTAAAATTATTTTATTATTTTTTTGTATCATTTGAGTGCAACATTTTTCTAATAAAATATATAATTATTTATTACCTGTTAGTAATTGAGGTACATAACAAAATAGCATCTAAATTTAGTGTTAGGCTATGTATTGGACCAGATTATCATATCAAGACTCTAAAAGATCTAATAAACTAGTATCAATTTAATTTACTGGCAAACAAGTTATAAGTTGTACAAGAATTTTTATTTTAAATCACCACTGCTAGAAGATTTTCTAACAATTAATTAACTTACTTTCTTCTTTAATTGAATTTTGCTTCTCCATGGTTCCTTGGGTGAATGGTAAAATGATATTAATGCTTTGAGTCATTATTTCATTATATCTGCATAAATTTAACTTATAGTCAATTTTGTATTTCGATCAACCATTATGAAATAATAATATGCTATGATCCAGGCTTAAGTCGAGAGTGATACTTGGTCTTTGAAGTTCTGTCATTTTTAAATTTTAAGGAATTTCCAAAGGACGTCAGGCACCTAGCAGGGAGGGGGTCACACTTTTCTAATGATGTGTGATGAAGTAGAGGTGGTGTTTAAGAAATATTACATCATATAAAAATGACAAACTTTAAATAATAGTTCAACTTAAATATTTCATTGCTTACAATCCGTCTAATTCCATTTTACATGGGTTTAAGAGTGTTACAATATTAGAGTACATCCTTCTACTAAAATGTAATGCATTTAGTGACTAAATACATACTTAGATTTTTTTTAAAAAAGTGTTTTGAAACATGCTCATTTTTAAATAGAAATGCGTTTTTTTTTTGGGGGGGGGGGGAGGCAAAGCTTTTTGACGTCATATTTGAGGGGAGGGGTCTAAGATTTAGTAACAACATTCAACGAGGGGGGTGATGAAAAATCGGCCAATAAGCATGAAGTCATTTATGGACGAACTCCTAGGTAATGATCCTGAATTTTTTTTTTAAAGTAACGATCCTTACTGCTCTGCCGGCATAGTACAAACGCCCAGGTTCAAAGCCATAAGTTGACTTTGATCAGAACATGGCAGATACATGCAGTTTGTGTTGCCTCACCAGCTAGAAACATGCAGACATGTATGTGGCTTGGCATCAGATATCAGTCAAGCATCAACATATTTCTGTTGCTTGTTTGTGTGCTAGTACCAGGCATGTGAGTCAAAGTACAGCTAAGCACACACATCCCATGGTGTCACTAGGGTTGGAGTCATCCAGTGCAGTAACTCATGGTGTCACCCCCTCACAACTTACCCCGCAGACCTGCTCTAAGCATGCCATTGCCAAATAAGGGGAATAAACATATCCAGAAATTTACGTGTTTGTGTCACCTCTTGTGATGGTGTCATCCAGTACTGTCTGCACCACTCGCACCCCCAAGTGACGCCTCTGACATCAGCACTACTGATAACTTGACATTGCACTACATTCAGTCAAAAATTTCTTCTGAAACTAGCACAGACCCATGGCTAGGTCGACTCAGCAATTTTTAGTGAATGTTACAATTAAAACTTTTGATGTCTATACTTATGAATGAGTATATACAAAAACTTATCATTCATGTATCTCCTTAGGGGACGTCCATAAATGACGTTATGCGAGGTTGACGATCCCCCCCCCCTTCGCGTCATACTTTGTCACAAAAACTTAGAACTTAGACCAACAGCCCCTTTTTTCCCGATATGACGTCACAAAGCTTAGAATCCCCCCCCCCCCAAGCCGTATTTTCTAAATAAAAATTATCAAGTGGCAAGTTATTTTTTGTCATTTAAATATGTATTTAGTGTAAGTTTGCACTCTAATATCATAACACGCGTGAAACCATTGAAAACGTCATTAAATAAATAGTATACAATCAAATATTTAAGTGGAACTTTATTTAAAGTTGCACGTTTATGATGTAACGTTACATTTTTAAACACACCCCTCCCTCTTGTCACACATCGTCAAAGATGCTGGACCCCTCCCTCTAGGCACGTTACGTCATTTATGCATGGCCCCTTAGACAATGGATCATATAATATTACGATGGTAGAATAAAAATAAAAAGAATACTGAAATTACACGTTGAATGGTAGAAAAATCATATCTTTTAAAAACCTCAATTAAAAAAAAACCAAAAAAAAAACCAACAACAACAAACATTTGCAGTATATCTTGTCAGACTCTCGGTGTACTAGTAATGAACAAATGTTAACTAGTTGTCCCATCGGCAATTCTGGATGTCACCAAGTTCATAGGTTCTGATAATAGTAATAGATTTTTAAAATAGAAATGACAACACATATATAGAAGGTTATAGGCAATCAACTGAATCCCGATCCCAAATTATTTTGCTCAATTTTCATGTGTTATCGCATAGCATGACTTAGTTACTGAAGGAAACATCTCGGTTATAAATAATGACATCATTATTGATATCATTTTGTTAATCAGCACATATTTCAGCATATTTTCATAATTTTAAGAATAACAAAAGCAGTCAGACCAGCCACTCCGATTAAGCATTGCTCCTGTTGTTTTATCTAAGCGCCACTGATGCAATGGTCACAACATAATGTTCTCTGCAGCTATTTGCCAGGCAAATGCTGTGTGACAATAACAATATTTAGAATTTGTTAATTGGTTATCGGACAATAAATAATACTTTTGCTGTGTTATTTCAATACATTTTAATAAATAACATACTTTGATGTACTAAACTTCCTCTTATACTAATTATTATTAGTGTAAAATAATTTGGGACCGGTATTCGGCGGATTGCCAGATTATCGAGTCCACAGACCATGCTGGTCTGTTGGCAAGTGACGCAGATTTTACAGGCCAGCTCACCCCCACTCGACCACCAAGCCTCATTGTTTCATTTAAGTATATTATAATATTTAAAACACACCGTATTTTTTATATTTGAAGTTAAACTTAATTTCAGACCGATGTAGACTATATTTTGATTCAAAATATCATTTCACTCTACATATTTATAGTTATATAAAACTTACTGTAGAAAAGAGCTCCACCACAAAGCTTTCCGAGAGAATGCTTTCTAAGTTTACACCATTTGAACACATGTGTGTAAGGAAAGATTGGCGATACAATCTAATTGCCGTCATAACTGCATTATTTATCCACTTCTGAAAATAGTTTAATTTCTTATATTCTTACATTGAATTTAACCTGACTACAATAATTTCTGTGGAATTGTTTTTAACAAGCCAATATCAAATAATATTAGTTATTTCTTTTGGTAAACTGATTTAATTTAACTTTAAAGCAATATTTCTTATTAAAAATAATAAAATTAAATTTGTTTAAGTAAATGCAAATATTAAGGTTTTTTTGTGTGCAGTTCAAAATGGTGCCCCAACATTGAACAGCCTAACCATGAGTTAAGGGACAGTTCAGTTCACTTTTGTAAGAAAATTGTTAAAAATTAAAATTTCAAAGCTACAATAAAAAATAAATAGATATAAATATGCCCAGCATCAATAAGATTTGAAACTAATGACAGAGAAATTAATATAATCATTTACATTTTCTTCTTACTTTTGAAACTGCATTATCCACAGATTCTGGTGATGTCTAAATAAAAAGATAAATTTATTTGAAATTTTAAAAAAACGGAACTTAAGTTGAGAATTAAAGAATAATATTTAGTAATGTGTATATTGTATTTATTCAATTATAATATTTATTATAAATACTACATAAATAATTTACAGTCTATAGCCAAAGGCCAACATACATCTTTTAAAAACATAAATATTGAAATTTATTCTGCTTGACTATTGGGCAATGGAATAATACTAATTATGAAATATGAATTACATTATTAATCATCTATGAAGCATAAAGGCTGAAAGACCTGAAAAATATATGTATAAAATGTTCCAAAAAAAAAAAAATATATAAAAAAAAAAAAATCTGCCATCGTCTGATACTAATCAGTTGTCTAATTTTGAACTCTTTTTATCAACTTTTTTTTTCTGGAACTGAGATTCCTAAAATTAATTTCAAAGACAGGGAAAAAAAATGAATTTAAAAATCCATGATCCTGCCACGGCTCTTGATAATAAACTTGTCTTGTATTTAAAATGTTTCATTAAAATGTTTACAAATTAATTATCATTTTATTTAAACTGTGGATTATATATTGGAACAATAGAACATTTTTCCAAAGTTTCCAAAAAACAGTTAATATATTCAACACATCTTTAACTTACAGTGAATTTAACATTTAGTCCATTTTCCAAATGATTTAAGTGTATACACAGAAGATATAAGTCTTTGAAAAGAAGAGTGCTGTCATCTTCACCATTGTCAAGAGCTAATGCCAAGGCTATTTTTAAACATTTGAGAATAAAAATTATTAGTCCTACTTTTTTTTCTTATATGCAAGATATATAATAAATAATTTTCAAAGAAGATAACAGCAAGGGTGTTATGAAATATAAAATAAGATTCAGCCCAAAGCGACACTCCATAAATGATGTCCCAAGCCTGGGAGAAGGGGGTCCACACATTTGTGATGATTTGTATCTTACAATTTATTTTATGATGTTTTGAATGGTTTCATGTTTGTTACAATGCAAGAATGTGCAACCTTACATTAAATATATACTTAAATTTAAATGACAACAAAGTTATTTGAAACATACTATTTTCAAATAGAAAATAAAACTTTAATTGGTGGGGGGGAAGGGGGGCAAAAGCTTTTTGATGTCATATTGGAGGGGGGGTCTAAGTTTTTATGACCATGGATACCAAAGTGGAGAGGGAGAGTGAAATGTTAGCCTAAATAACATTACGTTTATATAATTATAATGTATATAATTTTTTGACTACCCCATAAGACATGACACTCAAATATTTATTTTTTAACGAGTGATAAAAACCATATTTTAGAAAGTTTTCAAATGTGTTATTTAAAATATTGATATAAACAAAAAAGGTTTGTCTAAAATGCCAATTAGGCTAAATGCTTTAAAGCAATCCAACATCAATACATCATTAAAGAGCAAGTATATATTATTTTTTAAGCATATTTATTTTTTAAAATTATCATCACTGTTAATATTTTCATAATGAGTAAAAAAAAATCACTCCAGCAGGAACACTTAGAACAAGACTAGCTGCAACTCTATTTTGCCTAGCACAAGTGATCTAAACATAATTTTTTTCACTTTAAACTTTAGGTCCAACATAGTCTCATCATAACACTGCTACTGCTGATTCCCTCTTTAACAAAACTGGGTTGTAAACATTACAAGTAGACATTTTTGCATACAAAAACAATATTTTCATCATTGTTAATCATCGACAGCTATATCGATGCCATCACTTTGCATTGCAAATTTCAGTAAATGTTGCAGCCATCACTTAAGTGTTTTATGGGGGAAACTTAAAGCTTGACAGCTCTATTTCAGGAATAGGTATAAATATAATGTTAATATGATCTAAATAACTTAATCTAAAACTTTTCATATTTTATATTTCTTGCATAAATTATAATTTATCTCATTTTAAAAACTGAAAAGTGTCTTATGTACCTTTTTTTTAAAAAAAAGTATTGTTTTTACAAGCACACAAAAAAGGAGTAAAATAATTTGATCCCACTTAAAACTAAACAATAAAAAAGATTGCAATTTGTTATACTTAATAAACTTGCCATCAAAAATCTGTTGACCAATGTTGAAGGAAGTCTTTTTTTGTTCAAGATCAACATACCATTTCTTTGTATTATTTTTATTTTCACTGCAAGAAATGTGAGAGTAAAATGGTAAATGATAGGTACAAAGTACATGTTTAAATTTTCCTATCATAAATTTTAGTTTTCTAAGTTAATAATAAATGAATATGTGATGGCTTTACATCTTTTTTTATTTTAAAATGTAAGTGTTATTTTGCTAATTTGCAACACAATTTAATAGTAATGAAATGACAAAAACATATATTTTCTGTATCAAACATTCATAATTTATTGCAAAAAATTATATCTTTACTATAAAAATTGGGGTAGTGTTAGTATTAGTATTATTATTATTTTTTTTTATAAATACTAAAGCTAATATGGAAATATAATTAATCACTTAATAAATACCTTGTATCTGATTTCCCCACTTCCTGTTGAGAGAAGATAAATTGCTGATTTAATATGAAACTAGCATAATTAACATGATCTCATCTCTAATGAAATATTTTAAAATTGTGTCCATTGTAAGATTTTCCCCATGCTAGTGCATTTATTGGCTATCATGATGGTGATGAGGGAATTATTCTAAGTTAAACTCAAATCTTTCATATTGACTCTATATATAGAAAAGAGTTTGGTCAGAAAATTATTTCCAATTTCATTTAATATTGTGTTCAGTTTCTTTAAATCTTATCTTTTTGCATATATGTGATAAGGGCTACTTGATTTCTTCTTCTTAATATAAAGAAAAATTTTTATAACGAACTACAAAAGTAATTTTGTGAATATTCGAATTGGACAAGGGTAACACCATTAGCTAAATTACTAAGCCCAGAGGTTAGAAAAGTAAAGAGCAAATTAGAAATAATACATTAGGAATTAAATTCCAGCTTGGGAATACAAGAACAACAATAATGTAATGCAACACTCAGATAGATAAAGGCCCAAAAATTATTTTTGTGTGTTCCTTTTGCAAGAAAAAACACATATCAATCCTCCAATCCATCTAGAACTCTAGAATGGAATGGGTTTCCTGAACAAACCAGGAAAACTAATTTTAAAAAAGCAAGACTACACATAAAATGAATAAACAAAAGATGCAATAATTTTCTTTATAGAAGAAGCATATATATAAGACTAATAGACCCGAAGCATAGCATACACCGCAGACTTGCTAATCATAGATAGTGCAAAGAAGGGGGAGGGGGTGAGAGAACGAACACAAACAGCAGCACGAAGTAATGAAAAAAAAGCTAGTAAATGCGGAGACATGGGCACAGCGGTTATTGTTACCTGCTCCCCATCCTTTACTACCATTCCTTGCCAACCATAGACTGTGATTTTCCAACTCTAGGGTTAGCCATGTTTGCAAAAATGGGGAAAAGATCAGGCAAGAAAAACCATTTAATTTTGTTTTAAAATTGTTCCATCTGGGAATTAAACCCTGGACTTTTTGCATGCAAGGTGGACATGATAACCACTGAACTACGAATCATATGTTATAATGTAAAGGAAAGATGCAAGTAAAGCATTGTTGCCACAACCCATCCCCCCTCCTAACACCTTTTTTTTTCTTTTCATCCCACTCTGCTTTCCCTCTGTGATCTTTCAAACCCAGCAGGGTTCATTTGTCAGGCTCCTTTGCACATGGTCCTTTACGTGAATTATAAGAGAAGAAGTAAGAAGAAAAATGTTAAGGAAGGCAATTCTGTAATCAAAAATTTTTTTTATACCTTGATAATAATTTCAGGTATATTATTTGGTATTCCACCAGGAATATATTTAAGTTTCTCCCCTAGTAGCTTACTGCCATCCTTGAATATGATTACACACTGAAAAATATCTTTAAAGACATTTTTGATTTATTAATAAGCTGATAGAAATTAAAACAATATTGGTAGAAAATGTTTAATTTTTTAAAAGTTAATGATTAAATTTAAACTAATTGTTAACAGCCCTAAAAAAATATTAGGAAAACAATCTTTTCATATTACTGTTGCAACCTTATAATAATGAGGAAATTTCTTATTAATTACTGAGAGAAAACACAGCAAAATAAAACACTATTATTTTTTTCATGACTTTCAAATGATTAACATTAACATCTCTTAGTCTCAAATTAAGCTTAATTTTATATTATAGAATCAATGTAATGAAAAAATTTAAGAATTGATAATTCTAATAAAAATAACATAACTTAATTTTCTATTCGATTTTATTTCATAAAATCTTGGTTATCTTCAGTAAAGTATAAACAAAAGTAAGTATATTTTAGTAAATTCTTGCATATAAAATTCCTTTCTAATTCTAAAATATTTATAATAATGTATTTATACTTTTTTTAAAAAAAAGCAATGAAATGTTTTTTAAAAATATGATCCATAATAATAAATTATAACTCATTGACAAGGAAGGTTAAATATGTTTAGCCAAACAATATGTAAGGAAGTTTGAAATCTAGTCTAAAAAATTTTTCACAATAATTACTTTGCTCAGATGATCCAAAAATTGAAGGTGGTTTGGGTGATATTAATGATTCTTTCTTAGTGTTGCTGTTGTTCTGAAATAAATTTATAACAACTAGCATTCAATCAAATGGATCACAAAGTTTTTAAGGATATTTTAACATTTATGATTTAAATAAATGTTTTCTTAAGATATCAAAAATTTCAAAAACATTTTGTAAAATACTTAAAGTAAAAATTTTGAGTCAGGATCTTCTTTACTACAAACATACATTTCTAACTGATTTTGATGAAGCAAATGTTGCATTTTTAAAAAGACAAACATACTCTAAATTAAGGGATATTAATAATCTAGCCTTTTTCTTAATACAATGTATAAAAGCAGAAAATTATATTTGATAAGCTTATTATTATGCTTCAGACATTCATAACAGAAAATAAAATAAAAGTTATTTTAAAAAAATAATTTATGGATTTTGTTAATACTTAGACAATTCATATTACCCAAGAAGATGAAGTTTTCATTTTAATGCTAGTTTAGAAGAAAGTTAATTTAAACAAAACAAAATTATGACTGCTCACCTGCCAAGAGAAAACATTCATCTTATTTTTGATAGCACCAAATCTAGGGTCATTAAGAAATTCTTGCATGCCTTGAATAAATTTTGTATCACCTTCTACAATCAGTAACGATTCTGCAGAGGGAAAAGAATCTATTTCAATATTTATTATTTTGATTCTTTGACAGAAAAGCTTAACCTCGATTAATCATAGGTCGATGTCATATAATTAAAAATTAAGACACAAATGTGCATACCACTTTCAACAATAGTGTCAAGCAATGCTTGGATAAACCTTCTTCCATAAGGACTTTTTAATGTGTTTATTCTCTCTGACCCTATCAGCCACACAACAAGTCTTGTGAACTTGAGTTGGCTGCTTTTCTGTTTTGGGTCAAAAGAAAGAGAAAAAGTAAAAGCTCTTTAGGTATTAAGAAGAATGAACATTTGCAATGAACAAAAAAAACAACAACCTATGATTACACATTTCTGCACTAAAAAGTAATTCAGTAGACCTTGTGCCTAAAATTGAAGCCATCATTGCAGTACCTTAACAAATAAAAAGTTAAAAATACATGTCAAGTATACAGTATGCTAAATAAAATGCAATTAATCTCAATTAACAATTACAAATCCATCTATAGAAAAGCTCTAATTAAATTTTTTTATTACATTTAATTTTTAGTAACTTTTACTGATAAATATTTAATTTAATATTTAAACAATAAATGATAAATATGATATATAAATATTATCCAATATGATTAGTTGACCTTATTATCTTCTGCATTCACTGCCTTTATTTTCTCATCCACAGTTTGAAAACTCTGTTTGAAATCATTTGGTTCTTTAGAAACTCCCTTCTTACTATGTCCTGAAATATCTAGTTTATTTAGCCGTACAAGCTCAAACTGAAACAAAGACAAAAAGCTAACAATTACTTTAATTACAGAAATAATATTAAAAATAAAAGCAGTTTAAAAAAATTAAATAAATAAAAAGCCACTCATATTATTTAGTGGTTTGTAAATCAATGTTTAAAATTCTTTTTATGAAATAGATACTCAAAATATTTTTTTTTTTCAATAACCCTCTCACCTGCCATTCAGACTTTGGGACATAACTAAAGGGTCTGGGCACTGATCTGGAAAAATCATGACTTTTATATTTAAAGTAGAATTTCAAAAAGAAATGAAAAAAAAACCGACATATCAAATTTATTATACATAGAAGATGATTAATTCATCTTCAAAATCATAATAATGCATTTTTATAAAAATAAACAAGAACTATTTATAGAATGATAATGATAATTACCCTTTTTGAGACCATAACAGCCTATTGGGCCTGTGAAGTAGCGTTCACAAGTTTTATTTAGCTACCACTAACAAGCAAGGCATTGTGTGGCTACCACAATGTGCCTTTCGAGTACCGAGGCTCAAAGCTGAGATCTTATCTTATCTTATATGTTACCGACGCTCCTTCTGTACAGAAGATTATTGCATGCCACATATTTCTATTGTTTGTGTTTAGTCCATTATTCTTACTAGATTTTTAAATGATGATAAAGTGTTGGCTTTCCTGGTTTCTTCACAAAGTTTATTAGTTTAGGCACTTTTGTATATTTATACACTGAGATTTGGTATCAGGAGAATGATGGCGGTCTCATTTTAAAATAATCTTGTAATTATGATATTATTCATAACAATATCTTTGTTTTAAATAATATTAGGAAAATTGCTAGATACTGCAGTAGAAATGTTATGCATATTCAAAACTTGAGATCCTGATTGGTTTTGTCAATATATTTCAATTATCTCTGTATGATTGAGAAAATGTGTGACAATATTATTATAACTTATATCAGCTGGCATAGAGAAAAGGAGTTGAAAGGGTCAAGACAAGTATATTCTGGGGAGGGATACGTGAAACTGTACACAAAATTAGAGCCTAACATTTTACAATAATACCATAACATATAAATGATTGCATGCTTTCCTAAATAATTAGTATAGGTCTAAATAAAAAAAAAAACATTTTGAAATATTTTAACTGAAAATGAAAAACAGTAAAAGTAAAACACTTAATTTCACTTTGAAGATTTCCAATAGCATATTTACTTTTAATGACAAATGTGCTACTTACTCATCAAAAGGAGTATTTAAATTGATTTCATTTATTGATAGATCAGTCATATCAGATGTCTAAAAGAGAGAAAGAACAATATTTATATAAATCACATGATTTTCTATAATAAAACTATCAACACAATTGCTATTGACTATTGATATATCAAATATATGAGCTTAAAACGTTTTATCAATAATAAAGATTTAAACTAAATAGACTCTAAGAAAATAATGAAAAAAAAAATAAAGGGATCGTTAATTTACATACATTACTCTTTGATCTTTCAATCCTTGATCTGCGATTGTCAAGGATGTTATTTAAATCATATGGTACTTGAGGTCTTTCATTCGGATTTACATCCATTTTTTCTTTATTTTCCTCTGAAAAATGTTTCTTCTCTTCTCAAAATTATTCTTCGCAAGGAAACATTTGAAACATATTTGTATGGCACTTTTAGACATGTATGTATGTATTGTGCAGCTTTACCTAGAATACCACTGAGGGGAGGAATAGATTACAAAAAAAGTAATTTTAGTTTAAACATAGACATAGTGGGAAAACTATCTATCATTATCCTTTTTCGCTAATTTATTTTAATGATTGTAAAAAATAAAGCACAATGGTGTACCACAAGTCTCAACTTAATTAACGAAAATACACATTGCATCATCAGTATTAAAATTTGCAGTTATGTTAAAGTGTATATGTAGCTTAAATTATTTTTTTCAATACACTAATACAAGTTTTATCAATCCAAATAATGATTCAATATTTTCAAAAATTTCAACCAAAATTAAAATTATGCTACAAATAATGGCAGAGTTGGTTGAGTGGGGAAGAAGGGGTGAGGGAATAATTTGTGACAAAGTTAAATAAATTTAAAAAATATTGATGTTTTGCAGAAAAACTTTAAAAATTTGTTAAGTAGTTCACAAATTCTTATCACAAAAAGTTATCGAAAAAATTGTTTTACAAAATAACTTTCAAAAAAAGTAATTAAAATCTAAATTCTATGTCTTTTTTTTAAAAATTTTTTTGGTGTAAACTTTGCCTACCAATGTCAAAAAAAGCATCTTGGCATTCAGTGACGAGATAGTTGAATCTGGGCCTCGAACTTTAGATTGACGAAATATCTTTACAAAGCAGGGTGCTCTTATGTCCTATCTTCACTTTGCTCGTGTGACCGTGTCTCTGATCTCAGACACCGTGACGGAGTATCGATTTCTCTTTAAAATGAATTAGATCAAGTATTGTAACTGTACAGCGTGTGGAGCAACGAAAAGTCTCTCATGTGCATTGAGTTATGTAATAAAGTATCGGATTCGCACCCTTTCTATACCCTCTTATCCGGTATGGCGCCATTGAAAAAAAAAAATGTCTGAGAAAAGATCTCTGAGAATGCCTACAAGAAAAAAAAAGTATTGCGTTATTCCTGATAAACGTTGGTACTATATCCCTGATAAGTGTTATATAATTATAAGAACGAACGAACTGAATAGTAGACGTAAAGACGGTAATAAACAATTATAGGACAGAGAAGAAAGTGATATTCAATTTTTGAATCAGATTGTCACGTGAAAAGAAGGCACGGGTTTGACAGAAAAGGCGAGCGACCGTGTGTTGAGAAAGGAAATGCGATTTTTTTAAAGGTCAACTTAAAGCCGAGGTCCAGGCTATGAGTGCGGTCATGGAGTTAAGGTGGACACGAAAGGGGGGGGGGTTTGCGCAAGGTATGTAGTTGGGAGACAAACAAGAGAAGGGAGTTGAGAAGTTGGGGCATATTATTCGTGCTATTTGAATTTGAGAGATCACTGATGTATATTGTGACATATGTGTATATATATTGAATATTTCATTAATATAGAGTATTTTTCCTGAATTTTATTGGTGCAATAAATTATTATGTGAGAGATGATGTTATGTTATTTATATTAATTCGCCTACAAACGCAGGTGAAAATTGATGCGACACAAGGACGTGACACAGACAAAGAAACAAATTCAAGATTTATACTAGTATTAATCGTTTTTAAATACGTGATAGGACCTTTTTGGACAACGTAAACCAATGGCCTTAGAATAGCCGTCCTTTAGTGAGATATCTTAGAGATTACAGAGAAGATGCTGTTCCCGCAAAGTAAGGTAGGCTACGTGAAAGCGTTGGAGCTCGGTGCCTACCTCTGGGATTCTTAATTAATTCGGCCCAAAACACATTCGTATTTTATAGACGAGATAAAGGCTAGCAACCTTCATTTTAGGAAATCCTACTCTTAAAGCGTACCATTTTACTCACCCGCCGTGAAGTTCAAGTCAACGTGATAAACTTCAAAGTACCACTATTATACTGGTAAGAGTATTCGTTTGGAAAATAACGATGTTGACAACGGGTCTCTCGGCTAGACCTGTGGGAAAATGAATATTTAAATAAAGAGTATCGAATTCATTCTTTATTTTATATATTTAAGCTACTTTAAACACGTTTATTAGTATAGCTACGATGACGTCACGTACAATCGTAGAAAATCATTCCCCTTCAAACACGATCGATATTGTCAATAAAACGACATTGGAAAGTTTTAATACATTACTGTGCGCGGCGTTAGAATGGTAATATTTATTGAATCGGAACTGCTGATCTGTGACGAGTCAACATTCACGGTTATTCCACAACCTTCCTTATTGCTTCGCGTAACGACTTTGCAAATACTTTCATTATCATACTAGCGAAACTGAAATTGCTGTCTTATAATTGTTGGTATTTGTGTCAGGTTAAATTTGTTTATCTTCTGCGTCAAAAGTAGAACCGGTGTGAACATCTTGTCGTTGGCAGCATATCAGCATTAATGTCAGCATTACATTTTTGCTATGAGCTTCTGGTTTATTTCCCTATTTACTACTACGAAATGTATGTCATGCCCTAATGAGTATGTTATGATACCTGCCCACTCTGGCGTCATCTCATGTCACACATAATTAAATCTCTAACAGATCTTTGGACTTATTGACAGAATTTTAACTCTAGCCATGAATCTCTAGGCCTATAGCGGGTGTAACTGTAACATGTTCTTGTAATTTTTCGTTGTTGATCCTTTTCACCGTTATCCAGGCCTAAACTAAAACAAATGACATTTAGCAATTGTGTAACTTCTAATTTTGTCATAGGTACATTGCTTTTCTCTGCTTAATACTTTGTCGTCCAAAATCATCAACTTTGTCATTAATCGGATATCTCATTGTGCCCACACTATTTGATGCAATGAAATGGATTCGATCAATCAAAGTTATTAAATAACTCTATCAGTGTTGTAAATAAGGCTATTCCAATCATTGCAGTTTATAACATAGCAGGCATGGATTAACCATAAGCAAACAACGATGTTATTAAATATTCAAACAAAAACCTTATACTTTAAAAAAATAATTTTTAAACAAATGCAATAAAGATATACAACTAAAATGCTACATCACCCTGGTGAGACCTATACTAGAATATGCATCTTCTGTATGGGACCAAACCACCGAAGAAAACATTGATAAACTGTAAACAAGTTATTTTTAAAAAGGGAGCTAGAGACTATTCTAAACTAACAAGAATAAAACCATTAGTTAAATAATTAAACCTTGAAACACTAGAGCAGGGGTCGCCAATCTTTTCTGCCAGAGGCCGCATTAACTGTAAGCAGCATTTGTACCGACTACTAAACTCCAACTACTAAGTTTGGTAGTAAGCTACAGGTAAAAATAGTATATTTTAATGGTCTCTAGGGGCTGGATGAGAGGGCTTCGCGGGTCCGCATCTGGCCCGCACCCGTAGTTTGGAGACCTCTGCACCAAAGGATAGAAGAACCCAGAGTAAAGTAATAATTATACATAAAGCAATTAATTCTAATTTAGAAATAAAACACAAAGATAACGTGATGCAACCCTCAGCTGGACATAAGAATAAAAACACCTTTCTTATTCCGCAATCAAAAACAAACACATACAAATTTTCGTTCTTCCCGTCCGGAATTCTGGCGTGGACTTGGTTGCTTGAAGAAACCAGGATAGCCAACACTTTATTTAAAACTGTAATAAGAATGCAGGGCTAAACGATAGATAAGCATAGGACGCAATAATCTTCTTTTTAGAAGGAGCGTCTGAAACAGATAAGATAAGGCAGTTGCCTAGGGCACCACAAGTTCTTAAGGCTTATGTTTATATTATCCCGGAATCCCGCATAAATATGACATGACATTAGCAAACGTAAATGTTATATTGAATCGAACAGTATTTAACCTGGGTCCAACAACTTGGGGGGGGGAGGGTAAAATAACTCACACCAAGTTATTTGCTATTATTTGTTATTTTCGTTGAGTTTTCTGTGTACTATTTTTAAAATTCTTTTTTAGGATATGTATGTGCTACGTAAGTTGATAATCATGAACGAAGCGCTTCTCATAAAGACTTCATGTTAGTAGGCCTATACCTAGCAGGTCGACAAGGCTCGCTTCTACTACAAAAGCTAGAAGAGAAAATACATGAAGAGTACAGTTATTGGAAACATGTTCTGAGGCGACCAGTAGTTCTTATTTTCCCATGAATCATGCTTTATTTATATCCATGATTTTCCAATTTTGTTAAAATACATGCTCTCTTGTTTTTTTAATATCTTTTAACATGTCATGTCTTGTGACAAATATTTTATTTTGTCTCTTTTCATGTTTTGTCCCGTCCCATGTCTTGTCCCGTCCCATGTCTTGTCCCGTCCCATGTCTTGTCCCGTCCCATGGCTTGTCCCGTCCCATG
>MUZC01000945.1:70374-99147 GCA_002072015.1 Radix auricularia
CGTCTCACTCCCACCCTACCTGGGCGTCTCATCTATCTAATGATCTTTGTATGACAACACTGGCATTTGATGATCTATCTAATGATCTTTGTATGACAAAACTGGCATCTAATTATCTATCTAATGATCTTTGTATGACAACACTGGCATCTGGTGATCTATCTAATGATCTTTGTATGACAACACTGGCATCTGATGAGCTATCTAATGATATTTGTATGGCAACACTGGCATCTGATGATCTATCTAATGATATTTGTATGACAACATTGGCATCTGATGATCTATCTAATGATCTTTGTATGACAACACTGGTATCTGATGATCTATCTAATGATCTTTGTATGACAACACTGGCATCTGATGATCTATCTAATGATCTTTGTATGGCAACACTTGCATCTGATGATCTATCTAATGATCTTTGTATGACAACACTGGCATCTGATGATCTATCTAATGACCTTTCTATGGCAACACTGGCATCTGATGATCTATCTAATGATCTTTGTATGACAACACTGGCATCTGATGATCTATCTAATGATCTTTGTATGCTAACACTGACATCTGATGATCTATGTAATGATCTTTGTATGACAACAATGGCATCTGATGATCTATTGAATGATCTTTGTATGACAACACTGACATCTGATGATCTATCTAATGATCTTTGTATGGCAACACTGGCATATGATGATCTATCTAATGATCTTTGTATGACAACACTGGCATTTGATGATCTATCTAATGATCTTTGTATGACAACACTGGCATCTAATTATCTATCTAATGATCTTTGTATGACAACACTGGCATCTGATGATCTATCTAATGATCTTTGTATGACAACACTGGCATCTGATGAGCTATCTAATGATATTTGTATGGCAACACTGGCATCTGATGATCTATCTAATGATATTTGTATGACAACACTGGCATCTGATGATCTATCTAATGATCTTTGTATGACAACACTGGCATCTGATGATCTATCTAATGATCTTTGTATGACAACAATGGCATCTGATGATCTATCTAATGATCTTTGTATGGCAACACTTGCATCTGATGATCTATCTAATGATCTTTGTATGACAACACTGGCATCTGATGATCTATCTAATGATCTTTCTATGACAACACTGGCATCTGATGATCTATCTAATGATCTTTGTATGGCAACACTGGCATCTGATGATGTATCTAATGATCTTTGTATGACAACACTGGCATCTGATGATCTATCTAATGATCTTTGTATGGCAAAACTGGCATCTGATGATCTATCTAAATATCTTTGTATGACAACACTGGCATCTGATGATCTATCTAATGATCTTTGTATGGCAACACTGGCATCTGATGATCTATCTAATGATCTTTGTATGGCAACACTGGCATCTGATGATCCATCTAATGATCTTTGTATGACATCACTGGCATCAGGGTAGTTTTTAAAAAAATTATTGGATTTTATGTTTTGTGTGTGCGTGTGTTTTGGTGTGGATGTGAGTGTATGTTTTGTGTGTGTGTGTGTGTGTGTGTGTTTTGAGTGAGTGTGTGTTTTGAGTGAGTGTGAGTGTGTGTTTTGTGTGTGTTTGTTTTGAGTGTGTGCTTTGTGTGTGTGCTTTGTGTGTTGTTTGTTTTGTGTGTGTGTTTTGTGTGTGTAAATGTTTTCTGTGAGTGTTTTGGGTGAGAGTGTGTTTGTCTTGTGTGTGTTCCGAACGGGTTCATTTGTTAACATCAGTGTTTCTCAAATTGCTCTATTCAAAAGCATCAAACTCCCATTGAATTCTTACTAAGGTAAAGAATCGCTTACAACTTGTGAAAGCGATAGTACTATTTTGTTTCAGTGATCAAATGTTTAGGAATTGTTGAGGAATTTAGACCTAATAAAGGCATTAAAAGATAATTCACAACAACAAAAAACTATCCTAGAGAATATTTTAAAGAAACATATATTTAGATAGTCAAACATTCGATAATTTTAATAATGTAGAATGTGTTAAAGCTATATCATTATAATCGGCTTCCTTCCGTATCGCGAGACGATGGTGCATCACCGTTGGGTTGGGTTGCATTTTCTCGAGTCGCTGTACAGTCCTATCCTTGAGTGACAGTCTTTACCACAGTTTTTACACACGAGTTCTGTGCTTCCAAATGTTTTGGCCTTTCCCCTATCTCTTCTGTCTGCAGCCTCCTCCATTCTTCGCTCCTCGGCTACTATGACGCCCTCTTTGACAACTGTGCGTCACGTAAATCGGTCTTCTGCCTTACACTCCAAGTCACTTGTATGTATTTTGGCTACTTTCATGTCCCTTTGAATCGCAAGCGTGGGCGACCTGTTTTCCTCTTTCCTGAAGCAAGTTCACCATATTGGAGGTCTTTCGGGATGCGGCCGGGGCTCATTCATTTGACATGTCCTAGCCACCTCAGGCGTCTTTCACTAAGAATTGAGAACATGCTTTGGGTATTGGCACGCGTTAGGACCTCACTATTAGGCACTTTGTCTTGCCATTTAATACCAAGGATGCGACGCAGGCATCTCAAATGGAAGCTGTTAAGCTTGCGCTCTTGGGATATATAAGCGGTCCATGTCTCGCTCCCATGTAGTAGTGTACTGATGACACAGGCTCGATAGACGCACAGTTTGGTTTTCTCCGTTAGCTCGGTGTTTAGCCAGACCCGCTTATTTAGTTTAGCCATTGTTGCAGCTGCCTTGCCAATTCTGCTGTTTATTTTTCTTTAATGGACAGAGTGTTGGAGACCTTGGACCCAAAGTAGATGAAGCTGTCCACAACCTCCAAGTTTACATTATCGATATTTATGGTAGGAAGAGGTCGAGTGTCTTGGGCCATGATGTTTGTCTTTTTCAAGCTGATTTGCAGACCAAATTCTTTGCAAGCATTGGAGAAGCTTGACACGAGTTGTTGCAAACCAGATTCTGTATGTGCTGTTAGTGCCGCATCATCCGCAAATAGTAGCTCTCGAATTAGGACATCTGTCGTTTTGGTCTTGGCTCGGAGGCGGGCAGTGTTGAAAAGTCCTCCATCAGCTCTGGTATGTAACCAGATTCCCTCACTGCTATATTTGAATGCGTATCGAAGAAGTACAGAGAAGAATATTGCGAAGAGGGTTGGTGCGAGTACACAACCCTGTTTAACTCCGCTACTGACTGGAAAGGCTTCTAACTTAGCTCTATCGAACTGCACTGTGCCTTGCATATTTTCATGGAACGCTCTGATGATGGCGAGTAGGTGAGGGGGACAGCCAATTTTTGCCAGTATTTGGAATAGCCCGTTGCGACTGACAAAGTCGAAGGCTTTTGTAAGGTCCACAAAGGCAATGTATAGTGGCATCTGCTGCTCTATGCATTTTTCCTGGAGCTGTCATATGGAGAACACCATGTCTATGGTAGACCGACCGGACCGGAAACCGCACTGAGATTCTGGATAGACACGGGATGCTAGGTTCTGTAAACGTGTTAGTATAACGCGAGCAATAGTCTTTCCTACAATACTAAGGAGTGAAATGCCGCGTTAATTATTGCAATCACTCCTATCACCTTTGTTTTTATATAGTGTCACTATATTCGCATCCTTTAGGTCTTGGGGGATGTAGCCCTGTTCCCAGCAGAGGGACAGAATCTCGTGCAATGGTTGGAGTAGAGCTGTCTTGCCACTCTTTAGAACCTCTGGTGGTATTCCATCATTCCCAGGCGCTTTTCCACAAGCTAGACTGTCAATTGCTTTGCTCAGCTCCTCCTGTGTGGGCACGACATCAAGTTCTTCCATGAGTGGTGTTGCGTACTGGGTTCTGGAACTATCTTAGCAATAAAGACAGACTCTTGTCGAACAGGAGATGCTCTTTATTGAACTATAAATACACGAACAATCCATCATACCGCCATCGAGACATCACAGTATACAGGCTTACAGGATCACCGTCTTTACATCGTTCGAGATCTCACGGCACAGCATACAGGCCCGCAGCCTACTAGTGTTCGAGCACACCTCGATACACTATCCATCAATACACAGCTCTGGCCGAACGATCCCACACGGACGTTACAAGTCTCTCGTATCCTTTCTCGCTCGTCTCGTACACGCCTGCTTTCATCTCTCCGCCACACTACACAGGCCCACACTATATATAGCCCGTGTCTGACCTTCCACAAGTCAGTCTCTGAACACCGTTCAAAACAATCTCACAACAACTCACAAAACTCATTGCCAACTCATCAACAACTCAGAAACATTCATTGACAGTGATTCTCATACCTTGACAAGTGGCATATCTGGGATGTCATCTAGAGCAGAGCTGGAGACTGTGGTAACTGTTGAATACAATTCCAGATAATGCTCAACCCACCGTTTTAGGTGTGCTGCCTGGTCTTGGATAATTTCTCCACTTTTGGACTTTAGGGGAGCAACTTTTGACGTCAATGGGCCCGTTGCCTTTTTGATGTTTTCGTACATGACTTTTGCATTGCCCATGTCTGCAGCTGATTGTATACTGGAACAGAGCTTAAGCCAGTAGGTATTGACACATTCACGTGCAACCTTTTGGGCAAGTGACTTGGCTGTTTTTAAGGCATGCAACCTGTCGGTTGTAGGCTTTTCCTTGTAAGCCATAAGAGCTTTCCTTTTTGCTTCAGTGACAGGTATATCATTAAATACAACATAATTAAAAACAATTATTTAATTCATCAATTTTTTAAACAATCTAAAAAAAATGTTGATGTAAAATAGCACAGCTTGTAGAACAATCAGAAGTTTGAAACAAAATTTCATGTGTTAACACTTTGATAAAATATAACATGTACATAAAATAATATAACATATATATAACGATATAACATATTTAAAACAAAATAGCAAATGTTTAAACCAGTAGTTCCCAAAGTTGTCCCTACTCGTTTACTTATTCGCATGAAAGTTTCTGTTAATCATCGAAAAGTTCATTTTTAAATCGATTTATGCTCTCTTTGATTCAGGGATGGAATTGATGGAAAACAAAGGCAATGATTTGCGACATAATCAACTATTTTTAAAAACGGTTAAAAAAACAAGTTTTTTTTACTGTAAATCCTTTATATACGAGATATGACTAAAAGGATGTTCTTTATAATACGCAGCGCAAGACAATACAAAAATACAAAATTCTAGCTATGTCTCGTAAAACGTGTTAATATAATACGCAGCGATTATGAATATATTTTTAAAAAGTGTTGTCAATATAATGCGCACCTTATTGTGCGACAGGAAAGGTTGTTCAATGTAATACGCACCACGACACTCTAGCACAAAAATTAACATGTGATATAGAGATGAATAAAGATAATCTAAAAATTCATTAATTTAATACAGTACATTCGATCGATCTGAAATTTTGATACATCATGTTTATCATCGGCACGAGTCGGCCTGCAAAATTTCAGCTCGCAGGCTAACGGGGAAGTGGGTTAAAAATCGATCCTAAGTGTTTTCGCTACTCAAGTAAGTAAGCAAACAGACACCACGAATTAATAAAAAAGTAAAATATTTTTTTAATGAGATTTCGTCTCTGGCCGATTTATTTTCGACATGGAACAAAACTAATTTGAAACTAGAAGGGGACCTATTAAATGTCATCAAAACATAAAGCTTAAAATCTGCGTTTATTACAAAACTTTTTTCTCTACAAACAAATCTTGGGATGTGGAGAATTTTCGCAGTTTCCAAATCATTTAAAATGTGCAAAATAGATGTGAAGATTTGCTGGCTTACTGTCAACACTTAACGGCTCTACATGCATTAGGGCTTCTTGTACAGAATTTTTGGGCTGCATTCCCGTTACCTATTTGGTAGAGGATGGATTCATTGCCTTTATGAATACAATCACAGAGAAAGAGAAACCGGCTCGAGATTAGTGCTCTTGGGGTTTGGTGTTGCTAATCACAAACATTGAGCCGGTCATAAATACTCTTATAATATGTAATCACAAACATTGAGCCGGTCATAAATACTCTTATAATATGTTATCACAAACATTGAGCCGGTCATAAATACTCTTATAATATGTAATCACAAAAATTGAGCCGGTCATAAATACTCTTATAATATGTTATCACAAATATTGAGCCGGTCATAAATACTCTTATAATATGTTATCACAAACATTGAGCCGGTCATAAATACTCTTATAACATGTTATCACATTCAATCAAGTCATTAAGTGTTTAAAATGTTATTTCAAACCAAATATATACTTTAAATAAGTACTTCTTCATGAACATGTTGCATTTTGTTTCATTGTGTAATTTTTTTACTATGCATTTATGTAGATTTTTAGACTTGGGGGTCCGTGTGCAAGACTTGACTATTAAAAGTGGTCCATGGGTCAAAAACGTTTGGGAACCACTGGTTTAAACAATACAATGTATGTAGGAAAGCAATAAAACACATGTAAAATATCATATAATAAATAAGAAAGCAGCTGAGCATATGCATAAAAGTAAAATGTGTTTAAAAAAACAACTAACGCATACGTCCTTAGAGAACAATCAATGACCAACGGTCAGTCAATATTTATAACTCTAGCCGATTGCGTGTTTTGAGCGATCTGATGGTTTTTGGGTTCCCGTCTCGAAGAAGGTTGGGGCTTCTGTCCGGTCCTAGGGTGCTCCTGTGTCCGGTCCTAGGGTGCTCCTGTGTCCGGTCCTAGGGTGCTCCTGTGTCCGGTCCTAGGGTGCTCCTGTGTTCGGTCCTATGGTGCTCCTGTGTCCGGTCCTTGGGTGCTCCGTTTGTCCGGTCCTAGGGTGCTCCTGTGTCCGGTCCTATGGTGCTCCTGTGTCCGGTATTAAGATGCTCCTGTGTCCGGTCCTAGGGTGCCTCTGTGTCCGGTCCTAGGGTGCTCCTATGTCCGGTCCTAGGGTGCCTCTGTGTCCGGTCCTAGGGTGCCTCTGTGTCCGGTCCTACGGTGCTCCTGTGACCACTATGAGTACCCCATACAGTATAGGGACTAAATAAGGCTGATCCTTGGTGATAGACACACAATCTCATAGTTTGAGCTGAAACTCGTGAAGGTTGCTTCACGCCCCAGTAGACCATTCTAGTCCTAATTTAAAAAATTGAAATTAAAAATAAAATATTAAAATATTCAAATATAATGTGTGTATGTGTGTGAGTGTGTGTTAATGTGTGTACGTGTGTACGTGTGTATGTTTGTGTGAATGTGTCTGTGCGTGTGTAGATCTGCGCGATAATGCGCCATATTCGTGAAAACAAGACATCTTCAATGTGAGACGGCTTTCAAAAAGTAGCAACTATTGATAGTGTCAACGCGTCCCCGCTAAGACAATTTAACCCCCCCCCCCCCCCCACTGTTCCGCGAAGCATGAAGACATTTTTTTAAAACTAATCAAATATGCCTGCAATTCCTTCCCCGTCAAGTCCGCTCGAATGGCCCTCTGAATTCCTCGTTGTCTGTGACACATCTCACAAAGGCACTGGGCGCCGCCAATCACTTTAACTAAAGCTCCGCGTCCGTGAAAAATAAACAGCCTCGGAGCTAACGTGCCATGAAGTAAACTCTGGAACAAGCGCCATCTTCCTTCCCGTCATTCCACTCCCGGGTTTCCGCACGTGTGACGGCCGTCTGACGTTCCCAGACCCCTGGTCCCCAGGCTGTTTTCTCTCAGCGCTCGCCAGAGCTCGAAAAGGATCGAATTTATCTTGTCAGTGTATTGGATTAATCCAACAAGACCCTCTGGAAGGCCTCGGGCAGGGATTGAGCACGGGAACTCGTGAATCTGGGGCTGAATATCACGTTAAGCGCTTGGTGGACTTGGAAACAACCATCGGGGGATCACTCCCCCCCCCGTCCGACCCAAGGGAAATGTTGGCCAACGTTGGTTACATATGTGCAGACTTATATCAATGGACCCTTGTGTATGAGACATACTGGAGTTTGGGACATATACGTAAGCTAATATCTATGGAACTAGTGTATGTCTCACTTTAGAGATTACACAGACGATAATTAGCTTAGCATTTTGGAAGTGTGGGATGAATGGAAGTAAATAATTAAACGTGGAAGTGATGATAAATGGAAGTGGATGGTATTTGGTAGTGGATGGTATTTGGTAGTGGATGGTATTTGGTAGTGGATGGTATTTGGTAGTTGATGGAATTTAGTAGTGGATGGTATTTGGTAGTGGATGTTATTTGGTAGTGGATGGTATTTGGTAGTGGATGGTATTTGATAGTGGATGGTATTTGGTAGTGGATGGTATTTGGTAGTGGATGGTATTTGGTAGTGGATGGTATTTGGTATTGCGGATGTATAGATTGTGTCTCTCAGTTGCGTCCATTTGGAGTCAATTGTGACGCATGGGGACATCTTTGAGAGACTTTCCTTCACCTTGTCTTTGAACAGCTGCGCTATCGCAGGGTCTTTCATGCAGGAGGTATTGATGCGTGGACTTCCCTTTTTCTTTGTGTGGTACGAGTTTTTCCTCATTATTCGTACTTTGCTGGCGACAAGGGAATGATCCGTGTCACAGTCGGCACTGTGATAGCTGCGAGTGAGTAGGACGCTAGCTAGTTGTGCACGCCTGGTGATAATGAGGTCCAGCTGGTGCCATTGGTGGGATCGAGGGTGTCTCCAAGATACTTGATGTATATCCTTGCACTTGAAGAAAGTGTTGGTCACACACAAGCCTCGTGAGCAGCACAATTCCAGAAGCCTTTGTCCATTTTCATTTAACTTTCCTCTTCCAAATAGTCCAAGGCAGGTGGGCCAGGCTTCGTGGTCGCTCCCCACTCTAGCATTGAAATCTCCTAGGAGATAGATTGCCTCGTCTTTGTGGATGCCGGCTATTGCCTGGTCTAACGCTCCATAGAACTGGTCCTTCTCTTCCGGAGTTGAATAGAGTGTTGGGGCATACACACTAAGAATGTTTGCTGGGCCCGCAGTTGTTCTGAGTCTTAGAGTGAGGATCCTCTCCGTGCCTGATGACGGTGGTTCAATGGATGGTAGAAGAGTGTTTTTAACAGCGAAACCCACACCATGCTGTCTAGGTTCGTCTTTCGGTCTGCCTTGCCAGAAGAAGGTGTAATTGGCCTCTTTGAGTGAACCGTTGTCTGGGAGCCTGGTCTCCTGAAGGCATGCTATGTCAATCTTTAGCCTTTTAAGTTCTCTATCGATTATTCCTGTCTTCCGTGTGTCGTTTATGGACTGCAGATCATCAGTGATGCCGGGACACATAGTCCTCACGTTCCAGCTAGCGATTCGAAGAGCTGGGGTCTTCTTTTTCTTTTTTGTATTTCTTGGTGCAGGGCTTAGTGGCCCACTTGTTGAGTGGTACTCTAATCTCCACGCACCCAGTGGAGAAGGCAGGCCATGACGGGATAGCACCTATTTGACTGGGGGCTGCCCAGTTTGAGGCGGGCGGTAGCTGTCCAGTGAGACATTGGTAGTCTCTCCCACCGTCGGAAGCAGCCCCTGGCGCCTAGCTCTACGTCAATTGAGCTTTGGCTTATAACCGGTAACTGCTGCTTCCCGTGTTTTGTCGACACCTTGCGGCGACGCTGGAGTGTCCTCTCCAGAGGTGATGCAAGCCTGGGCGGGTATTATGGAGAATTAGCTGCTGCCCATACAGCATATCCCCCCTCTCCACGTCAATGGTGTAACCAAGGGAACGACTTGCGTCGATGCAGCTTGGCTGCCATTGGCGTCGCAGGAGCTGCCGGTATGTACATAAGTCTTATGTATAGACCGCCTGTAGGTGCTCCAATTCCTGATTTTCTTTCAGGGTTTACTCCCTTAGCCTTTCCCGCAAGGCAGGTATAGCCGCAAGGCAGCGGAGGATTTGTATTCGGAGTTTCCTTCTCCTAGATGAACTACCAGCCAAGGTTTTAACGAGCATCATCTACCCGTAGGGGTGCCAGAACCGGGGTTTGAACCCGTGACCGATTTTTATTTTTATTTTAGAATTGTTTTTGTACCGCAGCGCACTAACACTTTGACCACCGCGCCCCCNAAGTCACTTGCCCAAAAGGTTGCACGTAAATGTGTCAATACCTACTGGCTTAAGCTCTGTTCCAGTATACAATCAGCTGCAGACATGGGCAATGCAAAAGTCATGTACGAAAACATCAAAAAGGCAACGGGCCCCTTGACGTCAAAAGCTGCTCCCCTAAAGTCCAAAAATGGAGAAATTATTCAAGACCAGGCAGCACAGCTAAAACGGTGGGTTGAGCATTATCTGGAATTGTATTCAACAGTTACCACAGTCTCCAGCACCGCTCTAGATGACATCCCAGATATGCCACTCATGGAAGAACTTGATGTCGTGCCCACACAGGAAGAGCTGAGCAAAGCAATTGACAGTCTAGCTTGTGGAAAAGCGCCTGGGAATGATGGAATACCACCAGAGGTTCTAAAGAGTGGCAAGACAGCTTTACTCCAACCATTGCACGAGATTCTGTCCCTCTGCTGGGAACAGGGCTACATCCCCCAAGACCTAAAGGATGCAAATATAGTGACACTATATAAAAACAAAGGTGATAGGAGTGATTGCAATAATTATCGCGGCATTTCACTCCTTAGTATTGTAGGAAAGACCTTTGCCCGCGTTATACTAAAACGTTTACAAAGCCTAGCATCCCGCGTCTATCCAGAATCTCAGTGTGGTTTCCGGTCCGGTCGGTCTACCATAGACATGGTGTTCTCCATACGACAGCTCCAGGAAAAATGCAGAGAGCAGCAGATGCCACTATACATTGCATTTGTGGACCTTACAAAAGCCTTCGACTTAGTCAGTCGCAACGGGCTATTCCAAATACTGGCAAAAATTGGATGTCCCCCTCACCTACTTGCCATCATCAGACAGTTCCATGAAAATATGCTTGGCACAGTACAGTTCGATGGAGCTAAGTCAGAGGCCTTCCCTGTCAGCAGCGGAGTTAAACAAGGTTGTGTACTCGCACCAACACTCTTCGCAATATTCTTCTCTGTACTTCTTCGATACGCATTCAAGGATAGCAGTGAGGGAATCTGGTTACATACCAGAGCTGATGGAGGACTTTTCAACACTGCCCGCCTCCGAGCCAAGACCAAAACGACGGATGTCCTAATTCGAGAGCTACTATTTGCGGATGATGCGGCACTAACAGCACATACAGAATCTGGTTTGCAACAACTCGTGTCAAGCTTCTCCAATGCCTGCAAAGAATTTGGTCTGCAAATCAGCTTGAAAAAGACAAACATCATGGCCCAAGACACTCGACCTCCTCCTACCATAAATATCGATAATGAAAACTTGGAGGTTGTGGACAGCTTCACCTACTTGGGATCCAAGGTCTCCAATACACTGTCCATTGAAGAAGAAATAAACAGCAGAATTGGCAAGGCAGCCGCAACAATGGCTAAACTAAATAAGCGGGTCTGGCAAAACACCAAGCTTTCGGAGAAAACCAAACTGTGCGTCTATCGAGCCTGTGTCATCAGTACACTACTATATGGGAGCGAGACATGGACCACTTATACATCACAAGAGCGTAAGCTTAACAGCTTCCATTTGAGATGCTTGCGCCGCATCCTTGGTATTAAATGGCAAGAAAAAGTGCCTAATAGTGAGGTACTAACGCGTGCCAATACCCAAAGCATGTTCTCAATTCTTAGTGAAAGACGCCTGAGGTGGCTAGGACATGTCAAAAGAATGAGCCCCGGCCGCATCCCGAAGGACCTCCTATATGGTGAACTTGCTTCAGGAAAGAGGAAAACAGGTCGCCCACGCTTGCGATTTAAAGATGTCTGTCAAAGGGACATGAAAGCAGCCAAAATACATACAAGTGACTGGGAGTGTAAGGCAGAAGACCGATCTACGTGGCGCACAGTTGTCAAAGAGGGCGTCATAGTAGCCGAGGAGCGAAGAATGGAGGAGGCTGCAGACAGAAGAGCTAGGAGAAAGGCCAAAACATTTGGAAGCACAGAACTCGTGTGTAAAAACTGTGGCAAAGACTGTCACTCAAGGATAGGACTGCACAGTCACTCGAGGAAATGCAACCCAACCCAACGGTGATGCACCATCGTCTCGCGAGACGGAAGGATGCCGGGTATTTGGTAGTGGATGGTATTTGGTAGTGGATGGTATTTTTGTTAGTGGATGGTATTTGGTAGTGGATGGTATTTGGTAGTGGATGATATTTGGTAGTGGATGTTATTTGGTAGTGGATGGTATTTGGTAGTTGATGGTATTTGGTACTGGATGGTATTTGGTAGTTGATGGTATTTGGTAGTGGATGGTATTTGGTAGTGGATGGTATTTGGTAGTGGATGGTATTTGGTAGTGGATGGAATTTAGTAGTGGATGGTATTTGGTACTGGATGGTATTTGGTAGTGGATGGTATTTTTGTTAGTGGATGGTATTTGGTAGTGGATGGTATTTGGCAGTGGGTGGTATTTGGTAGTGGATGGTATTTGGTAGTGGATGGTATTTGGTATTGGATGGTATTTGGTACTGGAGGATATCTGTACAACCCCCACACCCAATCAAAACACTCTATGTGAAACTAACTACATTTAGAGTGGAAAACACATCAACACCAGAACAAATAAGTTTAGATCAAAGACACCTTGGGTTGGACTAAGTTTAGATCAAAGACACCTTGGGTTGGACTAAGTTTAGATCAAAGACACCTTGGGTTGGACTAAGTTTAGATCAAAGATTCCTTGGGTTGGACTAAATTTAGATCAAAGATTCCTTGGGTTGGACTACGATTAGATTAAAGATTCCCTGAGTTGGACTAAATTTAGATCAAAGATTCCCTGGGTTGGACTACGATTAGATTAAAGATTCCCTGGTTTGGACTACGATTAGATTAAAGATTCCCTGCGTTGGACTACGATTAGATCAAAGATTCCCTGGGTTGGACTACAATTAGATCAAAGATTCCCTGCGTTGGACTACGATTAGATCAAAGATTCCTTGGGTTGGACTAAGTTTAGATCAAAGATTCCTTGGGTTGGACTACGATTAGATCAAAGATTCCCTGGGTTGGACTACGATTAGATGAAAGATTCCCTGGGTTGGACTACGATTAGATCAAAGATTCCCTGGGTTGGACTACGATTAGATCAAAGATTCCTTGGGTTGGACTAATTTTAAATCAAAGACACCTTGGGTTGGACTAAGTTTAGATAAAAGATTCCTTGGGTTGGACTAAGTTTAGATCAAAGATTCCTTGGGTTGGACTAAGTTTAGATCAAAGATTCCTTGGGTTGGACTAAGTTTAGAGCAAAGATTCATTGGGTTGGACTAAGTTTAGATCAAAGATTCCTTGGGTTGGACTAAGTTTAGATCAAAGATTCCTTGGGTTGGACTAAGTTTAGATCAAAGATTCCTTTGGTTGGTCTAAGTTTAGATCAAAGATTTCTTGGGTTGGAATAAGTTTAGATCAAAGATTCCTTGGGTTGGACTAAGTTTAGATCAAAGATTCCTTGGGTTGGACTAAGTTTAGATCAAAGATTCCTTGGGTTGGACTAAGTTTGTATCAAAGATTCCTTGGTTGGACTAAGTTTAGATCAAAGATGCCCTGGGTTGGACTAAGTTTAGATCAAAGATTCCTTGGGTTGGACTAAGTTTGTATCAAAGATTCCTTGGGTTGGACTAAGTTTAGATCAAAGATGCCCTGGGTTTGGCTAAGTTTAGATCAAAGATTCCTTGGGCTGGACTAAGTTTAGATCAAAGATGCCCTGGGTTGGACTAAGTTTAGATCAAAGATTCCTTGGGTTGGACTAAGTTTAGATCAAAGACTACTTGATAATCAACTTCTCGTTACACAGACACATGCTAAGAATATAATCATCTAGAATCAACACTAATAATAAATTCTCCATAAAAACAGTCTTAAAATAAACACTTCATGGATTTTAAAAAACCAAATTACTACGCCTAATAAAAAGAACCAGGAACAGGCTATAAGTATAAGCCCATGACGTCATTCCTTGACCAGGAATCAAGTCATTCAACTGCCCAGCTGGCGGTGCCCTACTTTCGAATGTCAAGTCCAGATTGTAGCAGCCAGTGTAGGACATCACCTTGAGGCATGACCCTGATATTTCAATCACAGTCAGTGTGTTTCCGTGATACTGAATTTTGTGTGTCCCCGTGGAACTGGTATTTTGTGTGTCCCCGTGGTACTGTTATTTTGTGTGTCCCCGTGATACTGAATTTTGTGTGTCCCCGTGGTACTGTTATTTTGTGTGTCTCCGTGGTACTGTTATTTTGTGTGTCCCCGTGATACTGAATTTTGTGTGTCTCCGTGGTACTGTTATTTTGTGTCTCCGTGGTACTGTTATTTTGTGTCCCCGTGGTACTGTTATTTTGTATCTACGTGGTACTGTTATTTTGTGTGTCCCCGTGGTACTGTTATTTTGTGTGTCTCCGTGGTACTGTTATTTTATGTGTCTCCGTGATACGGTTATTATGTGTGTCTCCGTGGTACGGTTATTTTGTGTGTCTCCGTGGTACTGTTATTTTGTGTGTCTCCGTGGTACTGTTATTTTATGTGTCTCCGTGGTACGGTTATTTTGTGTGTCCGTGGTACTGTTATTTTGTGTGATTCCGTGGTACTGTTATTTTGTGTCCCCGTGGTACTGTTATTTTATGTGTCTCCGTGGTACTGTTATTTTATGTGTCTCCGTGGTACTGTTATTTTGTGTGTCTCCGTGGTACTGTTATTTTATGTGTCTCCGTGATACGGTTATTATGTGTGTCTCCGTGGTACGGTTATTTTGTGTGTCTCCGTGGTACTGTTATTTTGTGTGTCTCCGTGGTACTGTTATTTTATGTGTCTCCGTGGTACTGTTATTTTGTGTGTCCCCGTGGTACGGTTATTTTGTGTCTGCGTGGTACTGTTATTTTGTGTGTCTCCGTGGTACTGTTATTTTATGTGTCTCCGCTATACGGTTATTATGTGTGTCTTCGTGGTACTGTTATTTTGTGTGTCTCCGTGGTACTGTTATTTTGTGTCTGCGTGGTACTGTTATTTTGTGTCTGCGTGGTACTGTTATTTTGTGTCTCCGTGGTACTGTTATTTTGTGTGTCTCCGTGGTACTGTAATTTTGTGTGTCTCCGTGGTACTGTTATTTTGTGTCTGCGTGGTACTGTTATTTTGTGTCTGCGTGGTTCTGTTATTTTGTGTGTCTCCGTGGTACTGTTATTTTGTGTCTCCGTGGTACTGTGTCTCTAAGCGTTCCTCTTGTGGTCTAAGTTGTTGGTCACGTCTCATGTTGTTCCTCCCTCCAATATGAAGGACTGAAGCAACGAGTGGAGGTTAATCTGTAGAGGTGTGTCAGGAACTAGTCTGGAGAATTACATGCATGTTGCGAAGTAGAATATATCAATATGAATTGTGTAGTTTTTTGTGTATATTACTGTTACTCTGTGGGGATGTGTTATTATGAAGTATGTAGTAATTTGAGTTTAATGCACTGTGTCGTTTGTCATCATAAAGTATTCCGTTTGTTTGCATTGTATTGTAGTGTCACCACCAGGTGTGTAGTGTGTAGTACTTTGCACTTATTGCAATGTGTAGCTGCGTCATTATGAGGTGTTTTGTAATGTGTGTACATAATTCTATTGTAAATTCAGTGGCGTAGCTGGGAATCTGGGGGCCCGTGGGGGCTCGGGGAGCTTGGCTCTTTGGAGAGCCTCCGTACATGGCGATGGCGTAATATTTAATGTAACAAAATTTAGGACACTCCTATGGGGGTCCCACTGAAGTGGAGGCCCAGGGGACTTTCGAATTTGGACCTCACCTTCCCCTCCCCTAGCTACACCACTGAGTAAATTAATATGCAGTGCTATAATAAGTCGTTATGTGATTCACTGTAATATTTAAATATCATCCAAGGTAGGAGTGACCACAAGTCTTAGATAAACTGGACATTGTGATTGGGGTTGTGTGGGTGGGGGAGACATCAGAGAAATCAAAGGTTACTGAGGTCACTGGTCTACAGACTTTGAAAGATTTCGGTGACAAATGATCTTCACTAAAATAGTCTCTCAAGCTTAATCAGAGGTCAATTGTGCATTTTGCAATTAAATAGTTTATTTTATTATATGAGCTTGGATTGTAGTGGATATCACAAGTACACAACAGTTGTAGATATTATAAATACACAAAACATAAAATGTCCATTTAGGAAGAAAAAGATTGCTTATAAATTAGACACAAAAACAACGTGTTTAACATTAAGTAATGCAACATTTGAAATCGTGTTTTCCTTATTTCAAAAGTAACAGCTTACTTAAGTTAACATTTAAATTTCAGATTACACAAATAAACTACGAACAACAATTCGACCTATCAGATAGCTGTCTCTCAGAGTAAATGAAATAGTTTTAAAAAGTTAATTATTTCAGGATAAGATGTTGATTATATTATCATAAACAGGGTAACGATCTGTCACACTAATCAAAGGTTCAAATCAACACACCACATAGTATACTAAAAAAAATACTTTTCTAAAGTAATAAAAAAAAAAAACATTTACTCTTCCCACCATGGGGAAAAAATCCATTGTTCCCAGTTCCCGCCCCTGGCATTTTCGGTTATTACCGACCTGCCTGTAATAGACGCCAAAAATACCCACAAGGCAATCTGCAACACGCCTTACGGCCAAAGGAACATGGCGGCCAATTTATTTCCGGGTAGGATGTCAGAGCCAGGTGCACCCTGGGAGTTAGGGGGACGTCATTTCCTGTGCTGCTTTCCTATCCCAGGGGACATAACGGCGTTAAGTAATTAAAAAAAAAAAAAAAGTTAAAATTAATTAGGAATTGAGAAAATGGGATGGAAAGAAACTATCTGCAGTGGAAAGAAAGCAGAACAAGAAGATACACAATTTTATATAAAGGGATGGAAAGAATTATTTTGGTCTGGGCTGCCAGAATGGCGGGCAACATATTTAGTGTCGGATGTGTATAAATATATACATAGCATATATTCATGACACATATCACAAATCTAATACACAGTTCATCCCGCATAGACCTCGACCCAAACACATCTCATGCCACACACGCCACACATCACACACACTCACATACACGTCACATACACGTCACACAATCCACACATGCCATACACAATAAAACACATCCCACACACCACATCCCACACAAACACCACATCCCACACAAACACCACATCCCACACAAACACCACATCCCCCACACACCAGATCCCACACACCACATCCCACACACCACATCCCACACAAACACCACATCCCACACAAACACCAACTCCCACACACCAGATCCCACACACGCCACACAACCACATCCCACACAAACTCCACCTCCCACACACACCAGATCCCACACACCACTTCACACGCACCACATCCCACACAAACACCACATCCCACACAAACACCACATCCCCCACACACCAGATCCCACACACCACATCCCACACACCACATCCCACACAAACACCACATCCCACACAAACACCACATCCCACACAAACACCACATCCCACACACCACATCCCACACACCACATCCCACACAAACACCATATCCCACACAAACACCACATCCCACACACACCAGATCCCACACACGCCACACAACCACATCCCACACACGCCACACATGCCACACACCCCACGTACCATATACACGAAGTCAAATTAAAAACGACAACATCCACATCTAAAAATAATATAACGAGTCCATGTTTTTTCCCCTCGAGGATTTCCAAGCGTCTGGAGACAACCGGAACTCAGGAAGAAGTGGGGAGAGGGGTGTTCGGGGTGGTGATGACCCGTGGGGAGGGGGGTGTCGGGTGGTGATGACCTGGGGAGTGGGGATAGTA
Source organism: Radix auricularia (assembly GCA_002072015.1). Taxonomy (NCBI): domain Eukaryota; kingdom Metazoa; phylum Mollusca; class Gastropoda; family Lymnaeidae; genus Radix; species Radix auricularia. Next base: position 88,263 of record MUZC01000945.1, read on the forward strand.
ATGCTGAAAATTTAAAATGAAGGCCGTCCAAAAGAAAAGTATCGCTGAACTCGGCTAATGTAGAGCTTCCATCACAAACTAAAAGCTAAATCATTAGTACTGCATTAACCAATCTACCGGGCAGGTAACTTGGTGCAGACCGCTCCCGTGAGCACTGACCCGTGACGTGCGGGTATTGTGAGCCGATACGGTGTGGCCCGTGCTCCCTGGTGCTGGGTCGGAGTTGGAACACAAGCTCGGATCTCAGGGCCAGAGCCAGAGAACATTATCTGGCGTTGGGCGTATGTCTCGTAGACTTCTTTGGCTCTGAAGTCTCACACAGTCGTTTGAGTTCACTTTAGTTAGTTGAAATTTGGTGAGGGCTTCCAGAGGGAAAATGCGAGAGGTGGACAGTAAACCTGGCGGTTGAAGTGGGCGGGAAGGGGGGAGGGGGGTGTCCAAGAAAGTTATCCGGGTTGCGGAGTTGGGATTTTCTCGTTTTATAGTTATAATTTTTATCTTCCGATTTGTTTTATTCTGTTTGCATCCTAATGAAATAAAATCATTTACCCGCCATTAAAGCCTTTCGAAGATGAAGTTAAAATTTGAATATTTCACTTTGAACGGACCACAGCATTATGACCTTGACTTTCGAAAGGACGCGTCTTGAGGTCTTTCATCGCGGAAGAATATTAAGCGAAGCAGACGACATGAGGTGAATTGAAGGCCATGGCTCTGTTGACATCACGGCTCCAGCTAGTGTCTGTTGACATCACAGCTCCAGCTAGTGTCTGTTGACGTCACAGCTCCACCAAGTGTCTGTTGACGTCACAGCTCCACCAAGTGTCTGTTGACGTCACAGCTCCAGCTAGTGTCTGTTGACGTCACAGCTCCAGCTAGTGTCTGTTGACGTCACAGCTCCAGCTAGTGTCTGTTGACGTCACGGCTCCAGCTAGTGTCTGTTGACGTCACAGCTCCAGCTAATGTCTGTTGACGTCACGGCTCCACCAAGTGTCTGTTGACGTCACAGCTCCAGCTAGTGTCTGTTGACGTCACGGCTCCAGCTAGTGTCTGTTGACGTCACAGCCCCAGCTAGTGTCTGTTGACATCACAGCTCCAGCTAGTGTCTGTTGACGTCACAGCTCCAGCTAGTGTCTGTTGACGTCACAGCTCCAGCTAGTGTCTGTTGACGTCACAGCTACAGCTAGTGTCTGTTGACGTCATGGCTCCAGCTAGTGTCTGTTGACGTCACAGCTCCAGCTAGTGTCTGTTGACGTCACGGCTCCAGCTAGTGTCTGTTGACGTCACGGCTCCAGCTAGTGTCTGTTGACGTCACAGCTCCACCAAGTGTCTGTTGACGTCACAGCTCCAGCTAGTGTCTGTTGACGTCACAGCTCCAGCTAATGTCTGTTGACGTCACGGCTCCACCAAGTGTCTGTTGACGTCACAGCTCCAGCTAGTGTCTGTTGACGTCACAGCTCCAGCTATTGTCTGTTGACGTCACAACTCCAGCTAGTGTCTGTTGACGTCACAGTCCAGCTAGTGTCTGTAATATCGTTTACACGTTTATTGTCCGCAGACGTATCAAAATATCTAAGTCTATTTTCTGCAAGACTTAATTTATATTTTTCTTTATCTCACAAACAGCTGGGTGTGTGGGGGTGAATGTGTGTGTATGGGAGGGGTAGTGGGGGTGCACAAAACTTACCCCGTGAACCTGAAGAAAGCAAATGGAGGGGAGTGTGTGTGGGGGGGCGGGGGTAGTTAATGGAATAAACAATAAAATAAGATGGCCCCCGACTTCTGAAGGATATCGATCTCCTGTCGGTCTGGTTCAATAACCCATCAAGTTATTGGCAGGTGATGCTCAGATCGATGGGAGGGACGGGGAGGGGGGAGGTGGTGGTGGTGCTTTCTGTTGACGGTGCGGGTGTAGGATGACAATACCTGTAGTTTAAATTAATTAGGGCCTTTCTGAGAGGTAAAGGCTCTTTCATAACGCCGTCAACCTGTCAATCATGAAGGGGACGCAAGAAAGAAAGGGAAAAAAAAGTCCACCGGCAATTGTCCCAAGTATTTTCCCCATTCACAATGCTACAGTCTCGGTCTTTGAGGTCATTAGGTGCAGCCACGGACAGAGTAAGCTAACGCGTTTCAAAGCTCCAAAACAATCTAAAAGACCGTCACGTTATTATTGTTTATGGATCTGTGTGGCTAAAGACTATTTCTCCCCCCCCCTCACCCCCCACTCACTCTTAAAAATGAAAAATAAAAAGACCAACATTTACAATACTGACGTCATCAGACAAAGATGTTGATCCACAAAAGTGTGCTCCATGCTCGTCATACAATCATGGCAGCACCCGAGACAACGACGACGGTTATTTTGACAGTTTATTTTATTTCTTTATTTCTCATCTACCACTTTGAGTTATTTCATTACAGCCATCGGGGTCAGGGATGTGACTGATGTTCTTACCCCGATAACCCTGATATGATATACAAAGTGTAATGGCGAGATTGGTGGTGACGTAAGTGGTGTTCAAACAAGAGGCCTCGTTTAATTAACGCCTGTTAAAAGCCCTCGCCTGACCTTCGGACATCTGACTTTCAGTCTTACTGAGGTGTCGCACCAAAAACAGAACATGTTTTTACAATTAGAATCACTGGTATTTTTACCACAGGATTTCATGTCATCCATTTTATTTTAAAAAATGTTTTTTGATTTCTCTATTGTCCATAGAGGCTGGTAAACATAATATAAATTTAACATAAAGCCCTAGACATATTCTTGACAAAAAGTCAGAATTAAGCTCTGAAACTGTCAGTGGTAAATAGCTAAGTAAAACAAAGTATCTGGAAAAAAACTTCTCTGTAGGACTCTGAGGTCTGATGGTCTCCTGTCTGAGGTCTGATGGTCTCCTGTCTGAGGTCTGATGGTCTCCTGTCTGAGGTCTGATGGTCTCCTGTCAATCTGAGGTCTGATGGTCTCCTGTCTGAGGTCTGATGGTCTCCTGTCAATCTGAGGTCTGATGGTCTCCTGTCTGAGGTCAGATGGTCTCATGTTAATCTGTTAACTATAGACAGGCTGAATGTTTTACATGAAATGTTAGAAATCTCATATCGTCTTTTTTATTTCTTTTAATTTTTTAAATACCGTTTTTCTCTTTGTTTATCTGAGACACAGTGAAATTTGGAAGAAAGACAACAACACATTGAGCCACGGGTCCAAAAGACAGACTTTATCTATATCCTCTCAGAAACGATTTTGTTTATCAATCTAGAGACATAGTCGCCCTATCAGAACATGGATCTTTGCCAAATGTCCCTACAAAAACAACGGCAAAATGATAATCTTTTGAAAAAGACAATGGATATTGAACGATTCAAGGACTTTGGGCGTGTTGTGCTCACACATAGCTACGCACAATTTCTGGATGATTTCCCAACATTTCAAACACTAATGTCACGATATCTGGCCAGCAAGTTGCAACTGTCACAATCTAAAACTTAACAATTGTTACTCTACGGATCGTGTGCCTGTGACTAGAAGAAATATTGCGCCTTCTCTGACATCATAGGGACGAAATCAAATATAATCACTGATGATAATTATTAATCAGATTTTTGCCACCTTATTCCCCGACCACCCCTACTGTTACGTTATTTAGGCGCTCCTTCACCATCCCCCCTATTGGGCCAAGCGACCCTCGCCAGCAGCTCGTCCAATGGGTTATTTTGAGCACATCATTCCGCGCGGTTTATTCCCTCGTGACCGCCGCTCGCTCGCGACCATAATAATTTCATCACCGTGCAGCCTATGCAAATGGACCGGGTCCCTGGTCCCACTATCGCTGTCAGGGGGCCCGAGAGGCTCGTCGGACGGCGGACATAAATCACGACCAAATTCTCGTCACCAATCAACCGGAACACGAGCTCAAATGGCGGAAAACTGTTGGAGGGCGGGACCTGGGGGGGGGGGGGGAGATGTTGGGGATGGAAAATCTAATGGCGAGCAGAATGCGAACAAGAGGATCTGGGCGACTCCGACTGATATAATGATGTCCTATGAAAATGACGTCATAAAAGCGATGTGTAGATGTACTGATCGTTCACAAAGCAAGGGTTTATATAGAGAAGCTTTGCAACTGTACTATTCGGACAAATGACAAAACTGATCTATTCTTTAGAATAAAAACTTCACCATCAAAGATCCATTATCCAGATGGCGTATCCGTCACTTGTCCATACCTCAATGACCACACTATACATACAATTTTTTTTCTTCTGGAGAAGTGCTTCTATAACAACCCCTGACGTCACACAGCCTGTCTCACAGTGACCTGACGTCACACAGCCTGTCTCACAGTGACCTGACGTCACACAGCCTGTCTCACAGTGACCTGACGTCACACGGCCTGTCTCACAGTGACCTGACGTCACACAGCCTGTCTCACAGTGACCTGACGTCACACAGCCTGTCTCACAGTGACCTGACGTCACACAGCCTGTCTCACAGTGGCCTGACGTCACACAGCCTGTCTCACAGTGACCTGACGTCACACAGCCTGTCTCCACTGGCCTGACGTCACACAGCCGACCCCGAACTCCCCTGATGACCATTGCCAACACCCGTTCGTGATGATCCCTCCCGCTGACCCCCTCTGGCGTGGCTGTAGCTAGGGGGACATAACCGATGCACCGGAAGTCGAACCAATTAGCTCCCCGTGATTTGCGTGCGCCCGGGAAAAGTTGTTACGCAAATTTGCTGGGAATTTTTTTAATTTAATGTCCCAATTTTTATTATTGAATGGGGAAAACTGGTGATGGAGCTCTGGAGGTGAGGTGGTTAGGGAGTGGAGGGAGGGGGTCAGGGAGTGGAGGGAGGGGGTCAGGGAGTGGAGGGAGAGGGTTAGAGGAGTTGGGCAGGGAGCGAGTAAAACATGAATAGGGATGACTAGAAGTGAGCAGAAATATATTGGGGAAGGTAAGGAGTGGGGGTAAACAGGGCTGTAGGGAAAATATGGAGTGGCCAAGACAAATAAAATTGTAAACAGGCATAGTTTAGACAGTGGCTGGGAATAATAGTAATAGGGAGTGGGGAAACTCTTTTTTTACTCTTTTTTCACCCTCTCTTCTTCAATAAATAGAGTGGGGGGGGGGGGGTTTAGGAGGAAAAAGCGGAAAAGAACATCGAAAGGCAGAAAAAAAGAGGTACAAAAGAACTCCTTCTTTTTGTCAATGATAAAAATTCTATAACCTTAATAAAACATGATTTCAGCAATTATCTTTATAATTTAATGGCGACAAACTATTAATAGAATATCCGGCCATTTATTTAACTAATGTCTATAAGAGATCAACAAATATCCGGTTAATCTGTTTTGCCTTGTCTGAACAGATCTGTATGGGCTCTGAGGTAATTAACACTCAGCTTAGTGAACTTGGTTATAGTGAACTTGGTTATAGTGAACTTCGTTATAGTGAACTTCGTTATAGTGAACTTTGTAATATTGAACTTCGTTATAGTGAACTTTGTAATAGTGAACTTCGTTATAGTGAACTTCGTTATAGTGAACTTTTTAATAATGAACTTCGTTATTCGTTATAGTGAACTTTGTAATAGTGAACTTCGTTATAGTGAACTTCGTTATAGTGAACTTTTTAATAATGAACTTCGTTATAGGGAACTTTTTAATAATGAACTTCGTTATAGTGAACTTTTTAATAATGAACTTCGTTATAGTTTTAAATATTTCACACGTATTTCACGTCTATATTTCAGCTGGATATTCTTGATATGAAAACCTGGTCTTAACAAAGTAACATCGCGTAACAAGTCTTCACCGTTACTTGTCTGAGTTATGACAAACCCTCACGGGTTTTAAACCACAAGCTTCTTCTCTACTTTCCTCAATTTCAATCTGTCTGTTAGTGACCCACACAGCAACGGCCCTGGTCACAGCCCCAGAAAACACGGCCCCATTAAAATACGATAAATCCAGGGGGGCGCTTTTCACTGGGGCGCTCACCCACAAGAAACAAACGACTTTCGACTGACATTAACACCCCATTTTCAGAGCTGGGATGAGGTGTGCTGCCCGAGGAGGGCGCGAGTGAAATGGGGTGTCTAATCACGCAGTAATCGCGTGGGGTTCACGAGAGTGAGGTGAAAGATTACCTCTGACCGCCATTCAATTATCGGAAGAAATCAATTTTTACAGACTGATTTCTCTGAAAGTTAGTAGCAGGTAGATCAATGCTACATTCAGCCATATATCTTAGCATACTATCCACATATCCAGTGTATGTGCTCACGGCATCACTATTACAGTCCACAATGCCATCCTTTTAATATGTGTATGGCTACTTAGTGGCATGATCTAACTTTGTATGTTACCATGTGGTGTCACGCTATTCAAATATGCACGCGCTGCCCGTTTAAAACCTTAAGTTACGAGCGTACCTACCACAATTATCAGAAGACACTTCATGGAGATGACGATGTCCTAGCGTTCAACTACCATCGAGTACAGTGAGTGAATCTATCAAATGGCGGGTAGTGAATCTATCAAATGGCGGGTAGTGAATCTATCAAATGGCGGGTAGTGAATCTATCAAATGTGGCGGGTAGTGAATCTATCAAATGGCGGGTAGTGAATCTATCAAATGGCGGGTAGTGAATCTATCAAATGGCGGGAGGTGAATCTATCAAATGGCGGGTAGTGAATCTATCAAATGGCGGGTAGTGAATCTATCAAATGGCGGGTAGTGAATCTATCAAATGGCGGGTAGTGAATCTATCAAATGTCGGGCATCTCGATCATGCAAGAACTCAAACTATTGTTCAGCTAATATCAATAACATATTTTAACAACTTTCAAGTCTGCCCACTGCCAATCACTATTAGTTTGACCCGACGTAGTGGGCAGTGGTCAAGTTAGCTCCAAACTGAAGTAATTCACTATGACTGTGTTTCTCTCATTTTGGCCAAAGTGAACTAGTATATTCTCACGGCATCCTTGAGGTTCTTCCACTCCCACCCCTCCATTAAACACACCCATTTCACGCTCGCGCTCCCCCGAGGATTATTTCAGAAAAATTAAAAGATTTCTTTATTCCCTCCCCTACACCCCCCCACACAATCTAAAACAGCCTCGCCAATTCCTAAGCCATCCCCAACCTCCTCCCCCCACACACACACAATCCCACTTTCATGTCCACATGTCCCCAGACAATTCAAGAAATTAATTAGCTTGTAATTCCCAGAGCTGACTGGACCGATGCACACACTCACTCACACACACACAGTGACACACATACAGTGACACGCACACACAGTGAAACACACACAGCGACACACACAGTAACCAACACACTCATTTACCGAGACACATAAGTGCAGTTGTTGACACAGTGTTTTAACAAATATTAAATGACCCGATTCTTCGTTACAAATTTTTCAAGGATATTTTCAACATTCAAATTTCTAAACGCTTTTCTAAACATATATTTTACAAACAACACTTTCCAATGTAATGTGATGTACAACATTTTCTGTACCAACATTTTCTGTACCAACATTTTCTGGACCAACATTTTCTGGACAAACTATTTCTGGACCAACAATTACAGCCAAAATTGTACATCCAACATTGCACATCCAACATTGTACATCCAACATTGTACATCCAAAATTGTACATCCAACATTGTACATCCAAAATTGTACATCCAACATTGTACATCCAACATTGTATATCCAAAATTGTACATCCAACATTGTACATCCAACATTGTTCCACGCAAGGTTCCCTGATAACGCTTTTGTCACGTATCTCGAGGAACGTATTTTACATTACATATCTTGAGGCACAGCTGTTCCGATACACATGTATACGTATATCTACCGCATGCCAATGTGCCCTCAAGGCACCCGTGCCCCCACCAAATATAAATATATATATTTTGTTCTGTTACTTAACGGTGAGTGTATTTTTGTCTCTTCTTTTTAAGCCCATCCGGTGATAAAATCCTTGACGAGTGTCGGCACGTTGCCAGCCCAAGTAAAGTCTAGAAAATTGAATATTATATAAAAGACAAGAGTATTTTGAATAATTTTATAATATATATCAGTTTATATATTTATCATTTAATTTATAGACAAGAGTATATAATATGTCGTCGAATATATAGACAAGAGTTTAATACATTTCATTTATAAAAGAGTATATTGGGTATCGAGATTTTAAAAAAAAATGTATATTATGTTTTATGTAGGTCTATAGTCTAGTAATAATATCACGAATCATTTTTTATACAGAGGTACTGGGCTTTTCATAAACAAACAAGAAACCGGGAATTTCCCAAGATTGCAAGAGGAAAGCAGGGCTTTCCCTCAGGCTTACCTACAAACGGATGGCCGTCCGACTTGAGAAACTTTCCCTCAGACTGACCTACAAACGGATGGTGGTCCGACTTGATAAACTTTCCATCAGACTGACCTACAAACGGATGGTGGTCCGACTTGAGAAACTTTCCATCAGACTGACCTACAAACGGATGGTGGTCCGACTTGAGAAACTTTCCCTCAGGCTGACCTACAAACGGATGGCTGTCCGACTTGAGAAAGACAAAGGATAAAATCGACATCGGTCGGGGGACAGGCGTGGAGCGGACTGGATGAAATTAAGAGCAAGGGGCAAGTGAAGCATTTCATTGGCACACGATTACTGCTCTGGCGGGGACACTTAATAAAATCATGAGAGGGGGAATGGAGGTGGGATGGGGGGGGGCGCTCGATGTCCAGGGAAGGAGTGACGTCGTGATAGGATAATGGGGCTGGCTGCTGGGAAGGGGGGAGTAAATTGGAGGGTTCCGTCGATTGATGCGGTTCCCGACCTGCTTGAGGACCTCTGAACAGTAGGATTTGGTGTCGCAATGTGGTTCTGTCTTGACGGGGTGTGTGGACACACCAATGAGGTTCTGTGGTGCTACAATGAGGTTCTGTGGTGCTACAATGAGGTTCTGTTGTACCACAATGCAGTTCTGTGTTGACGTGGTGTGTGGACATACCAATGAGGTTTACCATAAATGTGGTACCACAATGTGATTCTGTGGTGCCACAATGTAGTTCTGTGTTGACGTGGTGTGTGGACACACCAATAAGGTTTACCATAAATGTGGTGCCACAATGTGATTCTGTGGTGCCACAATGTAGTTCTGTGTTGACGTGGTGTGTGGACACACCAATGAGGTTTACCATAAATGTGGTGCCGTGTTTATGTTAGTGCAACATAACTTCTGCAGCAATCTTTGATAGTGTGCAATTAGCGTTAGTGAGAAAACATGACGTCACTTCCTGGTAAGCGCGTGCTTCCCTGTCTTACGTCACATCCCACGAGGTGACGGCTGTGACTAACTAAAACAAAAAGTGTTTTCGTGTTGATATTTTGTTTTATCTCTTGATGTCCTTTCACATCTGATCAGAAATTTAAAAAAAACCAAAAAACAACAACAACAGCACGCAGTCCGCATTGCCGGAAGATGCAGGAATTTCTTTTTTTCATAAATAAAATTATACCTGAATTAATATCAAATAGGGCACTTCGTGGGTTTAAAAGAGTTTGTTGGTTTTTTTTTTTTTTTTATTTTTTTTTTTACATGTACATTTTCTAAATTGAATTGATTCTTCTTCTTACAAAATTTCTTTTGTTTCATTAAGAAAATGATTTCTCTCTACTATACCACAAACTTTACAATAATATTGACTCAAATAACAAAACAAAAATCATATTATAGATATTCAACTCATTAAAAACCATTTAATAAAGTTAATTAATTACAAGTTAAAGAATTTCCTTCATCAACACGATCATTTGCTTAGTTCTAGTGTATTAATATTTGTATTCGATTCATCCAAAAATGTAGAACCGTGCAGTTGAATACAATATCGATGCTGAATACAGTATCGATGTTGAATACAGTATCGATGTTGAATACAGTATCGATGTTGAATACAGTATCGATTTTGAATACAATATCGATGTTGAATACAATAAACCAGTCAGCTCCATTTTAACGTGTTTTTTTTTTATTGTTGAAAAAAAAAAAAGATATTTTTTGTTTGCTGAAGAACAGCTTCCCGTAGCGTGTCGCTGTATAACATTAAATAATAATATTGATAATAAACGGATCATTTCTTCAGCGCTGTAAATCAGTAAAGATCTGTGCACATATCGCTCTACATAGAGATATTGACATACATACAAGTATTACATAAACATTCATATCCAAGCAACCACATACACGACAAAATGAGGGGTGAGACTGCAATCAGGCTTATAAAAAAGGTAAATGAAAAAGACGTAAACAGGGTAAGGGTTAGCCTGACAGGACGTAAACAAAACGCCGTTTTGTTACGTCCTGTCAGGCTAACCCTTACACTGTTTACGTCTTTTTCATTTACACATAAATAACAGTACGTCACACAATCTGAGTTGGAAATTCTCCTCTTACTTTTTTTTTACCTTTTTCATAATCTCGATTGTAATTTAACCGATTTTTCGTCCTGTCCAATTCGGTAAATTGAATTGAAAAGATTTTTTCCTCCCTTTATGCGATGCGCCAGGAAATTGTGAAATCGCCAGAATTCTATGGGAATTGTATTACCTGATTAGCCATTGAAACGACTTGATTGGGGTTTGGACAAACTTTGTGGACGCCCTCAACCTTTCCTCGGCCACGTATTCGGGGGGTCAGAGGTTACCTTCTGACATGAAAGGGCGCCGAGAGACACCAATTTCGTGGAGGGAACCCCTCGTATTGTCCTCGCTTGGTGTGGTGTGATAGGCAATCAGGGGCGCTCTCTAGCGTGGCGGACCGATGACAAGAATCTGGGGGGGGGG
>MUZC01000945.1:102305-128823 GCA_002072015.1 Radix auricularia
TATATAAGCACAGCCAACCTACAGCCCGGCCAGCTAATGAAACAACCTAAGCACAGCCCCACAACCAACCTACAGCCCGGCCAGCTAATAAAACAACCTAAGCACAGCCAACCTACAGCCCGGCCAGCTAATGAAACAACCTAAGCACAGCCCCATTCAACATGTCGTCGCTACATACACAATTCTCGGAATAACTCGGCGCCTCCTTATTTGCTGTTAAATTCGTCATGATTTTTGGTGCAGCGATCTTCCTTGAACGTCCCAAACTGAACTATGTAACACAAATCAGTTTATTCTTTGTGTTTGGGGGGTGAAACTCTGCGGGAAAAAAAGGGGGGGGGGGTGTTTAAATGATACCATTTGTTGGTGTGTGAAGTGATCCAGGCACCCGTCACATACAAACATTTATGTTGTTAGTATGATATGAATGTTAATTTAATTAATATATGTATTGTTATCTCCACGTAAAGCGCTATGAGCCCGGCTCCTAGCTGGAATACAGTGCTATATAAATTATCATTTTATTATTATTATTATTAATATTACTGTGTTCTGAACGATGTCATTGACATATTCATATAATAACGTGTTACATAGTTCTTTAAATGAGCAAAATTTCTAGGTGTGTATCTGTATCACCGCGGGTCTAGTTTGCTACCACAAACAGCAACATACTAAATGTGACTCCAAGTCAAGACGTAAGTTTTACACATACAACAACGTCTTTGACATACAATAGAACTTTCGATAAAACAACAATAGAAGTTGATGCGAGGGCTTCACAACAATGGTGTACATTGCAGACAAAGAAACGTGGTACAGAATATTGAAGAAATATCAGAGATTACACCGGACTGGATGTGCTTCAAGGTGAACTAAAAAGATAATCGGGTAAATAGATGTAAAATGGCGGACCAGGACATTGTGTTATAGGACTTAGTCTTAAAGGTTTAACAAATACCCTCTGAATATACCAGCAGTTATCCTCCCACTAGACCAGTTGTCTCCAAACTAAGGCCCGCGGGCCAGGTGTGGCCCGCGAGGCCCTCTCATATGTCACACACTCACACACACACAGGTCATTCCCGGCACAACATCCTATTGTCAAACGGTCCACGCATACATACGTCCGAATGATGCAGGACCACCCCACCCCCTTCCACTGGTCAGCATGTCAGGACCTAAACCCCCACCATCTACCAGTAGTATCAGATGGCTCCAGCAGCCTAAACGACGGACAAAGAACGGCTGCAAAGTGTATGTGTCCATTATTCAACAGCTCTAAACAATGACAGTTCTCTATCATGAATCAACCGCGGGCAGTAAACTCACAGAGACTCACGGCATAAAACTTGTTGTTGTTGTTGTAAAGAACTAGAACTCCGGTCTAAGCGATATTTACCGAAAATATCAAACAAACGATCAGTGCCACAATGCTGCCCAGGTGAATACTTATAGATTATTATGTACTGCTCACAATTCAGGTTATCGACTAGTCTCGATTGTATTTACATAATTGATCATGTCTACCCGGGGACCGAATCAACGATTCGCAACTGTTTTATCTTCTTATCGACCCGACTTTACTGTTTTATCTACTAGATATACACTCAGTCCCCCCCGCCCCACCCACCACCCCAACCAACCATTCTTTAACTTTTCACCAATTTAAAGTAACATAAACACCCTACTGTTACATAACGTGAAGGAAGTGCAGGGGGGGAGGGGATGGGTGAGGCTGACGCATCAATGTCGAGGCGGGGAGGGGCGCCCCATGGCCAGATCTCAGCCTTGCACTCGCCGCGGCCTCGGAACACCGTATCACGGAGTGACTGTGTGCTCACCCCTCCTCGTCAAATCGAATTAGAAAACACAACGGTAAAAATGACGTCACCGGCGTTCCTAGCAACCGACCCCGCCCCTTTATCACCGGTTCTGGCCTTTCCTAATTGTTGATTGGTCCTCTACCGACCCTTGACCCCCCTAATTTGAATCGCACGCCTGGGCGACCACCTCCTCAAAAGACCATTACCGACGCCTGACAATGGGGCTCCTAAGCAATTGAATATTCAATTTGATTCAATTGGTTAGCGCTCAGTAGATTAGGACCGCCATTGCTTGCTCATCAGAGCCACAATAAGCAGACGTTGGGACGGGAATCAAGGCTTCTGATTGGTTCATTTGCATGCCAATGGGGGCAGCGCTTTCCACTCACGCGCGTGCAGCTGGTTCGGGGGGAACGTGCATTTCTCGCGCCGCGTCGCGCCCTCTCCCCCCTTCCCCCACGTTAGTGTACTCACACCTTTACGCTGATACTAGAATTTATGCCCTTTTTCCCCATCACTTACTGACGCGGTGAGTACCGGGAATATCCGATGCTAATCTTTGACTGTGTCCCAATAAATTCATATCTTCTCCTTTGTGAGTTTCGGTGAACTCGAATATAACCCTGAAATATCTCCTCGCGGTACTGTGTTGATCTATTTCATCGAGGCTAAGCCGAGGGCCTGACAAAATTGATTTTTTTGATTTATGAACAAATTGGTCGTTGTATATTTCCAGGAAGTGGTTTTGTGTTCCAATTACACTCAGGGGGCCGTCCATAAAGTATGTCACGGTCTAGAGGGGGAGGGGGTGTAAGAAAGTGTGACAGTTTATGACAGGGGGGAGGGGGTGTCCGGTCATGTGTGACGTCACGATGTTTTATGTTAAATTTTAATTATTTTGTTAATAAAAAAATATATTTTGTACGAAAGTGTGACAGTTTGTGACGTTCTTTATGGACGGGCCGCAAGCTGTTAGTTTTAATACAACTGGTGATTTTATACTTGAAAGAAATAACTGTTAATTTATTTCGTGACTTGGCGAGTATTCATCCAAACACCAAAAACGCTTTATAATTTGATTCTACTTCCACTGTCTAATTCTGCAGAGAAGAGAAGCAAATAAAAAAACGAAAAGAAGAAAGATGGGTAAAGTACTCGATAAAAACCCAGTGCAGTTCTTTGTGGTGGGCTACCAGCAGGTTACACTAGTTCAAACTGTTAAATATTGTCATAGATTGCCACTTATTGTCACAGACTGTCACAGATCATTACATTTGTCTCACTGTCAAATATTGTCAAATATTGTGAAATAATGCCACTTATTGTGACAGACTGTCACAGACCATTACATTTGTCTCACTGTCAAACATTGCCTCGAACCTCAAAATAATGCAACAGATTGTCAAAAATTGTCACATTATCTTACATATTGTCACATACCGTCAAAATATAACCTTGAGTTTAGCCAACTTATTTGAATGTATTCGGCTTCAGAGCTGACTAATGTAGAAACAATGAACGAAATGGACCAACGTTTAATCAAATGTTATATTTTTTTATATGTAAATCTTTCAAAATATTATTAATTATTCTCTCGACATTCCTAAATATGTTTATGTGAGTTCTTTGCTCTTGCTTGAAAAAACAAACCGAGCTTTCACCCCCATTAGCATATGTCAAATGATATCCCTAATTTGCATACGTCAAATGTTTGGCAGATATTGAACAGTATTCAGTTAGAATTTCCCTGGGGTCGACACCGAGTTTATTTTAACCAGTAATCGAGTACGCCTTCAAGTCTATTTTCAACTATCTTGAATATCTTATTCGAGTATTTCTATGTATGTTATAACATATTTTAACACAAACCCATGTCTGTGTCTAACTTCCAAAACATCTTATTCGAGTATTTCTGTTCATCTTATAACATATATTAAAATAATAATTGAAATATATCTGTGTTAAAAAAATACTATGTGTTTCATTTCTAATTATCTGTGTTTGACTAGCCACAGTTGTGTTGCTTATATTTCCATCGGTGTTCAACTATATATATAGCCACAGATGTGTTCAACTATATATATAGCCACACATGTGTTCAACTATATATATAGCCACAGATGTGTTCAACTATATATATAGCCACAGATGTGTTCAACTGACCACGAAGTGTTTCTTCCTATTGTGTTATGTTTACAACAAGTCTTCCCCCCCATCCCCGCCCCACAGCTTCTTTAAGGTAAATAGTGCTACAGCTTTACTTATCCCAATTTATCGGCCCGCTTATCCTGGTCTGTGTATCCTATTATCCCTGCTTAGATCAATCCTCATGCCGTTTAATCCTTTCCTTATAAGATCTTCATGGGATGGCTGTAAATTAATCTTATGCTTGGGGTTCTGTTACACCCTCAGTGCTATAGCTTAGGGCCGCTCTAGTTACCGTGTGTCACTGGGTATAAGGTATGTCTAATGTGTTGCAATGAATGACCAGTTAATGATGTTGGATTGCGACGTACCGAGGACAGATCCTGTCATAAAGTGGATTAACTTGTGGATTAGTTGGGATGGATGAACGTCGGATACATACGGAACAAATTATGACCAACCCCGAGCTGAGAAAAAAATATAAAAAAGAAAGAACGCGTCGGCAATAATCTTTGTTCAGACAAACGAACAGGGACAAGCGAACAGGGACAAACGAACAGGGACACACACACACACACATGCACACACACACACACACACACACACACACACACACACACACATACATATACACACACACTCACACATTCACACACACACACATACTCACACACACACTCTCTCACACACACACACATGCACACACACTCTCTCACACACACACTCACACACACTCATACACATACACATACATACACACATTCACACACACTCATACACACACTCACACTCACACACACACATTCAGACACACACTCGCAAACACACACACTCACACTCACACACACTCACTGACACACACACACATACACACACACATACACACACACATACACACACACACACACAAATGATCGAACTCACATGACAATAAGGAACTTGTGTATTAACCTCTTGTTAAATTTCTGGTTGACAAATAAGATCAAGCTTCTGTATTACATCAAAATTTCCTTGAAACTTGCCGACATTCTTCGTTAAATTTCATGAAAACACAGACCCCAGCACTTTTAAGCTAAAATATTTTAATGTTTGTTACCCGCTAATAATAGCTTTCCAAACTCGTCCTTAGCAGCTCGTCTCAAACAGGATAGTTAGAGGCGTTCAACGTGTGGGATAAAACACAATGATACGTTGACGGCATGGGAAACTGTACATGTCATAGAGAAATCTGTTTAACAACCCAAGCTTGTCTCATCTAGAGACCAGTAGCCCTATCTGCACTGTTTGAGAGCAATGTGATGTGAATTAATAAAAAAAAAAAACGCTAAGGAAATAATAGGAAAAGTTTAAGTTTTTTGGTAGAACACAATAGGGACATTACACACACACACACAAATTTTAAGTAAATGTTTATAAGAAAATGACAGGGGTTCAAAAAGGAGGACTGGAAGTCAGAGGGGGGGGGGGTTAAAGACAGAGGTGGAAAAGACAGGAGTGGAAGAGTGAAATGGTTGGAAGAGAGGAGAGAGAGGTTGAAGAGAGAGGAGGTGAAGAGGGAGGTAGAGAGAGAGAGAGAGAGATGGTTGAGCTATTGTTTGGGGAGGAAGCCACTAATCGGATTAAAGATTAAGAGAGCGAGTCGAGGAGCTTGTAACAGTCCAGCTGGTTGATTGACAGGCGAGAGAAACGAGTCTTGGGATGGAGAGAGCAGTAAAGAAATGAAAAACATCAACCAAATTCCCGTGCCTGTCAGCCTGCTCGTGAGTGAGGAAGGGATAGAACAGGAGGATTTGACGAGGGTGAGTTAGGTAATGTGATGTCATGAGACCCAAAAGAGAATGTACATTCAACAGTTCTGTCTCATATATAGGGATTTAGAGTCAAAAACTTTGTTTTTACGGGTTGTTTTTTAACGTCTGTTTTTTTTTTTCCGCGGGATCGAGACAGACAGAGAGACAAGACGTTGAAGTTAATATAAAGGATTTAAAAATTAGTGCAATTTGTAAAATTGTTACAATCACAATTGATTGTTATTTTTTTCACATTTCCAATTCTTGTAAAAAAAACTTTTAAAATTTGATTAGAATTAATTATCAAATCCTTTTATTTTAAACAAATCTTAATTAAAAGCGATTAACAGCCTAAACACTGATCAATTATCTGATTAACAGCCTAAACACTGATCAATTATCTCAAAATTTCCAAAGAATATATATTAAAAGTAAAAAAAAAAAGGAAAATTTTCCCACTTTCTCTATGTTTCATGTGTAAATTAAAAATTGGAGGAGAAACTGTGATTTTCTTGACGTTTGACGTCATTGGTTTTTGGGCTGATTCTTGTTACCAACATGTTTCTACAGTACGTCAGCCACACCCATACCCCCACCCCCCCAAATCCCATACCCTCTCTAAATCCCACTTTGATCTGTCGCTAACACGGAGGAGACATCTTATTGGTATATACTCTATCTCTCCCTTTCTCTCTCTGCTCTCGTACTGTGACCACGGTATAACACACCAGCACTTTACACCAGCATTATAACCCACCAGCACTTTAAACCAACATTGAAACCCACCAGCACTTTACACCAGCATTAAAACCCACCAGCACTTTAAACCAACATTGAAACCCACCATCACTTTACACCAACATAATAACTGACCATCACTTTACACCAACATTATAACTGACCATCACTTTACACCAACATTATAACTGACCATCACTTTACCCCAACATTATAACTGACCAACACTTTACACCAACATTATAACTGACCAACACTTTACGCCAACATCATAACTGACCATCACTTTACCCCAACACTTAAACACCGTATTACGATTTGAACTTAATGCTCACTGATGGTCAAATTAGTTTTATAACAGAGACGCATTTCTCTATCGTCTGCAGTGAACACAGCGAGGTATTTTTTTTCTTCAAAAATTTGTTGTTGTTTTTTTTTCATTTTTATTATTATTATTTTTTGTTTGTGTTTTTTGTTTTTGTTTCGATGGACAGAAAGAAAGTCAATAACAACAAATTTCTTTTAGAAACAATTTGACCCATTGAAATGACTGGAAGAATCATCACTCAATATGTTCAACTGAAAAGTCAGAAAAACTGTTCAAGTGTAGGAAGTAACAGTTGGGAGGGTGGAGTTGAGAGTAAAAAAACTGAAACGATCGAAGTAAGGAGGAGAGGAAGTCTCGTGTCTTTCAGACGAGAAGTGAGTCGTAAAACCGGAAGATGGACGGAGACGCGCGTTTAAGGTCCATAGCAACGCCTTGACAACCTAATCTGTTTTTTTCCGTCTCCTTTCTCTTCCACTTCTCCTTTCGTTTCGATCTCTCCCTAACCTTCTCTTTCCGTCTGTAAGTTTCTTATTTTTTCTATAACTTCTAGCTTTCTCTGTATTTCTCAATGTCTCCATCACTCTTGCAGTTTTTGTCCTGTTTACTTTCAGACCAAAGCTTTTTTTACCATCACTCAAACACAGAGATACAAACTGGCAACAGACCAAAGCTTTTTTTACCATCACTCAAACACAGAGATACAAACTGGCCACAGACCAAAGCTTTTTTTTTTTACCACCATTCAAACAGAGATACAAACTGGCAACAGACCAAAGCTTTTTTTACCACCACTCAATCACAGAGATACAAACTGGCAACAGACCAAAGTTTTTTTTTTTTACCACCACTCAAACACAGAGATACAAACTGGCTACAGTTTAGTAAATATAAAGAGAATAATGCCTCCTATAATAAGACCCAACTGTCATGGCGACCATTTGGATGGACTTCAGTCAGAGAGGATTGGCCGTGGAGAGACAGTTAGTTCAATACTTGCATCTATTTAATAGGTTGGTCGCGTTTAATGCTATATAATTGGTGTCAGACTTCAACTGGGTTAAATATGTTATGTGTTATTCTGTGTGGGTAATATGTTATATTTTATTTAATGTGGGTAATATTTTATATTTTATTCAATGTGGGTAATATGTTATATTTTATTCAATGTGGGTTTTAAATATGTTATATTTTATTCAATGTGGGTTATATGCTATATTTTATTCTATATGGGTAATATGTTACATTTTCTTCTATGTTTGCAATATGGTATAATTTGTAAAATTCATTTTAGACCTACTTAGTCTTTGTGTTATATAAATATCGTTCTCTGTCGAATGTCCAATTAATATCACAATTTCAGAACATATATTTTATCATATGTGGAAATGCGAAAATGTTACATAAAAAGAAATATTGATTCAATGTATAATTGTTCAACCTCGTTGGTCTAATGTGTATTGTTGAAATATCATTGGTCAAATATTTTATAATATAACCTCATTGGTCAAATGTTCTATAATATAACCTCATTGGTCAAATGTTTTATAATATAACCTCATTGGTCAAATGTTTTATTATATAACCTCATTGGTCAAATATTTTATAATATAACCTCATTGGTCAAATGTTCTATAATATAACCTCATTGGTCAAATGTTCTATAATATAACCTCATTGGTCAAATATTTTATAATATAACCTCATTGGTCAAATGTTTTATTATATAACCTCATTGGTCAAATGTTTTATTATATAACCTCATTGGTCAAATGTTCTATAATATAACCTCATTGGTCAAATGTTCTATAATATAACCTCATTGGTCAAATGTTCTATAATATAACCTCATTGGTCAAATGTTTTATTATATAACCTCATTGGTCAAATGTTTTATAATATAACCTCATTGGTCAAATGTGTAATACGGAATTAATGATCGCACACACCACGTGACACCAGAAGACCTTCCAGGCGGGACTACTCTATCCGATACTTTTATTTCTTCATTTCTTCTCTCCCTTGACATCCTCACGTCTGCCGAATCCCGCCAAATGCGCTGGGCGTTTTCCTTGTTCAATCTACTCGACTGTCGCACGTGCTTGGACCCGACTCGAAACGTCCATTTGTGGCACGTGCACGGCGTCATCAGACGCACGCGCAGCCGGAAAAGCCGGCAGAATGGGGTCCAGGCCGGAAGTCGGCCATGATGAGGCAATCTACTTATTGTGGCGGTTTTATCATTTCAGGGCGTCTTGAGACACAATTGTGGTGGGGGTGGGGAGGGGGGTGAGTTTAAGTTTGGGGGAGAGAGGATAGGGTGGTGGGGGTGGCTGGTGTATACTGAATGGTGGGGCGTCGGGGGTTCAAAAAATGTGAAAGTAAGGGGAGTCGTAACTATCAATAGCATGCGCTGACGTACAGACCCCGGTAGTGTTGTTGTGTGAGAACCTTCAGAAATAGATCTGCACTGACTGGCGTGAAGCATCCTCGCTCATTCCATGTTTAGGGCCCTGTCCAAATAAAGCTCCCAGGTGGTTTAAAAGAGAATAGATCCGCGCACCGATGCTGGTCATCTAGATGTCCAGTAGGTGCTCACGTGACCCGGGGCACAAGGAAAGGAACGGTGAAGGAAAAAAGTGGGTGTGGTTAAAATCCTTCCAGGAATTACATTTGATGATATTTGAGTTCAAGGCCATAATGTTATTATATTTGATGATATTTGAGTTCAAGGCCATAATGTTATTATATTTGATGATATTTGAGTTCAAGGCCATAATGTTATTATATTTGATGCTTATTTGAGCTCAAGGCCATATTATATTTGATGATATTTGAGTTCAAGGCCATAATGTTATTATATTTGATGCTTATTTGAGCTCAAGGCCATAATGTTATTATATTTGATGATATTTGAGTTCAAGGCCATAATGTTGGATGTTAAAATAAAGAGTCCTGAAGGCGTTATCATATGTAGGGATTTATGGATCGACCATCACAAATAAGTTTATCTACAAACTGAATCCAGGCCTACATGATTACACGAATCTGTTATTCAAATATTGCACTAATAGCAGATTCTAAGACCTCACGAATATCAGATTCTAGGACATTACGATTACCAGAGTCTTTGACTCTAAGACTTCACTAATATCAGAGTCTGTATTATGACTTCACTAATACCAGATCCTGTATTTATGACTTCACTAATACCAGAGTCTGTATTATGACTTCACTAATACCAGATCCTGTATTTATGACTTCACTAATACCAGATCCTGTATTTATGACTTCACTAATACCAGAGTCTGTATTATGACTTCACTAATACCAGATTCTGTATTTATGACTTCACTAATACCAGATTCTGTATTTATGACTTCACTAATACCAGAGTCTGTATTTATGACTTCACTAATACCAGAGTCTGCGAGTCAAGACTGATTGAACGGAAGAGACTAATAAAAAAAATAATTAATTAAATCTAATAACGGGATATGCACAGACTACGATGACCGACCTGTTGACAGTGATAACGAATGTTGACAATCAGCTACTGGACTTTGTCACACAGAGGTGAGACAGGAAAGGGATTTGGGCACACAGAGGTGAGACAGGCAAGGGATCTGGGCACACAGAGGTGAGACAGGCAAGGGATCTGGGCGCACAGAGGTAAGACAGGCAAGGGATCTGGGGACACAGAGGTAAGACAGGCAAGGGATCTGGGCACACAGAGGTGAGACAGGCAAGGGATCTGGGGACACTGAGACAAGCAAAGGATCTGGGCACACCGAGGTGAGACAGCCAAGGGATCTGGTCACACAGAGGTGAGACAGGCAAGGGATCTGGCCAAGCCAGTTTTTATGGGTCCTGACCAGTCTCGGGTCTGGCTTTAGAGAAGTGTGTCAGAGAATCAGTCGCAACGGACCGCGCTCAGCCGCTTAATACAGACCAGACTTACCTGAGAGAGACCAGTGGAAACAGCCGCGATTACCTGCTTAAGGTTTTGATTACTTCTTTAAATCTGTTGGATTCACCGTGGATCATATCCGTGGCCATGTTCTATCCATGTTCTATCCATTTCTGTGAATGGTTGTTTTTTGCAGAGTCTGACATTGGCTTATACGTCTAAAGTATAGCCCGGGGCTGGGCTCAGCAAGGAAGACCATGGATTAAAGAAAGTGATAACAATACACGGAAATTGTACAATAAAGGGGGAAAAAAAGTAGTGATGAATAAGACATGTAATATTTATATGTCTTCAGGGGTTCTTTGTCGGTGGTGTAGGGACATTACAGAAAAGATTTAATGATTTCCACTGTCATCTCTATCAGGTGTACATGGGAGTTACATTTTTAGTTTGATGTAATTATTGAATTATTTTCTTTGTTACCAGACTGTGAACATTTTTGACATAATCAGATTTTTTTTTTTTTTAAAGAAAGACTTGAAAAAGATCAGACAAAGAAATAAACTTGTCAAGGTCAAATAAGAAAATATTTTACTTGGTCCAACTAATACAATACAAACTGACTTGAAATATCCCACCTAGAAAATATTTAAAATATCCCACAAAGAAAATATTTAAATATCACACCAAGAAAATATTTAAATATCCCACCAAGAAAATATTTGAATATCCCATCAAGAAAAGACTCAAAATATACCACAATAAAAGATTTAATATATATCAAGAAAAGACTGAAAATATCCCTAGAAAAGACATAGTATATCCCACTAAGAAAATGTTAAAAATATTCCACAAAATCCCACCAAGAAAAGACTAAAAATATCCCACCAAGAAAATATATAAATTATCCTACCAAGAAAATATTTAAAATATCCCAAGAAAAGACAGAAAATATCCCAAGAAAAAACATACAATATCCCAAGACAAGACGGAAAATATCCCAAGAAAAGACATAATATATCAAACAAATTGGTGGCAAGTGTTATTCTGTTCCTGTTTTTAAAAAAAAAAATATTTTCAAATCTATTTTAAATGATGTAGGCTAACTGTTAACCAGGTGAAGTTGGCGGGGTCTATACCATTGATTTTATATCACTAACAGCCTAACTGCAAACAACATTATGTCTTTAAAGTTTGGGTCAATCTTTAAATCAACAACAGGCTAACTGCAAACACCCTGTCTGTTTCTAAATCATAAAATAGCAGTAAGGTAAACATTCAAGAAAAATAAATTGAAATCTAAAAGTGCGCTTCATGCAACAGACGCTCGACAAAAGTTAAAGTGCTCAAATAATTAATTTAAGTCTCAAATATTGTTACAGTGGCCCAATATTCCCTCGTATGTTCGCCGGTCCGAGTGGAAAGTAAAAAAAGAATGGTGTGCAAAGTTGCATAGCATTAATTTCTTTAACCAATATTTCACCAAATTCGCTGCGTGGTAGTTAAAACTCCGCACCCTTTCCTACCGTCAAGCACATTAAGTGGATTTCATTGGTTTCATGGTACGATATCACAGCAAAGTGGAAAGTTCATTTTTTCTGCACGCTTTCAAAAAGCTAAAATACATCATATAGTCTCGAAAAAATGTTTTACAAATCAATTAGATCTACTGCTCAAATTTAAAAAAAAAATTAATGTAATTTAAAAAGAAAAAAAAAACTAATGAGGTTACTATTTTGAATTGAATTTTTAAAAAAAACTACTCTCTAATTCTTTGTAAATTTTGTGGTCATATTTTTTTTCTTCAAAAATTGACTCATAGTAGGTTTTCACTTATTTTTTTTAATTACATTTTTTTAGATGAAAAGAACTACTTTATAAGCAACTGATTTTATAAAACCATTAAAATTATAATTCCCTTTTTAAATTTATTATTCCCTTATCTAAATTTGCGTTTTTAACAAATCTAAGTGCTAATACTTATATATATCGTATCAGGAAATACCAATTTAAACATTATAATTCTGATGAAGAAATAAAAAAAAATTTGAAAGTCAATTATAACGGCCGAGAAAAGACAAAGATTTTTCTTGGATTACACGTTATGAAGATTTTACATGAGTTTTTTTTTTTATTATTAAAAAAAATGTCAATGATGGGATGAAAGGATTGATAACTCTAGCCCTTCTAGCCACAGTTATCCTCAGAGTTGTAGCCCCTGCTGATACTTATAAATGGCGTCACCGGCTTAAGTCGGCCTTCCAACCTACCAGAAATTTTCTCTATTATTGACCAGCGTCAACTCCTCATACGATTTTAAAACCATTTTCTTTGTCTGAAGTTTTCATTTGGTTGAAGATAATTCCTTTCTCTCGCTCCGCTGAACTCGGTGGCCATTTTCTTCCGCCAAGTTCAATCACTCTGAATGTCAGATCAAAGGGTGACAACTCCTTAAAATCTTAACCAGCTTAGCGAGGCAATACTTGAGGCTTCCGACGAGACAACGACTGGCAATATTGGACAACAAACATCAAGGCGATGTTTAGTTAATAAGTGATGTACGAGTGTCAAAGTTCAACTGGGGATGTATGACATCATTGGTGTTTAGTTGGGATAGTTATGACTGGGGAAATGGGACAACAGACATCATTGATGTTTAGTTGAGATAAGTGATGTACGAATGTGATAGTATGACCGGTGACTGAGGAAGTGGGCAACATATATCATTGTGATGTTTAGTTGGGATAGTTATGATTGGGGAAATGGGCAACAGACATCATTGTGATGTTTAGTTGGGATAGTTATGATTGGGGAAATGGGCAACAGACATCATTGTGATGTTTAGTTGAGATAAGTGATGTACGAATGTGATAGTATGACTGGTGACTGAGGAAGTGGGCAACAGATATCATTGTGATGTTTAGTTGTGATAAGTGATGTACGAATGTGATAGTATGACTGTTGACTGGGGAAGTGGGCAACATATATCATTGTGATGTTTAGTTGGGATAGTTATGACTGGGGAAATGGACAACAGACATCATTGTGATGTTTAGTTGTGATAAGTGATGTACGAGTGTGATAGTATGACTGTTGACTGGGGAAATTGGACAACAGACATCATTGATGTTTAGTTGTGATAAGTGATGTACGAATGTGATAGTATGACCGGAGACTGAGGAAGTGGGCAACATATATCATTGTGATGTTTAGTTGGGATAGTTATGACTGGGGAAATGGGCAACAGACATCCTTGTGATGTTTAGTTGTGATAAGTGATGTACGAATGTGATAGTATGACTGTTGACTGAGGAAATGGGACAACGGACATCATTGGTGTTTAGTTGAGATAAGTGATGTACGAATGTGATAGTATGACCGGTGACTGAGGAAGTGGGCAGCATATATCATTGTGATGTTTAGTTGGGATAGTTATGACTGGGGAAATGGGCAACAGACATCCTTGTGATGTTTAGTTGGGATAAGTGATGTACGAATGTGATAGTATGACTGTTGACTGAGGAAATGGGACAACGGACATCATTGATGTTTAGTTGAGATAAGTGATGTACGAATGTGATAGTATGACTGTTGACTGAGGAAATGGGACAACGGACATCATTGGTGTTTAGTTGAGATAAGTGATGTACGAATGTGATAGTAAGACTGGTGACTGAGGAAGTGGGCAACAGATATCATTGTGATGTTTAGTTATGATAAGTGATGTACGAGTGTGATAGTAAGACTGGTGACTGATGAAATGGGACAAGAGACATCATTGTGATGTTTAGTTATGATATAATGACAGGCTAGCAGATGTTCAGTTCAACAATATTTGAACAAACCAGGTGATTGATGAACACCAGGATGTTAGGACATACATTAAGATGCGAGGAGTAAGTTAGAATATGCAAGATGTTAGGACAGAGCAAAAGTAGTTTGGACACAGTGGCGTCACTAGAGGGGTGCGGTGGGGGCGGGCCACTCCGGACGACACCATCACAAGGGGAGACACCAAAACGAAAAATTCTATATGTTCTTGTTATTTGGCCCTGGAAAACTCGGAGGAGTTCTATGGGGTGAGTCGTGAGGGGGTGACATTATGAACTACCGTCCCGGGTGACACCAACCTTAGTGACGCCTCTGTTTGGACATACAAGAATACGTTAAGAGAGACATAAAGATTTCAGTTCATGCCATGCAAGGAGACAGTCAACTAATATTTTGATAGGCCAGACAAGGGGACAGTCAACTAATATTTTGATAGGCCAGACAAGGGGACAGTCAACTAATATTTTGATAGGCCAGCTAGTCTTGAGTCAATATTTTTCGAATACAAGTATATATTCTAGGGCTGGTAGTGATTAATTTAAATTTAATCGTTCAATTTAGAAAAAAATTACGATTAATTTCATGAATTAGTCGGTAATTTCGCTTTAAGCCAAACATCTCAAAGAAAGTTAAAAAAAAAAAAAAACTAGGTAATTGACATATTTTTGTTTTATTACGTTATGTACCCTGTCTCATAGACATAGAAAAATAATATTTTGAACAATATTTTATTATATTAAATCCATGGCTAAATAATTTTATAAATTATAATAATTCGAGGGAGAAGTTTGTACGTTAAAAATATACAAATGATTATTATTAATTATTATCAATAACGAGGGGTTGAAGGGTGCGCGCCCACGGCTCCCACTTGTTTTCAAGGCCCAAGTAACTTATCCTTGTCATTGTCATTGTTTGAGAAATACGAAATATTAAACTTATTGAAATGTACATAAAGTATTTTATAATTACAAACAGCAAATGCGCTTTTACATCGTTCTCTTTTCCATAATTAAAATATAAGCTAAAACAATGGCGTCATATACATTTTTTACAACGAGAAACATCACACCCTTTTTTAACTGCTATGGACTGTAGTACTTTGTTCCTCAGCGATACAGATCCTGTGATCTGGGCTATTTTTTTTCAAAATTATTTTTTAATCAATGGAAAAAAAAATTATAAGTATTTTCTTAAATTTTAATCGAATTTTTATTGTTTAAAATGATTTTAATCGATACTTAATAGATAAAATTTTTCTACTATTAATCGAGAAATTAATTGCTAATTTACGGAGCGCAAATATATTCCATGGTAATCCAAAGAGGCGTCCTAGTGGGGACCCCCCTAAAGAGGGACCCCAGTGGGACCCCCAACCCCCCAAAGAGGCGTCCCAGTGGGAACTGATTCTATCAGACGAGGTTAGCCAAACTAAAAATTAGACACACACAAAATTGGATGCAATTACATTTGGTCACATTTTAACTGAGGTGAATTACGGCCACTTCACTGAAAATTTAATAATTTAAGTAAGATCTTGCCGAAATCAAGCCAATATAAGACATTGTCAATCTAAGACATTGTCAATATAAGACATTGTCAATATAAGACATTGTCAATATAAGACATTGTCAATATAAGACATTGTCAATATAAGACATTCAAAGTCAGACAAATAAAAGTGGTAAAACTTTTAATATTGTCCCATGTACATAGACAAAAATATTACGAAGATCTTCAAAAGATAAAATTGATAATTTTGATATTTAAATAAGACAAAGCACTAAAAATGAACAGTACGACTCCTTACAGTTAATAATATGAGAACAAGTACAAAGGTAAATATTTGAACATATGTCCCAACAAATAAGTTGAACAAAAACAAAGTGATAGAAAGACAAACATTCACAGACATTTCCTCAACATCTGATAATAAAGTGGTTGAAACGCGATTACTTTTAAAGTAATTTGTATTTAGATACCGGTAAGCTTCACTAAAGTTATGGCTACAAACTTTAACTAAAGTTTGATTCGAGAATAACCCAATATTTGGTTTTAAGGCTATTGTAATGTTTGTGTTTTACAAAGTTTATTTTTTTAAAAAAACTATTGAATTTGGGACCACAGGCCCTAATAAGAATGAAAATAGAACTTTTACAGTATGGTATTTTCATGTGTCACAAATTTATGGAGCACCAAGATTGATAATTATATATTTCCATCCATCCAAACCGCTAGCAAATGTTATAAATAATTTTTATGAAACTCAATAAGTTTACTTTAGTTTAGTTTAGGTTAGCCAATATTGTGTTGCCTATATTGTTTTCCGCGAATGAGTTATTTTTTAAAAAAATAAAAGGGCCGCCGGCCCTATTGCGCACATGTTGTCAATTGTCTACATCCATATATATATATTACCGCATATACTCGTTCTCTAGCCCATTCGTTCTTAAGCCGACCCCTATCCCCCTCTTTTTGAAGATAATAGCGTAGAAAGTGTGTCACCCGCTCATAAGCCGACATCAAGAGTTGCCGGTATTTTTGTGTCCGTTTGTTTTGTAAACATTGGAGAAAGCGCGTACATTAAAATTCGATGTTGAAAACAAAACTTATAAAAACAGTTTATTTAAACATTCACAAAAATAAATGAAATAAGGTAAGTTCAGTTGTTTAATAATATTTTATAGCTTCTGGTAGAGCAGTCGAATCTTGTAGAATAGAAGGTAGAAAATGACCTTGATGATCTACAATAACAACACCGATATTCAATGAGCATGCAGAAATCACACATGGCCAATTCGTAAGCCGCCCCCCCCCTCCTTCCCCCNAAAAAAAAATCCTTTTCATTGTGTCCAAAATAAGTCGGCTTAAGAACGAGTATATACAGTATTTTTCTCTGGCTCCTGGTATATAAGGACGCTACCAAGCGGGTTACACTCATGTCCCACACGCTCCTCGTTTTATCGGCACACCAACTTTCTAAATAATTGGGCAGGTGGGGGGGGGGGTGGAAGGGTTCTAGATGGACTGAACCTGTTCCAATTTTTCCCGAAAACCTGGTCACAAGATTTAAAGGACAGAATAAAGAATGACCAAAACCGGCTGATATTTACTTCAATCTATCAACATCCGCCTGTTGGCATGGCAACACGCCTGGTTTGGTTCGTATAGTACTGGCCTGTGGCTCTGATGTCATAGGGCAACAACGTCCACCCTCAGTTAAGGTGCACATCAACGAGTTTCAAATCACCACAAGAGTTAAGGTGCACATCAACGAGTGTCAAATCACCACAAGAGTTAAGGTGCACATCAACGAGTGTCAAATCACCACAAGAGTTAAGGTGCACATCAACAAGTGTCAAATCATCACAAGAGTTAAGGTGCACATCAACAAGTGTCAAATCACCACAAGAGTTAAGGTGCACATCAACGAGTGTCAAATTATCACAAGAGTTAAGGTGCACATCAACAAGTGTCAAATCATCACAAGAGTTAAGGTGCACATCAACAAGTGTCAAATCATTCACAAGAGTTAAGGTGCACATCAACAAGTGTCAAATCATCACAAGAGTTAAGGTGCACATCAACAAGTGTCAAATCATCACAAGAACTCAACTCTAACAAAGTATTTAAAAAAAAGTTAGTCTTTAGAAAAATATAAAAAATAATAACCAAAAACTGTTTGTCATACTTCCAATATTGTCTTGCTCATCAAGCTACTACAAAAACTGTAACATTGGAAATTAACGCATGAAAGAAACAACAACACGAAAAGAAAACAATTTTCCACTAAATATTTCCCTACTTTATTGACTGAGCTAATACAAGAGTAGCGAGTCAGACTGCGGATGTTGTGCATGATCATACAATTCTAATAGGAAATGATCAAAGCTTGGATTTTTTTCCTGGAACGCACCATAATATACGTTTTGTTTTCGTATTTAAGTTCTAGATTGCCTTCAATCTTCATTTTACATTTAAAGTTTAGCTAGCGATGCCTATTGGCAATCATTTTCCTTCATTTTGGTCGATAATTTTCACGTAACTGATCATATGTTGCTTTTGTTTTCTTTCTTATCAACATATACAAAATTTGCTCCGTATGTCCGCTCGTAACGCTAATAATTTTAGAAAGCATCGCACCGCTAAAATAAAAAGTCTTGAAAAAAAAAAACTGCACAAAAATAACTTTTTTAAACGTCCACATCAAAATTGTTCAATAAATACATGAGATTTTATTTTCCTCTCTTTGTCTTTACATGTTCTGATAACTTCATATGTTATTAATTGATTTCAGCTGAAATATTTATTTTGAAAACTTCCGCAATTTTTGACTAGTTTTTAATATAAGGTAATTTTATAGACTTTGTCAACCTGCAGACTTCAAAAATCCACAAATTTTCCCGGTCGATGTTCATCAGCCATTTCTTAACGCCAACGATGTTCATCAGCCATTTCTTAATGCCAACGATGTTCATCAGCCATTTCTTAATGCCAACGATGTTCATCAGCCATTTCTTAACGCCAACGATGTTCATCAGCCATTTCTTAACGCCAACGATGTTCATCAGCCATTTCTTAACCCCAATGATGTTCATCAGCCATTTCTTAATGCCAACGATGTTCATCAGCCATTTCTTAACCCCAACGATGTTCATCAGCCATTTCTTAACCCCAACAACTGTTTTATTTTCATATCAAGACTGTTGCCTGAGGCTATCCCCATAAGCTGCTCCCCGAGGCTTCCCCTCCCCCCTTTGGCTGTTTCCTTGGGTTGACTGCGATATTCTAAACATCACATAACAGTTTTGAATGAATAGCCCCCCCCCCCCCCCCCAATTTTCCCCAAACAGATCCAAGTGATCCTAGGCAGACTCTGTGAAAAGCTTCCACTTGGAGGTCTGCAATGATATATTTGGTAGAAAACTCAGTAATACATCCGGCACATTTTTCAAAGGTGAACAAAGACAAACTGAATATTGAACACTGGCCACGGGTTACCATGTTTCTGAAAATAGAATTATTAGCGGCAACAATTGGTTTCTTTTCATTGGAGTCACTCGTGTACACTTACACGCTATAGGAATCACAGCCAACATTAATATTTAAGTTCACGTGCATCGTTTCACAAGTCTAACTCTACATTTAGCCTCTGTGTCTGTCCTAGTATCTCACCAACTCTACATTTAGCCTCTGTGTCTGTCCTAGTATCTCATCAACTCTACATTTAGCCTCTGTGTCTATCCTAGTATCCCATCAACTCTACATTTAGCCTCTGTGTCTGTCCTTTTATCTCATCAACTCAACATTTAGCCTCTGTGTCTGTCCTAGTATGTCATCAACTCTACATTTAGCCTCTGTGTCTATCCTAGTATCCCATCAACTCAACATTTAGCCTCTGTGTCTGTCCTTTTATCTCATCAACTCTACATTTAGCCTCTGTGTCTGTCCTAGTATCTCATCAACTCTACATTTAGCCTCTGTGTCTGTCCTAGTATCTCATCAACTCTACATTTAGCCTCTGTATCTGTCCTAGTATCCCATCAACTCAACATTTAGCCTCTGTGTATGTCCTAGTATCCCATCAACTCTACATTTAGCCTCTGTGTCTGTCCTATTATCCCACCAACTCTACATTTAGCCTCTGTGTCTGTCCTATTATCCCACCAACTCTACATTTAGCCTCTGTGTCTGTCCTATTATCCCATCAACTCTACATTTAGCCTCTGTGTCTGTCCTAGTATCTCATCAACTCTATATTTAGCCTCTGTGTCTGTCCTAGTATCTCATCAACTCAACATTTAGCCTCTGTGTCTGTCCTATTATCCCATCTACTCTACATTTAGCCTCTGTGTCTGTCCTAGTATCCCATCAACTCTACATTTAGCCTCTGTGTCTGTCCTAGTATCCCATCAACTCTACATTTAGCCTCTGTGTCTGTCCTAGTATCTCATCAACTCTACATTTAGCCTCTTTGTCTGTCCTAGTATCTCATCAACTCTACATTTAGCCTCTGTGCCTGTCCTAGTGTCTCATCAACTCTACATTTAGCCTCTTTGTCTGTCCTAGTATCTCATCAACTCTACATTTAGCCTCTGTGTCTGTCCTAGTATCTCATCAACTCAACATTTAGCCTCTGTGTCTGTCCTTTTATCTCATCAACTCAAAATCTCATATTACGGATAATGTAAAGATTTTTGAGTATCATCGTCTCCATGACCTATCATCAATGTGTCTTATTATCTTTGTCCTTTCATCATTGTTTCTCTTATCCCTTCTGTGTTGTATCAACTAAGTGTCACGTTTCATTTATTTCATGTGTGTCTTATTATTTTATTTGTGTCTTATTATCGTATTTGTATCTAATAACTTATTTATGTCTTATTATCGTATTTATGTCTTATTATCTTATTTATGTCTTATTATCTTATTTATGTCTTATTATCTTATTTATGTCTCATTATCGTGTATGTGTCTTATCTTATTTATGTCTTATTATCTTATTTATGTCTTATTATCTTATTTGTGTATTATTATCTTATTTGTGTCTTATTATCGCATTTGTGTCTTATTATCTTAATTGTGTCTTATTATCTTATTTATTTCTTATTATCTTAATTGTGTCTTATTATCTTATTTATGTCTTATTATCTTATTTGTGTCTTATTATCTTATTTATGTCTTATTATCTTAATTGTCTTGTCATCTTATTTAAGTCTTATTATCTTATTTATGTCTTTATATCTTAATAGTGTTATTATCTTATTTATGTCTTATTATCTTATTTATTTCTTATTATCTTATTTGTGTCTTATTATCTTATTTATGTCTTATTATCTTAATAGTGTTATTATCTTATTTATGTCTTATTATCTTAATAGTGTCTTATTATCTTATTTATGTCTTATTATCTTAATAGTGTCTTATTATCTTATTTATGTCTTATTATCTTATTTGTCTTATTATCTTAATTGTGTATTATTATATTTTTTGTCTTATTATCTTATTTGTGTCTTATTATCTTATTTGTCTTATTATCTTAATAGTGTCTTATTATCTTAATTGTCTTATTATCTTAATTGTGTCTTATTATTTTATTTGTCTTATATTATTTGTGTCTTATTATCTTATCTGTCTCTTATTATCTCATTTGTGTCTTATTATTTTATTTGTGTCTTATTATCTTATCTGTGTCTTATTATCTTATTTGCGTCTTATTATCTTATTTGTGTCTATCGTATCTGCGTGTTTCATTAAACCTCTGTGTCTATTCTATTCTTCCACCCGTGTTTCGCCATCCATGTTGTGACTCGTCACTTCCACTATGTGTGTCTTATCATTTATGTGTGTCTCAGATCACAGTGTGTCTTATCATTTCTGTGTCTCACAGTGTCTCGCAATGTCTTATAATCTCAATATCATATTTTCCTGATCTATGATGTGTCTCATCAGATCCACTCATTGTTTCTCATAACGTCTAGTATAGTTCGTGTCCTAGCACTGGGTCTATACCACCAAAAGACTCGAACTCCGGTATCCTCAATACAAGACATGATCTGACGGCTATTGGAGTTGAACGAAGTAACTTAAAAGTTTCTGAATATTCCCATACAGTTCTTGTCCTCAGATATCACTTAATGCTAACATAGATAAAAGTAAATGTCCATAGCTATGGTACTCCATTAGTCCGTACAAATGGAACCAATGACCAGCGCACTTCATGGCATTTGGCGTTTTTACTTGTCGATATTTATCAGAAATAAATTTAACTTACAAGCATTACAAGTACTATCATAGCTGATTGGTATTCTTAATTAATCATTACAAGTACTATCATAGCTAATTGGTATTCTTAATTAACCATTACAAGTACTATCATAGCTAATTGGTATTCTTAATTAACCCCCTTCTCCCCATCACACACCCAATCCCATTGGAAAAAAAAAATCAAGGCAATCATAACCAAAGTTACATGAGACTAGGCTTACTTGACAATGTAAACACTGAAATAAGGCTTTCTATCTTTATATAAATACTAGCAACAAAGCCCGTCCATAGACGTTCCGCCATCGTTTCGGTGGCATGTTGTACCTCCCCTCCAACATCGATCTCGAGCGTCCGTAAATGTGCATCACGTCAAAAATACTATTCATAATAAATCATCCGTAATAACAAAATTTTTGTCTATAAATCCCAAAACGTACCGTTCATTTCTGGTTGTTGTTTTTTTATATTTTACTGTTTATATATTTGTTTATAAACTTATTAATATTAATTTAATTTGATTTCACAACTTCCTTACTACACTCATCTCCGGGTAATATTCGGACCTGCGATATGTCTTTGCTGCATCAAGACAGAGGCGAAAATCTCGATATCCGGCGCGGATATCTGGCTATGCCGGATATCCGACTATCCCCTAGTTTATTACGACAACAGGAATAGCATTTAATTTTATATATTTATAAGTATCTCTATATTAGAAATATTTTACTTGGGCCATCGCTTTCTACATAAATTCACACACATACAGAATTATAATTTTTTAATTAATTACGAAATATGTTTCACAACAGAATTTAGCAGAATTCACAACTTTTTTAGACGTTAAAAAAAACTTGCATCATGTTACAATTGTAATTAAACTTTTTTTTTTATTAACGTATCTATCAAATAAAGAAAGAACCCGCAAAATAAGAGCGACAGCTCAAATTAATATGCGTACACAAAAATGTGCGCACCGTAATTTGACAATAAAATATTTTTTGAAAGCGCACCGCTAAAAATAAAGTCTAGTGGAAAAAACTAGTGCACAAAAACTAACTTGTTTTGATCGTCCACGTAAATTTGTTCAATGTGAGATTAGTTTTTTTCCTGATTTGCTGTGAGAGTCTTAAGGAGTTTGTGGGACCAACCGTTATTGATGACCGCACAGAAAATTGCCTTTTATTATATAGGATATGTTGTTTATTTATTTATATTTATTTTTATTAAACAAACTTTTGTTAGTGCTTATTACTGGGAGTCGACCATCTGTAGCTTTGGATCGTAACCTTACAATATAATGATTAACACACTTGGAACAATTTCCATTTCCTGATCGGAACTCCGATGATCTTCTGCGAATGTTACTTTTAACCATTTCGTCATACATTTAGAGAAGATTCCATTGACCCCCTCCCTCCTCCCAAACTCACATAATATGGACTCGCAATTAAGAGTTGACCTCTGGTCATCATTTAACAACCAACCAGATGACTTTAATGAAATGTGTTCCCCGTCCTAACAACCCTCGCCTAACAGATTCTGTTGCTGGTTGATGTCCTTAATAACCGGACTCCCCCAGACAATCGTGGTATCTGTTGCTGGTTGATGTCCTTAATAACCGGACTCCCCCAGACCATCGTGGTATCTGCTGCTGGTTGATGTCCTTAATAACCGGACTCCCCCAGACAATCGTGGTATCTGTTGCTGGTTGATGTTCTTAATAACCGGACTCCCCCAGACAATCGTGGTATCTGTTGCTGGTTGATGTCCTTAATAACCGGACTCCCCTAGACCATCGTGGTATCTGCTGCTGGTTGATGTCCTTAATAACCGGACTCCCCCAGACAATCGTGGTATCTGTTGCTGGTTGATGTCCTTAATAACCGGACTCCCCCAGACAATCGTGGTATCTGCTGCTGGTTGATGTCCTTAATAACCGGACTCCCCCAGACAATCGTGCTATCTGTTGCTGGTTGGTGTCTTTAATTACCGGAATCCCCCAGACCATCGTGGTATCTGCTGCTGAGATGGTGGCCGTAATCGTCAGGTTATTTTCTTTTGAAAATCAATTATAACCGGTGCAAAGTTTTCTTGGTACATTTTACGGTGTGTCATTAGCTTCTGACACCTTGGAAAATTATTCGCCTGTAAAATTTTTTTTTTTTTTTTTTAAAGCAGAAACNCCCCCCCCCAGCCGACCAGCAGCGCTAACCCTTTTATTGAACTTTTATTCCGTTTCCTTTTGAAACAATGCCCCCGCGTTCAAGTTTTCAAGTTTCCGCGGGACCCGTTCCCATGGCTACGCGATCCCGTGCAGTCAGCCGTGTTAATCGGCCATTCATCCGCGCGGCCGATATTTACATAACTGCTTGGGACACGTCTTCAAAGAGATTTCCCCGAATCTTTTGTGCAACTGCCACAAGCCTGAGTTCCTCGGCAAGATGTTCCTCGGTTCCCGCCCTGGCTACGAGAGAGGAGGGGGAGGTAAAAAGAGAGAGAGAGAGACGTTTGTATCGCACGTAAATCATTCATCCGTGACCGTCTGTTTTGACACTGTCGTACGAAAAAATATTTTTTTTAAAAATCATTGGAATTAATTATGGAGCAATGCGATGTTTTCCACCCAGCGTCCAGGACGGACCGAGTGTCGTTCTGTTGGACCGAGTGTCGTTCTGTTGGACCGAGTGTCGTTCTGTTGGACCGAGTGTCGTTCTGTTCAACATCTGACAATGTCACAATGTTTGTTTCTTCTAGCCGGACAGGTAGCGGCATTGTCGTCCATGCAAATTGTGATCAAATTCAGATACTTGGACAAACATCGATTATGGCAGGCGTTTGAGGCATATCATCCTGGTGGAAATTCTTAAATGTATTCTTTAAAGGCCTCCACTTCTCCCTGCCCCATCTATTTTCTCCTCCGGCCCCATCCTTACACGTCTCACCGCCCTTACCCCTCCCACGATCTAGACCGAAATAAGATGGCTAAAACTAAATCAGGCAGGGAATTCATTGCAGTCTTATGAAGCTCGGGGTTTATTAACTTTTGTTTCAAGCTGGTTGTTAACTCATACACATTACAAGCGTACGTGTCGCCAACTCTTTGGTAAGACTAAACTAACCTCAATGTTCATTTTATCAAGGAATGTTGTGTCAATTTCCTGCAAGTCGGTGTGAATCCATTTCAAAAGACACAATAGCACAACATTGAGTTACCTTACCTTCAACAAATTAACGTAGACCAAACTGTCACCAATCTTACCTTCAACAAATGAACGTAGACCAAACTGTCACCGATCTTACCTTCAACAAATGAACGTAGACCAAACTGTCACCGATCTTACCTTCAACAAATTGACCTAAGACAAAACTGTCACCAATCTTACCTTCAACAAATTAACGTAGACCAAACTGTCGCCGATCTTACCTTCAACAAATTGACCTAAGACAAAACTGTCACCAATCTTACCTTCAACAAATTAACGTAGACCAAACTGTCACCGATCTTACCTTTAACAAATTGACCTAAGACAAAACTGTCACCAAATCTTACCTTCAACAAATTGACCTAAGACAAAACTGTCACCAATCTTACCTTCAACAAATTAACGTAGACCAAACTGTCACCGATCTTACCTTCAACAAATTGACCTAAGACCAAACTGTCACCAATCTTACCTTAAACAAATTAACGTAGACCAAACTGTCACCGATCTTACCTTCAACAAATTGACCTAAGACCAAACTGTCACCAATAATACCTTCAACAAATTGACCTAAGACAAAACTGTCACCAATCTTACCTTCAACAAATTAACGTAGACCAAACTGTCACCGATCTTACCTTTAACAAATTGACCTAAGACCAAACTGTCACCGATCTTACCTTCAACAAATTGACCTAAGACCAAACTGTCACCAATATTACCTTCAAAAAAAACCTAAGACCAAACTGTCACCAATCTTACCTTCAACAAATTGACCTAAGACCAAACTGTCACCAATCTTACCTTCAACAAATTAACGTAGACCAAACTGTCACCGATCTTAACTTCAACAAATTGACCTAAGACAAAACTGTCACCAATCTTACCTTCAACAAATTGACCTAAGACCAAACTGTCACCGATCATACCTTTAACAAATTGACCTAAGACCAAACTGTCACCAATCTTACCTTCAACAAATT
>MUZC01000945.1:132911-145363 GCA_002072015.1 Radix auricularia
CTGTCTACACGCATCAAGACTTGAGGCTGTCTACACGCATCAAGACTTGAGGCTGTCTACACGTATCAAGACTTGAGGCTGTCTACACGCATCAAGACTTGAGGCTGTCTACACGCATCAAGACTTGAGGCTGTCTACACGCATCAAGACTTAAGGCTGTCTACACGCATCAAGACTTGAGGCTGTCTACACGTATCAAAACTTGAGGCTCTCTACCCGCATTAAAACTTGAGGCTGTCTACTCGCATCAAAACTTGAGGCTGTTTACACGCATCAAAACTTGAGACTGTCTACACGCATCAAAACTTGAGACTGTCTACACGCATCAAAACTTGAGGCTGTCTACACGCATCAAGACTTGAGGCTGTCTACACGCATCAAAACTTGAGCCTGTCTACACGCATCAAGACTTGAGACTGTCTACACGCATCAAAACTTGAGGCTGTCTACACGCATCTAAACTTGAGGCTGTCTACACGCATCAAAACTTGAGGCTTTCTACACGCATCAAAATTTGAGGCTGTCTACATGCATCAAAACTTGAGGCTGTCTACACGCATCAAAACTTGAGGCTGTCTACACGCATCAAAACTTGAGACTGTCTACACGCATCAAAACTTGAGACTGTATACACGCATCAAAACTTGAGACTGTCTACACGCATCAAAACTTGAGGCTGTCTACACGCATCAAAACTTGAGGCTGTCTACACGCATCAAAACTTGAGGCTGTCTACACGCATCAAAATTTGAGGCTGTCTACACGCATCAAAACTTGAGACTGTCTACACGCATCAAGACTTGAGACTGTCTACACGCATCAAAACTTGAGGCTGTCTACACGCATAAATACTTAATGTGATCTACGCCCATCAAAACGTGTGGGGTCTATATGCATCCAAATGATATCTAAGATTAAAACAGAAATCGGTGACGGTAAAAAAAAGTACAATATCGTTCTTGGGTTTAAAAAAAATTTGTGTTGTGTGTGGTGTGTGGGGCGTGTGGGTGTGTGGGGCGTGTGAGGTGTGTGAGGTGTGTGGGATGTGTGGGGTGTGTGGGATGTGTGAGGTGTGTGGGGCGTGTGAGGTGTGTGAGGTGTGTGGGGTGTGTGAGGTGTGTGGGGTGTGTGGGCGTGTGGGGCGTGTGGGATGTGTGGGGTGTGTGGGGTGTGTGTCATGGGCAGATGTAAACACCTGTAAACTTGTTCACACCAAAAGCCACTGGTTCAAGCTTAAATGTCAGTTAGACACCCCCCCCCCTCTCACTTCAACCACACCCTTTCTTTTTTTGGGGTCCGCTCTTAAATGAATGAATGAATGCTGTCCTCTACAACACTAACTCTGGCCTCCATGCTAGAACAGCGGGCCCGTCGCACTCTGACACTAAATATTTAATAAAATACTAACAAGTGCTCAAAATGTTCTGGACATTTTTCTTTGTTTTCACAAATTTTTTCTTCAAAACTTTCGGAAGACCGTAATGATCGCCTGTTAGGATGAAGCTGACCTTGGGAGGACCTTAAAACGACAGAGGGGTGGGGGGATCTGCCGTCCAATGATATGTCCTATTGGAGTTCTATGAGTCCTATGTGTTCTATGAGTGATATGTCTCCTATGAGTTCTATGCGTCCTATGAGTCCTATGAGTCCTATGTGTCCTATGTGTCCTATGTCTCCTATGAGTCCTATGTGTCCTATGTCTCCTATGTGTCCTATGTCTCCTATGAGTCCTATGTGTCCTATGTCTCCTATGTGTCCTATGTGTCCTATGTGTCCTATGTGTCCTATGTGTCCTATGAGTCATATGTGTCCTATGTGTCCTATGTCTCCTATGAGTCCTATGTGTCCTATGAGGCCTATGTCTCATATGAGTCCTATGTCTCCTATGTCTCCTATGAGTCCTATGAGTCCTATGTCTCCTATGAGTTTTGTGTCAAATGAGTCCTATGAGTCATTATGATCAGTCTACTTAGTACAGGGAATAAAAGTGAGGATGGTATCGGACACACATAAAATTGAGGATGGTGTCGGACACACATAAAATTGAGGATGGTGTTGGACCCACATAAAATTGAGGATGGTATCGGACACACGTAAAAGTGAGGATGGTATCGGACACACGTAAAAGTGAGGATGGTATCGGACACACGTAAAAGTGAGGATGGTGTCGGACACACATAAAAGTGAGGATGGTATCGGACACATATGAAAGTGAGGATGGTATCGGACACACATAACATTGAGGATGGTGTCGGACACACATTTCCGCAGGTGACCAGGATTTTGTTATAAACTTGATGTTACATTTTAGACATGAAAATAATACGGTAGACTATTTTGTGCTGTATCTAAAAAGTATCAATTAAACTTTTGTTGATGTTTGATTTGCATGACGTCATCAAACCCCCACCCTAAATTGTTTACAATCTCTTTTTATTGTTACTTTTCTGTTTTACACACTTAGCGGTGTGTTACGGTATTTGAACAATGTGTGCAGGTGCGCCCAAAAATAAACAATTATGAAAGAATCAAAGACATTATTTTGTCTTTGTCTTGCCCGAAAATAAAAGCTGAACTCTAAAAAAAGTAAATTAAAAAAAAATTTAAAGAAACAAATTGGTAGGAATGGAAAATAAAAGCACAGAACATAGTAACTTGGGGATTCCCTTGATCATCGACATGCGTGGAATGTTAACCTCAGGTGTGTACAACTCATGTGTGTACAACTCATGTGTGTACAACTCATGTGTGTACAAATCTTGTGTGTACAGCTCATGTGTGTACAGCTCATGTGTGTACAACTCATGTGTGTACAACTCATGTGTGTACAACTCATGTGTGTACAACTCATGTGTGTACAAATCTTGTGTGTACAACCTGTACCAAATAAGAACACTGAATGAGTTAAAAGAAAGAATTCAGGATGAAATCCAGGTCCCCCCCCGCTGAGATGTTACAACGGTAAAAAAGTAATCCCAACAGCAGATTTCAATAATGAACGCGTACAGGCATGGGCATATGCAAGGGGGGCAATGGGGGCATTTTCCCCCCTCCAACATTTTAGAAAAATGTCATAAATTTGTTACAATAAAAATGAACTAAATTCCCTGCAAGTTTATTACATTGAAGACAGTGTAAGCATACCAAACATACAAAAGAATTATATCTGCAAGTATAACTGTGATAACGTTACTGATTGTTCTAAATAAATTTTCGGTAACATTTTCAGGAAAAATACGCCAGCATTTATATAATTTATGTGCCCATGTTGTTTCATATAGCAAAGAAACATTTCGACTAAGTTTTTTTCCGCATATTTCTTTCTCGAAAATAAACACTATAACTGACTTAATTGTTCCTATTGTGTTTCGTATAGCATTCGCATTATTTGAATCGTTCAAGATTAAGTTTATGTGAACTGCAATGTACAAATGCTGCTTTGAGGTATTTTGTCGAATTATTGCTTGGATTCCTCCTTCTTAACCTGCAATTGTAGAACAACCACAGTATCCTTAAACTAACAAGCTTTGCCATATCTAATCCAAATTCTAATGAATTTGTACTGATTATGCTGGCTAAACCTTCAGCTGTTCTATCGACAATTGGAATGTATCCCAGGAACTCTTCTGTGACCACCATTTTCACATTTTGTCCCTTAACAAATCTAAAACCAAGTGACATCTGCTCAATGCCTGAAATGTCATTTGTCTCCTTCTCAAGTACAGAAAATGCAACTGTAATGTTTACTTCATGAACATTGTCTTCACACAAGAGAGACCCACAAATTTCGATTATATTTTTTATATAGTTGACGAGATATACTTGGCACTACTAGAACCAGTTGGCAAATGATTTCCAAGAACTTCATCTCCAGATTCAACATGAACTCTAGCAATCATAAAAATTACCAGAATTAAATTCTTTCCCGCGAAGTGCTAAATCATGCATGCCACAAAATAGTATTGTAGAAATGACGGGACCCGGCCTGTTGCGATTTCCTTGAGTTTTTTTAAAGAGGATTTGGGTTTCAATAATAAAATAATAAAACAAAATTTCTTAGCATTTTCACGAGAGCCTTCGTGTCATGTGCTTTGCCTGTGGCTAAGCGGATCTTCGTTGAAATATTTATATTTTGTGCATAGCTTGATGACAAATGCCAACTGAACTCCTCGAATTACTTTTTGCGGTAATAACACCCACTATTTTCAAAAGGCATCATTTAACATTTGAGAGAATACAAGCCCCGGTGAATAGTTTGATAACCATCCATGTCTTAAAACTAAAAGAACTTAACGGAGCCTCGCCCCCCCCCCCTCTTCGGGGG
The DNA here is from genome assembly GCA_002072015.1 of Radix auricularia. Classification (NCBI taxonomy): domain Eukaryota; kingdom Metazoa; phylum Mollusca; class Gastropoda; family Lymnaeidae; genus Radix; species Radix auricularia. The sequence continues at coordinate 137,236 of MUZC01000945.1, forward strand.
CGCGCCCCACTATTTGAGAACCACTGATATATACTAACATGGGATATAAAGATATTGCCGTAAATGGCCGTCATATAAATATACCACATTCCTGTTTACAACAAACAAGCACCGTATTTGAGTTTCATTTTAAATATCCATTTATTTGTTTATAATATCAATCCGGTAATAAGCATTAACTTACGTATTATAAATATTACCGTGTGTAAATATAAATATTACCGTGTGTAAATATAAATATTACCGTGTGTAAATATAAATATTACCGTGTGTAAATATAAATATTACAGTGTGTAAATATAAATATTACCGTGTGTAAATATAAATATTACCGTGTAGATATAAATATTACCGTGTGTAAATATAAATATTACAGTGTGTAAATATAAATATTACCGTGTGTAAATATAAATATTACAGTGTGTAAATATAAATATTACTGAATTCGAGAGTGAATAAAAACCCCACCATATTTCAGTATCAATCTAAATATTGCCGTATATGAGATTTTATATATAAAAATTACTACTTTAGATTCTTTTAAAATACAATTCAGATTTACTTTATTTTCAAATATTTCTATATTCCTGAAAATCTCAGCTGTAAGTTATGTTATCAATCAGGGAGAAAAAAATATAAAATCTTAATAACGTACTGACGTCTATAACTGTTTGACGTTTCCGAACGGCCGTAATTCATCCACAGAAATCTGTGATCAAGGCAAACCGCATCATGTTCGTGGTGATATATTGTTTCAGGAACATGTCTCAGCGTCAATACAGAACACGGTGAAAGTTTAGACATAATGCCATAGGCATAATGCCATAGACATAATGCCATAGACATAATGCCATAGACATAATGCCATAGACATAATGCCATAGGCATAATGCCATAGACATAATGCCGTAGACTTAATGCCATAGACTTAATGCCGTAGACTTAATGCCATAGACATAATGCCATAGACATAATGACATAGACATAATGCCATAGACTTAATGCCATAGACTTAATGCCGTAGACTTAATGCCATAGACTTACAAACGCAAAGCTTACATTTTAGATATCTTCCTAAATTAAGATACAAAAAAATATCAAAAATGAGATCGGATTGAAGTATTTTTCATTCGTATAAAACTTAACACTTCAATGTCAAAAATAAAAGCAAACCGTAAAAACAATTTTTTTTTTACTTTAAATCCCTTATTTATGAGACAGAAGTACGAGTGTTGATTATATTCAAAATAATATGCACCGCGCGACAAACATTTACAGACTGAATGTGATTTAACTCCCAAATGCTGTAAAACGGGGACGTGTGGGGGGTGTGGTCACCGATGGTTGGACTGAACTACGGCAAACACGTGGACGTCAACAACAGACGGCTACCATACATTTATGTAGAGATAAACTACAAGTGCATTAATTTAATTACGGTACATACGATCGATCTGAAATTTTGATACCATGCATTGTTAGTTGACTCAAGTCTAAGTGCAAAGTTTCAGCTCGATAGTATGATGGAAAGTGGGTCATTTTTTACTTTTGTTTTTCCACCGTCACAAACACACGCACATAATTAGCTACAAGTTAGGTTATTTGCCGATGATTGTATAATCTATAGAACAATCAAGTCAGAACAAGATAGCAAAATTTTACAAAAAGACTTAGATGAATTAATAAAATGGGAAACTAACTGGAGTATGTCCTTCCACCCAGAAAAATGTCAACTGCTAAGAGTAACAAAGAAAAAGAAACAAATAAATTCAAAATATTTCATTCATGGAAAAGAACTAACCCAAACTAAAGATGCGAAATACTTAGGAGTCATAATAAATGAGAAACTATCTTGGAATCCCCATGTCAATGAAGTTATTAAAAAATCAAACAAAACCTTAGGCTTTATAAAAAGAAACTTTTACAAATGTAACAAAGATATAAAACTAAAATGCTACCTCACCCTGGTGAGACCTATACTAGAATATGCATCTTCTGTGGACCCATCCACCAAAGAAAATATTGATAAGTTAGAACAAATCCAAAAAAGAGCTGCCAGATTCATTACTGGAGAATATTCAAAACTGACAAGAGTAACACTGTTAGTTAAATCATTAAACCTTGAAACACTAGAGGATAGAAGAACCAAGAGTAAATTAGTAATTATACATAAGGCAATTAATTCTAATTTAGAAATACAACACAAAGATAACCTAATACAACCCTCAAATAGACATAAAGTTAAAAACACCTTTCTTATTCCATATGCAAGAACAAACACATACAAGTTTTCTTTCTTTCCGTCCGGTATTCGGGCGTGGAATGGGTTGCCTGAAGAAACCAGGAAAGCCACCACTTTATCATCTTTTAAAACTCTAGTAAGAATACAGGACTAAACACAAACCATAGAAATACGTAGGACGCAATAATCTTCTGTACAGAAGGAGCGTCTGTAACATATAAGATAAGATAAGATAAGATAAGTTTCCTCACTGTTTCCTCCAATGACTTATTTCGAGATAACTCACAATTTTTAATATTCTTCTCTCCCTTTTCTCCGTGACCCCATGACCTATCAATACCCACGTAATCGGATTTAAAAAAAACAAAATTAGTTTACATCCGCTTCTCCTTGCTCATCTTCATTTCTCATTCGCTGTCCATTTCTCCCCATCTCTCCATCCACTTCGCCATTCAACTATTATCCTGTCTCTAATCTTTCAATTATGATTAGGAATCGTCCCATTAGACTGAAATAATGAGGTCCCATAAATCCGATTGGTGTTTGCTCTGGAATCAATTGAGCGCGTTCTTGGCTGTCTCAATCTGTGGCCTACGTATTAGTTTCTTGCGGAGTACGTCACGCCGCTCGGTGGGGGGGGGGGGGGGGGGGGAGGAGGCTGTCATCGTCTCTTGTCTCTCGTCGGTCGGATTTTCTAATCTCCGAGCCTTGTCGGGCGAGCTTATGTTAGCGGAGATCATTATTCGGGATGCTAATAAAGCTACAGTGGTGGGTTTGGGATGCTAATAAAGCTGCATTGGTGGTTTCGAATTGTTAGAAGAGCTACGCTAGTGGTTTCGGGTTGCTAGAAGAGCTACGCTAGTGGTTTCGGGTTGCTTGAAGAGCTACGCTAGTGGTTTCGCGTTGCTAGAAGAGCTACGCTAGTGGTTTCGCGTTGCTAGAAGAGCTACGCTAGTGGTTTCGGGTTGCTTGAAGAGCTACGCTCGGGTTTCGGGTTGCTAGAAGAGCTACGCTAGTGGTTTCGGGTTGCTTGAAGAGCTACGCTAGAGGTTTCGGGTTGCTTGAAGAGCTATGCTCGGGTTTCGGGTTGCTAGAAGAGCTACGCTAGTGGTTTCGGGTTGCTTGAAGAGCTACGCTCGGGTTTCGGGTTGCTAGAAGAGCTACGCTAGAGGTTTTGGAATACTAGAAAAGCTACAGCAGTGGTTTCGGGATTCTGTAAAAGCTAAAGTAATGATTTCGGGCGTCTAAATAAGCTACAACAGTAGTATCGGAATTGAAGAAAAGCAATTGTGGTGTTTCAAGGATGCTAGAATAGCTACCAGCGAAGGTATGTCAGGTATTCCAGAAAAGCAGCTACAATAATGGTTTTTCTGGGGCTACAGAAAAGTTTCTGCAGTGGGAGTTCAAGAAGCCATAGACACTGCTCTAGTTGTTAGCTTATGTAGCCAGAAAAGTGTTATGGTATTTTATATGTCTGTAAAACATGTAAGGCATCCATAATTTATAGTGGCAACCTTACAGATTTGACGTTATGTTGGTGGGGTGGTGCCCTGAAGTAGCATGGCGGCTGTTTGTTTTGAGACACTATCTGGCTATAAATAGTTTTGGTGACATGGAAATTTATTTTGACTAGAAAATAAATATTTATCCACCCATCCACATATCCATCCACCCACCCACCCATCGATCCATCCTTCCACTCACACATCCATCCATCCACCCATCCATCCATCCACCCACCCACCCATCCACCCATCCACCCACCCATCCATCCCTCCATCCATCCACTGTCTGTCTTTCAACGTGCTATGTTTTTCTTTCTCTATTTAGTGTCCCATATACCAGAGGTTTACAAACTTTGGTCCACGGACCACTGTGAGTCCACAAGACGACTACAGGGTGGTTTACGAAAGGGATATGTATATATACATATAGATACGTATAAGATATTCTCTGGCGCATCGTTCTGCGCATGAAGAATATTAACGCAAAAAATTGTCATGGCAATATCAGATTGAGCTCAGACGGTGAGGTCAGATTGAGCTCAGACGGTGAGGTCAGATTGAGCTCAGACGGTGAGGTCAGATTGAGCTCAGACGGTGAGGTCAGTTATTAACATTTTCCTTTGTGGTTTATTTACATGAAATTAATTAACGTTGATCATTTATTGAATCAATTAATTTTATAGGAGATAATTTAACATAGTGACCGGGGCTTGGCCGAAGAGCTAATGGTCGAGGGTCTTAATTCTTAATGTAAATTCTGTTCAAAGATTAGTTATTAAAAATGTGTAACTGGATGTAATTATCAAAAGAAACTTTATTTAGGGCAACTAAACTTTCAAAAAAAAAAAAAAAAAAAAAAAAAAAAACTTTTGATGACGAAATTTATAAACCAAAACTTACCACCTTGAAAAATTCAAATTAAAAAAAAATTATTTCTGATTTTCTGAGGTTTTAGCGATTGCAATTCTTTTCTGTTCAAAGTGTCATGTTTCAGCTGTGAATACTGCTGCTTTTAGTCTTTCTCTTTATTATTAAATGAATATTAAATAAATAAATTGTAGTCTATGTTCCCTTTAAGCTGTGCGGCCATTCAGATATCTGAACGACGCCGCGCAGCAGTTTAAAATAACCGCGCAAAATATTGTAGACAAATCGCACTAAAAAATGAATGCTTTGTAGCTTTGCATACACGTTTTTTTCTTTGTTGACGTTGCACATGGACCAACGAACATTAAAGGGAACATTAAAGGGAACATTAAAGGGAACATTAGTCTAAATGTAAAGTCGTTAAGGTTGTGTGTATTCGCTTTTACCCTCTCTAGCCCCGTGACTGTCTTGTAACATTGTACCTGATCATAACATCACTATCAAGATTTATTTCTGTAATCTCATGACTTGAGATCTGACTTAAAGTATCTGAAGTCAGGCCGGACCCTGGGGTTCACGAAAGTCAGGCCGGACCCTGGGGTTCACGAAAGTCAGGCCGGACCCTGGGGTTCACGAAAGTCAGGCCGGACCCTGGGGTTCACGTAAGTCAGGCCGGACCCTGGGGTTCACGTAAGTCAGGACGGACCCTGGTTTTACGAAAGTTAGGCCGGAACCTGGGGTTTACGAAAGTCAGGCCGGACCCTTGGGTTCATGAAAGTTAGCCCGGATCCTATGTTCATGATAGTTATATTTTATATTTTATATTTTCTGGACTGAAAAAGTTTGAGAACATCTGAAATATACCGTTCGTTTGATTGCAATGAAATTTTAATTAGTTTTTGTGCACGATTCGGATAGCTGTAGCGTTTGTTTTGAAATGGACATTTGACACTCTTTAATGTCTAGGGTCTTTGATGTCTGGGGTCTTTGATTTCTGGGGTCTTTGTTGTCTGGGATCTTTGATGTCTGGGGTCTTTGATGTCTGGGGTCTTTGATGTCTGAAGTTTTTGATGTCTGGGGTCTTTGTTGTCTGGGGTCTTTGATGTCTGGGATCTTTGATGTCTGGGGTCTTTGATGTCTGGGGTCTTTGATGTCTGGGGTTTTTTATGTTATTTTTTCTTATACTGATTATATAAATAGGATTTTACGCAATGACGACAGGAAGGCCATTTATAAATTAACCTCAGTTGTAGAAAAAAACTTGATGACCAAAATTAAAATATTTGATGAAATTGAACTCAAAATTTTCCCTACCCAAATATAAACATTTCATTTCCCCCATCTGTATGTTCAAATATCTCTTTCATAATAATGATTGTATTTTTCTATAATTTGAAAGCTAAATTTATCACAAAAAGTTTGTTTGGGGGGGGGGGGATTTGATGATAGTCACTCTAACTGATGGTAGCAACTACTATACTTTGGGTCGGGTTGGAGGACCCACTGTAACTGATGGTAGCAACTACTGTACTTTGGGTCGGGTTGGAGGTTAACATTTTGAAAATTGGGGGTCGGGGTGGATATCACTATGGAACCGACAAACTGCTGGGATAGGAACCCATCAGGGAACCCTATCCAACTTTGTACAAAGACCGTTACAAAGTTGAATGTAAAACAGTAATGAAACTTTACTTTTCTTATTTTAAAATCATCCATTATTTATAAATGTTTGGTGTTGGGGAATGGGAGGGAGAGGAGGAATCCCAGCAGAGCGCTAATAACCAGGTATTGTATCCAAAAGCCGAATAGGCTAATGGGCATCAGGGGCAGACATGGAAGGAAGCGGGGTATTTACAAAAGGTAACAAAGTTTTTTTTCTTTCCTTTCTTGAAACGCGTCTTTAATTGAATGTATTGAAGTACGTTTGTCAATTGTTATATTTTTTTCTTTGTTGTTGTGTAAGTGGCGGAGACATTTGTTTTTCCAAATTTTTTTTTGAAAATGTGAAACTTCCATGTTGCACACTTGGTAATGGCATAGGATTCCGCCGATTTCCCCCCCCCCCCCCACACACACACGTTTTTTCCTGTGCGCACCAGTCGAATAAACAAAATTGTGTGCACTCACAAGCACTTCAATTAACTTAATCAAGACACACACTTTCTCTCTTCCTTTCTTTCCTTAGCATGCTAATGCGTGTATATATATATATATATGTGTGTGTGTGTGTGTGTATATATATATATATATAAACTAGGTGCAAGTACCCGGCTATCGCCCGGGTTTTAAATAAGGTTTTCTGTAGAAGCGTACACAACTGTTTATTTGCATGAAGTAAAAGGGAACATTTATCTTAAAGCAATGTGATAGACAACATTTTTGACAGTTCCATTTGGAGTGTGTACACAAAGATTTTCCTCTTTGCCCACTCTGGAGCAGGTCACATACAATTGCCCATGACAAAAGCATAGTGTCTGCAAGTCTATACCAGCATTACCAAGAGACTGGCGCACCAGTTATGACTGCACCATCGTGGTAGTGTAATTAACAACTTTCAGAATTTTCATTATTCCAAATAGTAGAATTAGTGATTTTCAGTTTTTACATAGCTTATATTAGTTTTTTTTTAAAAACTACATTTAAAAAAAACAAAAAAAAAAACTCTACATTTTGGCCCCCGGCTACCGGTAAGTGCTATAAATATTTTTTCGACTGTCACCATCAGAGAAGTGTTCTCAACAACTTCCAAAAATGTCATACTTCTACCTACTCGGTAATGGGAGAATTAGTGGTTTTTAATTTTTTTAAGACCATGTAAGTGGGAAAAGTTATGGGCCTACTGCCCGACATGAGCAGGAGTTGTAAAATTATTCTTTGTTAATTATTTTCGTGAGTGCCTCCTCAACAACTTCCAAAACTTTTATGCTTCTACCTTCACGGAAAATTAGAGAATACGTTATAAGTCTGTTTTTATATAAGAAAAAAAACATTTGGGCCCCGGCCCCCTGGGGAGTGATTTTTTTTACTCCTCTTACTATTGCGCATGTGTATTGCTCAACTGCGCAAAGTTTCATGCTTCTGCCTACTCGGGAAATAGGAGAATTAGTGATTTTCACTTTTTATCATAGCCCATATAAGAAAAAATTGTTAAAGTACATACTACTATAAGAACACAACAAGAGATAATTTTATTATATTTTTGCCTGTCACCATTGCAGAAGTGTACTCAACAATTTCCTAAAAATTTTTGCTTCTGACCACTCGGGAAATAGGAGAATTAGTGATTTTCAATTTGTATATAGCTCAAATAAGGAAAAAAAAGTGTTTGGGCCCCCGGCGCCCATGAGTGTGAATTCGTGGAACAAAACCTGTTTAAGAACCTTCTCTATATGTTTGTGTATTCGTGTACCATATTTGACTTGACTGGGTTGTCTGGATCTTGAGGTATGAGGGAACAGACAGACAGACAAGACAAGACAAGACAAGACAAGACAAGACAAGACAAGACAAGACA
>MUZC01000946.1:8070-25917 GCA_002072015.1 Radix auricularia
CCCCCCCCCCCCCCCCACACACACACACAAATAAAATTGTTGTTTTTTTTATTTTAATTTTATGTCTGAAATAAAAAAAACCGTTATATTTTTTAAAAACAAACGTGTGTGAGTTATAGTGACTTGAAGTGAAAAATTAAGCCTACAACAATTTTCGCTAATAACATTAAAATGATTTTTCTATTAAAAATAAAAAAAGTTTATAATTTCAATGTTATAATTGAAAACAGAAAAACGATAAATACTTACGCAAAATATTCACATTCAGATAGCGCGTAAGCGTACAAATTGTTTCCACCAAAGTGAACTTAAAACGATAAATCAATTTAATTTTTATGGCAAATCCTTGGTCTGTCACGATAAACCCCATATTGCACCATGTTTGACATTTCTTTTTATTCGACTCCTTATCTTTTCAGGAGAACTGCGCACCTCGATCAAGCCACCTTCGGATTATTTTTTTTTTTTTACGTTGTATGACGCATGTTTCTATTTATAAATTAGTGTCGTCATCTATTGAAAAGCTTTTTATATAACGCACACAATTTTCGCCAATGTGGTATTAGATCTACTTCCTGTAAGTGGAATTAAAAAAAAAATTACAACTTTATTAAAGGGGCCATGTAACGTTGAATAGTGTTTAATGATTTCCTTTTTTCAGAGTAAGGAATATGTTACTTCTTAAAGCGTCAAACTGTGATTTTAAAAAAGCTGTCAGCTACATCGTTACCTTCCTGTCACTTTTCCTGTAACCAGCTACAAACTCATTCTCTTCGACAGTCAGAATTCAGTCTTTCCCTTACCAGGACTTCACTCAATCCAACAGCCGGACTTCACTCTTTACTACTGGCGGATTTTACTCTTTCCTACAGCTGGACTTTAATTTACTCTTTCCTACAGCTGGACTTTAATTTACTCTTTCCTGCAGCTGGACTTTAATTTACTCTTTCCTGCAGCTGGACTTTAATTTACTCTCTCCTACAGCTGGACTTTAATTTACTCTTTCCTGCAGCTGGACTTTAATTTACTCTTTCCTGCAGCTGGACTTTAATTTACTCTTTCATGCAGCCGGACTTTACTCTTTCCTACAGCCGGACTTTACTATTTCCTACGGCCGGACTTTACTTTTTCCTACAGCTGGACTTCTCTCTTTCCTACAGCACGACTTAATTCTTTCCTACAGCAGGACTTCTCTCTTTCCTACAGCACGACTTAATTCTTTCCTACAGCAGGACTTCTCTCTTTCCTACAGCAGGACTTCACTCATCCACTCCCAGTATATCCTTTCAAAAATCTGTCTTCAACCCTCTGAGTAGCAGAACAGAAAAATGATACATATTTGAAAACGTACGTTGTTTTGATAAAGTCTACAAAAATAGAATATATCAACACGAATGTTCATTTCTTCGGCTAAAAAGGATAAGTTGGCTTACAAAGGTCATTACCTGATGTTTTCTTCTTTTTTTCTGTTTTGGTCTTTATATATTACTATAAGTATACTATAATATTTTTAATCCAATGATCTGCTTAAATTTACAGAATCCTGGATATGTGATAACGTATACAAGAGTCTAATATACGTATGTCTTATTATACAAAAGTTTGATATAATTGTGCACCTTTTACAGGGTGTGATAAACTGTGTCGGATTTAGCTGTAGGGCGGGGGGACGGCCGCCCCGTCCCCCGTGCCCCTGTTGGGTCTTAAATCACGCCCCCATTAAGACGCCCTCGATGAAATCTAAAAATGTTAGACTTGTACAGAAAAAACATTGCTAAACAAGAAACTTCTAATCAACACTACACTGCAATATGACAATATTGGCTTGCTAAATATGGTATGTTCAAGCTGTAAATATCTCGTTTGATCAGTCAGGAGCGTCGCCAAGTGGAAAAGAATAGAGAAGTAATAAAAGGAATGATTAACGTGACGTTGTTCTTAGCAAAACAAGGTTTGCCATTCAGAGGACACAGAGAAAATTCTTGCTTTAGTGCTGGTAGTTGTCAAAAAACTGGAAATTTTCGTGAAATGTTATCTGTAGTAGCCAAATATGTTTTCACTTTAGACAGTCATCAAAAATTGATAAGAAAATGAACTTTATTTAAGTCATTATGTGAAAACAGTTTTAATTCAATCACTTTCATCTGTATTAACGGCGATAATTGATAATGAAGTTAATTCTGCACAATTCTTTTCTTTTGTTATTCATTAAACCATTGGTATATCTAAAATTGATAAAGTGTCCGTTTCTTTACGTTCAGTTTTAGCATCAGGACATGTTGTGGAAAGATTTATAAGCTTTTATAGAGGCCTGGATTAACCATTAGGCAAACAAGGCACGTGCCAAGGGCACGGAGCGTTTGGGGGCACCACAAGGCCTCAAGAAAAATTTGTATATTGTCTCAGTAGCCCTGCGTAATCGACATGACATTAGCGAATTGCAAATGTAAAATGGATCCGCACATTATTCTTAGGCCTCGTCCTCGGATTATAAATGCGTTATAAAGTTATAATTTTAAAAGAAGAAAAGTCACAGAAGGGCGACACCAGAAGAGAAGCAGAAAATATAGCAAAGAAGGTGCAAGAATTAGAATTTTCTCTTTTCGAGAGGTTTTAAGAAGCTGCAAAGAAATAGCACCAACTTTGACCCGTAATCATAAAGGAAAGTGTTCATTGATGGTGATGCCCCGGAGGTATCTTTGAATGTGAGATAAAAATTTCATAAATCTACTTTCTGTGCCATTTTTGATCAACTTGAGGCAGAGTTGAGTAGACAAGGACGGGTATATAATGATTTAGCAGTTCAATTTTCTTGTTTAGTCGATTACCATAAACGTCTCAGTGTTCTTAAGGACTATTAAATACTTATCCTGAAGATCTGTACAATAATTTACATACTGAACTTTGAAAGTTCCACTCATATATTCGTAACAAGTTTCTAGCATTAAAATCTTAATACAACACGGCCATTCATGCTGAATTATACAAGGTGATAGAGACAACATCAAGTGTGCTCTTCTAAATGTAAAAATCGCCTTGCGCATATACAATTAATTGTTACACCTGTTCAACTAAGGCTAAGAGCTCTTTTCTCAGCTCAAAGGTAAAGAAATCCCAGTAGAGGAAACAAGATATAGTTCCTTATCTCTGATGATGATTGGGGCAGACTTGTGCACACTTAACGCTGATGATGTACTCAAGAACTTTGCCAGATGTATTAGTAGGCAAATAATTAGTATTTACGGAATGCCCGGTTATTAGTAAAATTCGGAGGCGGCGCCCCCCCTGAAATTCTCCTATCCCCCCCCCACGCAGACAAAGCTAAATCCACCACTGGTGATAAACAATTACCTTTTATAAATGAATATATAATTTTTGTGAACTTCATACTAGTGACTGTTTAAGATCATTAAAAGTGTGTGTCTTTTTTCATCAGTTCAATGTATGTATCTTATACCTGAGTTCTTTATTATTTTTTCAATTGTACCAGTGTTATACAATTTTATCCCTTGTATCAGAATGTTATATATTTTTATACCAAGCAATAGACAGATAAATAATTGTCTTTATGTCCCTGATACCAAAGATAAGACCCCTAAGTGTCTCAAGTGTCATATGACGTTCCTCACACCAGAGTATGATATAATAGACTTGACAGCAGCCGTGTGAGAATTGTTAATGATAATGCACGTACACAATTTGAAATAAAAACATATGTAGTTTTATTGTCAATAATTTTAAGTGTATATTTGACCGATTATCGTGTACTTCCTTTTTTAGACTTACAGCAGCAAGTAATTACTTTTGAATCAGATAATGTTTTTAATTTAAATTCTCAATCATAAAAAAAAGATATTACAAGTGGCTGTTAAAAAAATGATTTGTTTGATTTATCTAAAGAATTAAGAAATTTGCAAATTAATGTGAGTAAAAATGATAAAGATATAAATTATCAATTTATTATTATTATTATTTTAAAGAATAAAGGCAATGATTTAAATTATATTTTTAAAATGTGTATTCTATTTTATTTTTTTAGATCTCACTGTAACATTTTTCTCGTTCATTTTCTCCCATTTAATTGTTTCCCGTATATGTCTCAGTCACTCACTTACTCACTTTCTTCTTTATATATAAATCGCTTAAACGACCACGTCATGTGCAATAGAGCATGACGAATGACCTCCGCTGCTCCGCTGGGGTTTAAAGATCACAGTGGGCAGGTGGAGTGGGACGTAAAGAAAAAAAAATCATGTTAAGCCTGGTACCTATTGCAATTCAGGACGTGTCAGCGCATTTTCGTATTATGTATCAGTACTTATGTTAGATATCAGAATTATGTAGTTATCAGTAATTGTGTTTAGATTTTAGACATATTTTTATGAATTTTCTTGTGTAATGAATATACCTGACATTTTTTTATTTAAAAGTCATTTCTTTACATTTAAAAAAAAAAGTATTTTCTCTTTAATCCAACTACAAGTCACCACAAATGATGACGTAAAACTCTCTAAACTTTTACACATATTCTAATGACGTCAACTAAAAAAAAAAACTAATTATTTTGCACCCTTTCGCACCACTCTTCAATGCTTGAAGAATTGTGCATTCGACTTCCGGCAATGGCGGCCGTTCCCTGCGCTAGTGTTACCTCTCGATTCGAAATATTTTTTTGTAGTTTTAACGGGGTTTTTAAACGGATCGAGTAACTGAGTGTTTATGCACAAATGGCAGGTCAGGACATTCAAAAAACATATATACATCATGGGTCTAGGACTTATGGATGCTGTGATCAAGGGTGATGACAGACGGACGGACAAAACGGGTGCAATAGCGATTTCGACATCTCGAAAATGCGCTAAAAAGATACCAAAGCCATTTACAGACTGCTTATTTAGTTACAGTTACAATCATTATATTTAATCACGAATATTTTGAAGTTATAAGGAAATATTTCTTAACATTAACTTCAATTGACGTAAAGATAAACATGTTTAAAAAATAATATACTCTTTTCAGATATATAATTTAAGGATTTGAAATTAATGAGAAGCTAAGTTTTGTAATAAAAAAAGGTTAATGCGTTTGAAAAATTCCCCACATCAAAATAATTGAACTATTAATTCTACAATTATATCAAAATATCTAGACTTGCTCTCTTTCTTTCTATTTGTGAACGCCTTCTTTGAAAAAGAAATTCCTGTCATCTTGTCTGTTACGGGCGCTGCTTAACATTTAACACATTCAAAAATGTTAATTAGACTTTGAACAAATAGTTTGGAAAAAACATTTTAAAAATACCGACATTGAACTGAACGATCCCATAATTCTTATGTGTGCTACAGAGGATGCAAGTCTTTTTAGTAACACTAATAGACTCTAGATTAGGTCAGGTGTCAGTCTACATTAGGTAAGAATCATGCTAAATTAGGTCAGGTATCAGTCTATATTAGGTCAGGTATCATTCTACATTAGGTCAGGTATCATTCTACATTAGGTTAGGTATCACTCTAGATTAGGTCAGGTATCATTCTACATTAGGTCAGGTATCATTCTACATTAGGTCAGGTGTCATTCTACTTTAGGTCAGGTATCATTCTACATTAGGTCAGGTATCATTCTACATTAGGTCAGGTATCACTCTAGATTAGGTCAGGTATCATTCTACATTAGGTCAGGTATCATTCTACATTAGGTGAGGTATCATTCTACATTAGGTCAGGTATCATTCTACATTAGGTCAGGTATCATTCTACATAGGTCAGGTATCATTCTACATTAGATCAGGTATCACTCTAGATTAGGTCAGGTATCATTCTACATTAGGTCAGGTATCATTCTACATTAGATCAGGTATCACTCTAGATTAGGTAAGGTATCATTTCTACATTAGGTCAGGTATCATTCTACATTAGGTCAGGTATCATTCTACCTAGGTCAGGTATCATTCTACATTAGATCAGGTATCATTCTACATAGGTCAGGTATCATTCTACATTAGATCAGGTATCACTCTAGATTATGTAAGGTATCATTCTACATTAGGTCAGGTATCATTCTACATTATGTCAGGTATCATTCTACAATAGGACAGGTATCATTCTACATTAGGTCAGGTATCATTCTACATTAGGTCAGGTATCACTCTAGATTAGGTCAGGTATCATTCTACATTAGGTCAGGTATCACTCTAGATTAGGTCAGGTATCATTCTACATTAGGTGAGGTATCATTCTACATTCGGTCAGGTATTATTCTACATTAGGTCAGGTATCATTCTACATTAGGTCAGGTATCATTCTACATTAGTTCAGGTATCATTCTACATTAGGTCAGGTATCACTCTAGATTAGGTCAGGTATCATTCTACATTAGGTCAGGTATCATTCTACATTAGGTCAGGTATCATTCTACATAGGTCAGGTATCATTCTACATTAGATCAGGTATCGCTCTAGATTAGGTAAGGTATCATTCTACATTAGGTCAGGTATCATTCTACATTAGGTCAGGTATCATTCTACATTAGGTCAGGTATCATTCTACATTAGGTCAGGTATCATTCTACCTTAGGTCAGGTATCATTCTACATTAGGTCAGGTATCATTCTACATCAGGTCAAGTATCATTCTATAGTAGGTCAGGTATCATTCTACATTAGGTCAGGTATCAGTCTATAATAGGTCAGGTATCATTCTACATTAGGTCAGGTATCAGTCTACATTAGGTTAGGTATCATTCTACATTCCTGATCAGAATTTATTTTCGCCTCATCGCCTAACGCTGTCCTTCATGTGTCAAAGAAATTATCAATCTATAACTATTATTATTAGATTGTAATATCCCAGGTCACGTGACTACATTGATCGCTTGTAGGTGATGACGTACTCGGGGTAAATCTGCTCCTTTGTGTACACAACAAACTCTCTGAACCGTAAAAATCGGTCACCCATGACGGAGTCGAACTTGCCCGAGAGACCACAGTGACATCTGTCCTCTAAACACTTCATGCATGGTGGGCCACTCAATTTGGGGCCTTCTGAAAAAAAGGATGCGATTTCCTATAATAATTTACGTCATTTTCCCTGATATTTTTCAATAATCAATAATTAAAAACCATAAAATATGGTGGGGAATTAAAGATTGTGTTTTTCCCCAATATCGCTGCAATTACAATTAATGACTAATTGATACACGTACATAGTAAAGATATTGTTATCAATTGACTTTATTGGCCAACTATTCGCTTCAAATTTAAATATGAAAATATTATATAGAACATATGAAAAAATGCATTAAAATAAAACCTTTGTGAATGCTATTTTGGTGGCTGCGTCCAGCGTCCTGAAATATTGAGATACTTTGTTCATTGAAAAGAATGTGATAGTTAAAGCTACGAATTCCCAGCGAAGCTTATAATTTAGAAACAAAATTGGTAATTTACTCCAACATTATTTATTCATACGTATTTTCAAGTTACTTTCATGTAGATGAAGTGTAGAAAAGAAGACAAATATAATCTCACTTTTGTTTGCAACTGTTTTATGGTTTTCATTACACAGGAACACATTTCCTAGCAGCATTCTAGACAAGATCATTTTGTTTCTGTAGCTGTGAGGTCTTCGCGCCGCATACGTATCTGTAAAACATGACTTTGATGTAGCTCATTATTAGTGACAGTATTTGACAATGTGTAACGTGTTCCGATTGTATTGACGAAATGTTAAGCAAAGTGAAAAACAATTCTTGACATGAGAATGTGTGTAGTTAGTGTGTTATTTTCCTTTTAATTTTAGGTATAGGTAAAAGTGTTTCTAATTAAATAATATGAGAAAACCCTGGCTGTTAACAACTCTACGAAATAAAATGTTAATCACTAGGGGCATTTTTAAAAAATAAACTATAGACATGATGTAAATTTTAATTTTTTATTTTTTAAAATTATTTTTTTAAAACTAAAGACCAATTTTTGGCTGGAATGGAGTAGTTATAGAGATGAGAAAACTTTAAATATCAATTTTGAAATATATAACTTGAAGCAGGGATATTAGTGAAACAATAAGATGATTTAGAAAGTGCCTAAATATTGACAAGAATATTTCAAGCATATTAAAATATATTTATAAGATAACCATTTCATTTTTTTAACATAAAAGAATGTTAGACGTGTTGTTCACCTGCATATTGGTCAGCTTTAGTTGACCTCTCAGCTGCATATATCCCCTTTCCAAACATAGCATCTGGACTTGAATGTTTCGGGTTCAAACCGTGTTGAACAAGGGCCGGGATTCGCTCAACTTTGGTCCCATGTAACAAATAGTGTTCATTAATTTCAGGAATCAAGTCGCTTGTCATAAATCCATCCAATACTCTCGTCGTGTCCAGATCACCTTTCGTTCCTTTGATTGACCCGATAGGTCGACTGGGCTCTCCGGCAGCTATCATCTTGTCCAACAGGGTTTTCCTTTGAGCTTGGTACCGCTTGAACAAAGTTGGGTTCTCCACTCTCTGAACAGCTATAACATTTATCTTGTTATGGTTCAACTCTTGAGCGTCGGCCCCTTTGCCCACCAGTTCCTTGTCCCAGGTAGCGTTCAAAAGATGCTCTATCGCTTTCTTGGTGTCTTCATCAACTTTAACCAACATCTTTGGATTTTTCTTGCGGTTTAAAGGCGGCGGAATACCTCGACTGACATCCCAATACGCTGGTAGCTGATCAGTTCTGTCCCTTGCTTTTCTCATACGATCCAGTAATAGCAACTTTTCATCTGGTTTGGCCATTGCGAAGTCGTTACGTTCAAAACTGTAATTTAATTCACTAGAGATAAATAATTACTTACAAACCATTTCCGATTCTTTTTTAAAAAATGTAACAATATTATTTTAATGAACACAATGATTTATTTTTTTCCATTTATGGACAAATTTTAAGTTATTGAATTTAATAATTTTTTGTTTTATAAAAGCCTTATGAAAACACTTAGATGTTATCTATTAATTTACAGTTAGACCACAATTTAACAATTCCTAACAACGTTGTGACAAATAACCAAAGTCGCCTAATTAAAAATTCACTAAAACAAACAAAAAAAAAAACCTCACAGGGCAATCAATTCAACAAGTCACAAATAAGAAGTTTACCAAGTTCCAGATCAATTTTTTCAACAATTTAGAGAACAACTTGTTTACATTTGTCAACAACTTCACAGAACAACAAGTTCAAGAAAGCAATAGAACAAGAGCTTCAGTATGTCACAGAAAAACAGGCTAAAAATAACAGAACAACTAGTTATAAATATTACAGAACAACTGGTAACAAAAGGTTACAGAACAGGTTACAAAAGGTAACAGTGCAGCATGTTATAATTACACAGCTAAAGGGTACAAAGGGCTACAGACCAACGGGTTCAAAAAGGTGACAGAACAGATACAACAGTCACAAAATATCGGTAAATAAGTTCACACATAAATCACAACTTGTTTTAAATTGAAATTAATATTTCTTTTTTAAACTTAAGTTCTTACCCTTCGTTATTTCCTCTGTGAAATATAAGCTCTGCCGTCTTTCGGTATCTTGCGTATCATCACATATTTATACCAATATAAAGGTGTTATCTCGTCAAACCCAAGTATATTTAGCTGGCGTTTTTCCCGATCTGAACACTACACAAAAGTTCTCTGCTCGATATTTTATTTAAGATCAGGTTTTTGATTTTTTGTTTTGTTAGTGTGAGAAAACAATATTTGTGATGTTTTTCTGCTTTAAAAAAAGGTTGCCCATTCCAATCAATTCGTCAGCATAGAACAATTTTATGTGGTTTCTATGCTTTGTTTAAACCGCTAGTGAAAAACATAGGAATCCTTTAAAAGGGTAATAGTTTCAGTTTTTAAAAAAAAAAAAAGAACTTCTGATAATCTTTCGGAAAATTCCGCTAGTAATTTAAATTATTAATTTCAATCCTCAATACACTGCTGACAATGGTTTTAGAAAATATTACGTGGCGTTTTATTTATGTATGACGATGCTAATTAGATCTACTATGAAACACTCAGACATAAATATCAATAAACAAAGTAGTTTTAAAAATCAATAGCATATCGGCGTAACTTGGAAACTTCCCCTTGTAAGAATCTGTATGTGCAGCTTTCATTCAAAAAATGTAATTAAACTCCCAAATGAACCAGTCTAAATAGATTTTTTTTACTAGAGGCAGAATGCAACTTCATCCATCCCTCTTCTTACTTTACTTAGCGTATGTTTACATTCATTGTGTTCTAAATAACATATGGTCTAAATGTTTTTAAAATTAATTTTTTTTAATACAAACAATCGCAAAACAGGATTACAAAGGAAACCTAGTTAGGCTGCAAATTATTAAACAGATTTCACTTAAAATGGCCTCCAGTTTCGGATTAATAAATTTATACTGTACACAGTGGCTGAATTTTAAAAAAAAACTGATAAAATATTGCAATCTTTAAATATCTTTAGTTTGTAGACTACCATAGGTAGTTATACAAATTTATTAGAGCCGAGTTCATTTAAACATCGATTTGATTCCTAAGGTATGACACTTTGGACATGGGCCTAAAATAGTAACTAGACATTTTGTTTGTTTTATTGATCACAGCCAGCAATGGCAGGGGATGAATGAAATCAATAAATCGCTTGATTCGTTGAAACTCTCCCACTAAAGGTAACACAAAGAGCGTTGAATATGGTAGAAGCGCTGCTATCGATGTAAGAAACATTTCAGTCTAAAGATAATCAAGAAATAGAGCTGCCAGATTCATTACTGGAGAATATTCAAAACTGACAAGAGTAACACCATTAGTTAAATCATTAAACCTTAAAACACTTGAGGATAGAAGAACCAAAAGTAAATTAGTAATTATACATAAGGCAATTAATTCTAATTTAGAAATACAACACAAAGATAACTTAATACAACCCTCAAATAGACATAAAGATAAAAACACATTTGTTATTCCATATGCAAGAACAAACACATACAAGTTTTCTTTCTTTCCGTCCGGTATTCGGGCGTGGATTGGGTTGCCTGAAGAAACCAGGAAAGCAAACACTTTATCATCATTTAAAACTCTAGTAAGAATACAGGACTAAACACAAACCATAGAAATACGTAGGACGCAATAATCTTCTGTACAGAAGGAGCGTCTGTAACATATAAGATAAGATAAGAATCCATGTTTTCTGGGATAAAATGCCATTTGTTAAAAATAGTGAACATGTATTTAGCCCGAGTGTTGAGTTAAATTACACAAAACGAAAAAAATTAATAAAGATTAGGAAGAGATATAATATTCCAAATCATTTTTTTTTCAAGACCTACATAAAAGATAAAAAACTACATGAAAATTTAAAATGCTTTTATTTTGATAGAAATAAAGGTTGCTACGACATTATTGGAAAAAGATTTTGTTGAAGTCTTCAAATGAAATTCAAAGTTGGTTCCTTGGTGCTGTCAAAAAGTTAAGTTTAATTTTTTTAACATATTTCTGCAACATTTTGATCCATAACAAATTACTGTTACAAAATGAACAGAAACTAAGTTACTAATGAGTAATACATTTTTAACCATATATATTCAAAATAATATTTCAGAAAAAAATATTTTAAAATGCAATACAACTACAAGACAAATGAAGTCGCTTAAAAAATATACAACATAAATTAAAATGTGTGAAACTGTAAGGATAAAATAAACCAAAACATTATAATACACGAATATGTAAAAATCACATGAATGAAATATGAATCTTAAAAAAAAAATTGAGAGAAAAAATGTCCAGCTGTTATTTATTTACATTTTTAAAAAAAACTATATTTTTAAAAATATAGTTTTCCCATGCCCTGCAATTTACCATCACATTTCCAGCTCTACTGTCTAGTGTATGTGATGACGTATTCAGGGTACACGTGACTGTCATCATAAACAATAAACTCTCTGTGTCTCCAGCGACCATCAACCATGACAGAATCGTAGCCATCGGGTGGATATGTGAAGTTTCTTTCTTCTGATGACGTGGAAGTACAGTTGAAATAATAGTTAAAATAATTGGTTATAAGATTGACAGTGTAACTTAATACTGCTTAATGTATTCTATAAACAGAACTTCAAGAAAGAATTAACGTCATAAATTCAGAGGTAACTTTACCAGCAAATTGCTTATTGATATTGCCAAAATATTAGTTTGTTTAATTATGTTTCAGATACATTCATTATCTTCATAATAGTAATTGGAGAAGGATGCCAGGCAAATTTAATTGTATTGAAAATGTTTTCTTACTTCTTTTTTACAATTTTATTTTAATCATGTAGACTATATTGTTATTTTGCATTTCATAATCAAATGAAACTTTTCAATAATTCCAAATTGTTTTAATCTTTAAGTAGAAAGTTAACGTTATTTAATCTGTTGGCCAATTACTGTCCCGGGTGCAAATTTTAACTTTGAGAATGTTATCTCAGGCATAGATAAATTTCTAAAACGTATAATGTTTCGGCAAATTTACAAAAGATTGAATTAACAAGCATTTTGGTCGGAAAGTAATTTATTCCAAACCGAAATTAAAATGAATTTTATTCTCATTAATGTTTAATAGTGAGAAAATGGAAATTTATTACAACTGAAGGATTTGCTTTTTATTAGAGTAATAAACTACAACGATCCTGAAGATATAATTTTTTTTTTTTTAAATGAATCGTGGATGTCACTGGTCTTAGATCATGACATTGTTTTATTCCTTTCTTATAATACTAAAATAAAATAAAATAATTTCACGGAACTATGAAAAACAACAGATTTACTTTTTACGACGTAGACTTCCCCGAGTAGCATGCGGCAAAGGACCATCTTCAGCCTGTGGCCAGGGGGGCTTCGGTCGTGCCTGTCATCTGTGGATCAATTCAGAGAGTTGCATTGTTGGATATCGTATGTTGAAATTAATCACGACCGTTTGGTGGGATTTACAATATAACTTGCGCAAATAGAAACTTATACCGCTCAAATAAAATTACATCCCTGAGCACAGTTGTGTTGGAGTTAGAAATGTTAGAGATTTTAAGACTAGAGTCTACGATGGTAGGAAACAAACTAACGAAACAGAAGCCAAATTACAAGCACTGATACGTATATTATTTGTAATCCTCGTTTTATAGCGATATTGGTAATGCTACGCATATACATATTTCTTGTATCAAATTAAAATTATATATACACATATAAAACATACTAGCCAGAATGCCTAAATTTCTTGTTTATTTTCGTCATTTTTAGCGCATTTTCGAGAAGTCGAATGCGCTATTGCACCCGTTTTGTCCGTCCGTCCGTCCGTCCGTCTGTCATCACCCTTGATCTCAGCATCCATAAGTCCTAGACCGATGAGGTATATATGTTTTTTGTATGTCCTGACCTGCCATTTGTGCATCAACACTCAGTTACTCGATCCCTTAAAAAACCCCGTTAAAACTACCAAAAAATATTTCGAATCGAGAGGTAACACTAGCGCAGGGAACGGCCGCCATTGCCGGAAGTCGATGACATAGATTTTCAAGCATTGAAGAGTGGTGCGAAAGCGTGCAAAAGAATTAGGTTTTTTTTAGTTGACGTCATTAGAATATGTGTAAAAGTTTAGAGAGTTTTACGTCATCATTTGTGGTGACTTGTAGTTAGATTAAAGAGAAAATAATTTTTTTTTAATGTAAAGAAATGACTTTTAAATATAAAAAAATGTCAGGTATATTCATTACACAAGAAAATTCATAAAAATATGTCTAAAATCTAAACACAATGACTGATAACTACATAATGCTGATATCTAACATAAGTACTGATACATAATACGAAAATGCGCTAACACGTCCTGAATTCCAATAGGGACCAGGCTTAACATGATTTTTTCTATTTCTATACAAGTGATGTCTACAAAAATATATTCGGATAACAATTTTCTTACGTGCTCCCAAACTGCGACAGAATTAATTTTGTTAAGTTCCCATGAAACACAAGATTTATTGAGTGTGCGGAAGGGGGGGGGGATAAAATGACTAGGGAAAGTATTGACACTGCCTAAATAAACCATCTCCAGGATTAATATGTTTTTAGGGTAAGTTGATATGAAGTTGGAAACATGTTAATGGCTGTACCTTGTAAGACTCAATTATAAATACGTATAGTGCGTGTCTCTTCACGTATTTCTTCATTCGAGTTTCAAGTTTTCCTATATATTAAAGCATTATTAAAATATCAGATATTTGGTAGTAATATACATTTTCCTTGGACACACATAGTTTAAGGATTTACGTTTTACGAAGCACATAGTATATATTATACATAATAAAAATAGTATAACAACATTTATATTGAAGTTTTTAATTAATTTTTTTCACCTGCATGAAAATCTGCAATACTGCTGTTTTCTCCTGCGTAGATTCCCTGACCAAACAAACTGTCCGGGTTTGAGTGACTCACATCAAAACCATTACGGGTCAGGGATCATATGCGGTTTACAGGCGTCCCGTGAAACAAATAATGTTCATTTACTTCAAGGTAAAGGTCACGCTTCAGGCATTCCATTGAGCCGGACAGCAGGTCAGTCGTGACTACATCTCCCCTGGAATTTCTTAACCCTCCTATGGGAGGACACGTTCGTTCCACTTCTATCTGCTCTATCATAAGCCTTCTTCTTGCCCTGCGATAATCGCTGAACAATTCGCAGTTCTCGACTCTCTGCACATCTAATACAAACAGACTTGAATAGTTCGGACGTCTTAACACTGGATCCTCCCAGGTTTCTTGGACGAGATCAATGATGGCACGTCTTCTCTTCCCCACAACATCGACCATCTCAAAATCTGAGTTCCTGTGCTGATTTCTCCAGTACGGTGGGAAGAGTTCATTGGTATCTACGGCGTACTGCATGAAGTTCACGGTGCCTCTTCTTGGTGGCATTTTCGGTATAATCTAAACGGGACCTGCTGATATTGGTGGCTAGTGGCTAGTTGTTGAAACATGAAATGAAAATATCAGAAATGTTCACACAACACTAATTTCTGGCGTTTTCCCAGAGAGACGTGCAAATCTATACAAAAACTATTCAACAATCACGAGATACCAAAGACAAACAGTGATTTAACAAAACGGTTCATTCTGATTCCATCAAATTTCTGATAACTGATTGAGTTGATAATGTATCTTCAAAAGCATACATGATGCTATAGAAAGTTTATTAGGCGTTAAAATGGTTCATGGTGCTGTTAATTCATACATGTTGAATTTTTTATCTCCCACATTCATACAGATTGCATTTTTTATCTGACATATTCATACAGATTGCATTTTTTATCTGACATATTCATAGAGATTGCATTTTTATGGGAATCTCCGATTACCCTAAAATCTATTGATCTATTAAACTATCGATTAATTATTCGGTAATTTTTCAAAAGTCAACGATTTAATTTAAATTAACCCATAACAGCCCTATTACAAACATTTTTATTAAACAAAGTCTATGAATGTGTTAGCCTTTTTTTTTAAAAAAAGAACATTTTTTAAAAGATAATAAATATACCACATAATTCTTTGAATTGTAAATGAAACAAATACAGTAGATTTTAAGGCGGGCGATGTATTTTTTAATTCGACTCCCGAGTTTGTAAGATTAGATGGATGACGTGGCTGTTTGTACCTATATGTCACATTGTTATTAGCTTGTTGTTACTTACCACACGACAGCGACAACGACAACCTATATGTCACATTGTTATTAGCTTGTTGTTACTTACCACACGACAGCGACAACCTATATGTCACATTGTTATTACCTTGTTGTTACTCACCACACGACAGCGACAAAATCCGATTTTCATTATCGAATTTCCTGTTAAATTCACGATCCTCTTAGAATTTCAGTTATTTTTTACTTTTGGTTTATAGATAAAGCGTTACATTTTTCCCTCTCACGGACAAGAGATGTCAGGGTGGATTAAGATATTTTTAAACTTGAATTCTCGTATTAAAATAAATCAGTAAATTTATTTTTAATGAAAGACAATAGTTTTCAATGCAACTATTATTTGCATTCCATACGAACTTGTCGCAATATTATTTGAGAAAGTAACCCGTAATATTTGATCTGAAGGGGACCCCTAAAATAATAATCGCATGAATATGTTGATTAAAATATGAAAATCTTTAAAATTCCATCTCTCAACAATTAATTTTTGTTTGATCAGCAAAATTTTAAAAATTTCAATAAACAAAAAGTGCATTACTAATACAATGCCGGATTTATACTTGATAAGGCCAAAAGCTTTTTGAGATATGGGGGTCTTTATAGGTCAAGGTGTTCCGTCACAACGAAATTTGACAGTTACTGATTGGGAAAAAAAACATTTTGGGGGTGGGATGTGGGGGGAAGTAGGGGCCCTAAACTATAGCTCGTGTCGCTCATACGTAAATCCGGCACTGGTCTGATAGTAAAATGTAAACTATAATAATTACCTTTGGCAGATAACTTGTTTTGAATAGTGTTAAGTCTTACTCAACCAACGGCGTTAATCTATGTTTCCAGGCAGGATGGCAGAAGATGGTGATGATTGGTCCGCTAAATTTAGAGCATGACATGGTTAACTTATTAAAATAATGGACAATATCGGAAAATCCCATTTACACCAAAGTCTTACGTGTTAAGCTTAAAATGCATCACGGTAGGTAAGAATGGCACATTAAATCATGATAAAATGTAACATCGGATAAACTACGTCTAATGTAGAAAACAGTCACAGGTTCTCGACTTGCTACCAATACATGTTAAAACGAGCCAAATACCCGTGCTACGCTACGGGGTAGGCACAATAAGAATAACTTTATTTGGTTTTTGGTCTCAAATTCTCCTTAAAAATGAATGAAAACGCATCTGGAAATTAGGGTAGTGATAAATCAAACCCCTTCTTAATAAAAACTAAGATAAGTGTGTCGAGAAAAATAAACATATTATTAGTTTAAATATTACCCATCAATTTTGGTATTTCTGCTTTAATATAGCAACATCATTATCATCCGTGGCTCTACAGCACATGTAGGGCCCTGGCTTGCTCAACCACATCCTTCCATTCAGATCGATTGATGGCTTTCTTTCACCATGCTCGAACCCCTTTAATAACGCATGCTATATACTCTACCGGAATAACAAATGTCGTTAACAGTTACCAAAAGATAACGGGCAAAGTTCACTTTCTTTTCACGTGAATCAAAACATGAAAACAATATCTTTCCGCAGGATTTCTTTTGTTCTTAGAAATAGCTCGCTAAACACCCATTTCATTTATAATCTAAGCATGAAATTAGTTAAAGACGAATAGGATATTTTTAGCCAGATAATATTTGTGAATATTGTGGCTTGGGGAGAGTAGAAAATATGGTTTACTTGTTTTAAAGGCACATGTTCCTTTAACGTGAATAAAAACATAAGAACAATGCTGCTTTTTTAGAAAATGGTGAGAAATTGATCTTCTTATAAATTTTATGTCAATCATTATATATTCCCGCACATTTTTTCTAATCGTAACAATTCACTTTATATCAATCTTTTTTCCCGTTGTATACTATTCATCTAATAAACTCAAAACAGCTTGGCACAAAATGAATTGTTGTCAGTGTTTTTCGGCATAATACGCACTTCCTTATGCTAGATCCTATGTATAAGTCGTAATACCCGTGAAATTTCTTTACACTTGATATATTTACACCTTAAAGAACAGTTTTTACCCGAAGCGTATGTCATGCAACCGCATTGTTCGAGAAATGTACCCAATTTTTT
>MUZC01000946.1:36813-48088 GCA_002072015.1 Radix auricularia
AAAAAGACTAATATATGCTATATAAATACTGAAAATCCCCCATTCGACTATTTCCCGTGTAGGTAGAAGAATGAAACTTTGGGAAGTTGTTAAGTACACTCTCCTAACGCTAATTTGCAAAATAGAATTTTAAACTTCCCACTCATTGGGGGCCGGGGGCCCAAAGGTAGTTTTTTCTTATATTAAAAACTCACTCATCATTAATTCTCAAATTTACCGTTTAGGTGAAATCATGAAACTTTTGGAAATTCTTGAGCATACTCTCCCGACAATAATGGCAATCGTTCCATCAATTCCAAATCTAGGGGCCGGGGCCCAAAAACGTTTTTCCTCCGTTATTTGAGGTATATAAAATTGAAAATAACTAATTATCTTATTTCCCGAGTAGGCAGAAGCATGACATTTTAGGATATTGTTTAGTTCATTACCCAGATTATAACAGGCGAAAATATATTTTTATTATTACTTTCTGGGGTCCAGGGGCCCAAATGTTTTTTTCCCTATATGAGCTATATACAAATTGAAAAATACCAATTCTCCTATTTCCCGTGTATGTAGAAGCATGAAAGTTTTGCAATTTGTTAAGCACACTCTACCAACGCTAATTTGCAAAAAAGAATTTTAAAAATCCTACTCTTGGGGGCTAGGGGACAAAATGTAGTTTTTTCTTTTATGAAAAGCCGTCTTATCTCTAATTCTCAAATTTAGCGTTTACGTAAAAAAAATTAAACTTTTGGAAGTTATTGAGCACACACCCTCCAAACAAAAATGGAGAAAAAATCTTTTAAAATTCTCCTTCAGGGTGGGACTGCTGTTCCCACACGTATTTTTTTTCCATTATTGAGCTGTGTTTCACATCTCCAATGGTAACAGGTGAAAACATATTTAAATTATCTCTCTAAGGGGGCCGGGGCCGAATGTAGGTTTCTTCGTTATATGAGCGATACAAAAAGTGAAAATTATTAATTCTCCTATTTCCCGTTTAGGTAGAAGCATGATACTTTGGGAAGTTGAGAAATACATAACTGCCATGGTAATATAGTGTTGTTTTTTACTCATATAAGCTATATAAAAATTGAAATCTTTGATTCTACTATTTGGAATAATGGGAATTCGGAAAATGTTAATTACACTACCACGATAGTGCAGTCTTAACTGGTGTGCCAGAGTCTTGGGATTGCTGGTATAGAATTGCAGACACTATGCTTTTCTGATAGGCAATAGTATTTGACCTGCTTTAAGATAAATGTACCCTTTTACTTCATGTAAATAAACAGTATGTACGCTTCAACAGAAAACCTCATTTAAAACCCGTGCGAAGCCGGGTACTTGCCTCTAGTATATATATGACGCATTTATTGTCCGTCTGTCTGTCTGTCTGTCTGTCTGTTCCCTAATAACTCAAGATCCAGACAACCCACTACAGTGAAATTTGGTAAACGTACACACAATTATATGGGGAAGGTTTTTAAATAGGTTTTGTTTCATAAATTCACACTCATGGGCGCCGGGGGCACAAAAAAACTTTTTTCTCCTAATTTGAGCTATATAAAAAATGAAAATCAACAATTTTTCTATTTCTCGTGGAGGCAGAGGCATCAAATTTTAGGAAACTGTTGAGTACACTTCTGCAATGGTAACAGGCAAAAATATATTTACATTACCTCTTTCTGGGGGCTGGGGGCCCAAATGTAGTTTTTTTCCTTATATGACATATATATAAAAACTGAAAATCACTAATTATCTTATTTTACGGATAGGTAGAAGTATGAAACTTTGGCAAGTTGTTAAGTACGCTACCCCGACGATATTTTGCGAGAAATAATTTTAAAATTCCCACTCATGGGGAGCCGGGGGCCCGAAGGTAGTATTTTTGGTGGTAATATACGCTATATAAATATTGAAAATCCCCCATTCGACTATTTCCCGTGTAGGTAGAAGAATGAAACTTTGGGAAGTTGTTAAGTACACTCTCCTAACGCTAATTTGCAAAAAAGAATTTTAAACATTCCCCTCATTAGGGGCCGGGACCCAAATGTATTTTTTTTCTTATATTAAAAAATCACTCATCACTCATTCTCAAATTTAACGTGTAGGTAAAAACATGAAACTTTTGGAAATTCTTGAGCATACTCTTCAGACAATAATGGCAATCGTTCCATAAATTCCCACTCATTGGGGCCGGGGGCCCAAAAACGTTTTTCACCCATTATTTGAGGTATATAAAATTGAAAATAACTAATTCTCCTACTTCCCGAGTCGGCAGAAGCATGAAATTTAAGGATACTGTTTTGTACATTTCCCAAATTATCACAGGCGAAAATATATTTCAATTATCACTTTCTGGGGTCCAGGGGCCCAAATGTTTTTTCCCTATATGAGCTATATCAAAATTGAAAATCCATAATTCTCCTATTTCCCGTGTAGGTAGAAGTATGAAACTTTGGCAAGTTGTTAAGTACGCTACCCCGACGATATTTTGTGAGAAACAATTTTAAACTTCCCACTCATGAGGAGCCGGGGGCCCTAATGCAGTTGTTGTTGTTTGTTTTTTTGTTACTAATATACGCTATATAAATACTGAAAATCTCCAATTCGACTATTTCCCGTGTAGGTAGAAGAATGAAACTTTGGGAACGCTAATTTAAAAAAAAAAGAATTTTAGAATCCACATTCTTGGGGGCTAAGGGCCCAGATGTATTTTTTCTTATCTCTAATTCTTAAATTTACCGTATACGTAAAGACATGAAACTTTTGGAAGTTTTTGAGCACTCTCTCCCAACAAAAATGGAAAAAAAAGTATTTTAAAATTCTCACTCAGGGTGGGGCTGGTGTGCCCAAATGTATTATTTTCCTTAATTGAGCTGTATTTCACATCTCCAATGGTAACAGGTGAAAACATATTTAAATTATCTCTCTAAGGGGGCCGGTGCCCAATGTAGTTTTCTTCTTTACATGAGCGATATAAAAAATGAAATTTACTAATTCTCCTAATTCCCGTTTAGGTAGAAGCATGATACTTTGGGAAGTTGAGCAATACATATCCGCAATGGTAAGAGGAGTAAAAAGAAATCACTCCCCTGGGGCCGGGGCCCAAATGTATTTGTTCTGATATAAAAACAGACTCATCACGTATTCTCTAATTTTCGGTGACGGTAAAAGCATAAAAAGTTGGAAATTTGTTGAGGAGGCACTCACGGCGAAAATTAACAAAGAAAAATGTTAAAACTCCTGCTCATGGGGGTCGTCAGCCCAAATACGTTTTTACCTTACATGGGCTATATAAAATTTAAAAACCACTAATTGTCCTATGTCCGAGTAGGTAGAAGCATGAAATTTTCGGAAGTTCTTGAGTACACTTCTGCGATTGTAACAGGCGAAAAAAATATTAATAACACTTATCAGGAGCCTGGTGCCCAAATATAGTGCTTTCTTTTTTTTTTTACTCATATAAGCTATATAAAAATTGAAATTCTTTAATTCTACTATTTGGAATAATGGGAATTCGGAAAGTTGTTAATTACACTACCACGATGGTGGAGTCTTAACTGGTGTGCCAGAGTCCTCGGATTGCTGGAATAGAATTGTATACACTATGCTTTTCGGATAGGCAATAGTATTTGACCTGCTTTGAGATAAACTTTCCCTTTTACTTCATGTAAATAAACAGTATGTACGCTTCTACAGAAAACCTCATTAAAAACCCGTGAGAAGCCGGGTACTTGCCTCTAGTATATATATATAAGACGCATTTGTTGTGTGTCTGTCTGTCTGTCTCTCTGTCTGTCTGTTCCCTAATAACTCAAGATCCAGACAACCCAGTAAAGTGAAATTTGGTAAACGTACACACAATTATATGGGGAAGGTTCTTAAATAGGTTTTGTTTCATAAATTCATACTCATGGGCGCTGGGGGCCCAACAACTTTTTTTTTCCTTATTGGGGCTATATAAAAAATGAAAATCAACAATATTTCTATTTCTCGGGGAGGCAGAAGCATGAAATTTTAGGAAATAGTTGAGTATACTTCTGCAATGATAACAGGCAAAAATATATTTAAATTACTTCCTTCTGGGGGCCCAAATTTAGTTTTTTCTCTTATATAAACTATATCTAAAAACAAAAAATCACTAAATATCCTATTTTACTGATAGATAGAAGCATGAAACTTTGGCAAGTTGTTAAGTACGCTAAAGCGACGATATTTTGCGATAAACAATTTTTAACTTCCCACTCATAGGAAGCCGGGGGCCCAAATGTAGTGTTTTTTTTAACTTATATACGCTATATAAATACTGAAAATCAACCATTCTTCTATTTCCCGTGTAGTTAGAAGAATGAAACTTTGGGAAGTTGTTAAGTACACTCTCCTAACGCTAATTTGCGAAAAAGAATTTCAAACTTCCCACTCATTGGGGGCCGGGGACCCAAATGTTTTTTTTCTTTTATTAGAAACAAACTCATCACTTATTCTCCAATGTACCGTGTCGTAAAAACATGAAACGTTTGGAAATTATTGAGCAGACTCTACTGGCAATAATGGCTTCCTTTTTCATGGGTTGCCGGGGGCCCAAATTATTATTTTTTCCTAAATGAGCTATATTAACACAATTCAGACAGCGAAATATTGTGAAATTTAGTTCACGTATACGACATTACATGATGAAATTTCTTAAGTAGATTTCGTTTAAATTTCCCGCTCATGTGGGGCTGGGGGCCCAAAAACGTATTTTACTTAGATGGGCTATATAAAAATTGAAAATTACTATTTCTCCTATTTCTGATTAGGTGGAAGCATGCAATTTGAGGAAATCGTTGAGTACACGCCTGCAGTGGAAACAGGTGAAAAAATATTTAAATTATCACTTATTGGGAGCCGGGGGCCCAAATGTATTTTTTTTACTACTACACGCTATATAAATACTGAAAATCACCCATTCTACTATTTCCCGTGTAGGTAGAAGAATGAAACTTTGGGAAGTTGTTAAGTACATTCTCCTAACGCTAATTTGCGAAAAAGAATTGTGTTAGCTTCTACAGAAAACCTTATTTAAAACCCGTGCGAAGCCGGGTACTTGCCTCTAGTGTAATATATCCAGAACATGCAAGAAAGTGCGTTTGAAATCAGTTGCATGCACTAATCACTAAGGAATACACAAAATCAAATCGCTACATGCACTTAACATAATCAAAGGCACTGAATGACGTATACTCAAAACACATCAATCCAAAAATTAGCACACAGAAAGGCATTCATAAAAATAATATTGACACATTTAACTTATACTTATACATTAAATAAAACGCTACTCATGATATCATTAGGATTCAGTATGACATAGAAAAACGGTTACATTCACTGACGTTAAAAAAAATAATTATACTGCAACAATACATAAATTATTTTTAAAATACCATTTAAAAAAATCATTTTATATACTTTGAATGAAAAGATACTTGTTTGTTAAAGTATTTTACAATGATTGTTCAAGACAACATTAATTGAAGATGATACGTGGCATTCGTTTTAAGTGTAAAAAAAAACATACATTGGAATGTGACATTTGTTTTAAGATAAAAATACTAGATGAAAGGTGATCTTTGGCATTAGTGAAGAGCATGACGAGATGCGATGTATTATTTGATTCAAGTAAACAATCCTATAAATGAAACGAAATATTTCTGTCGAAGATGAAATGTAATATTTGTTTCAAGTGTGAGCTAAACATAAGATGAAATACGATTTCTGCCTCTTGGTATAAAAAATAAATAGACAGTAGGCATCGTGCTTGCGTATTTACTCTCTGGTATATGTGATGACGTACACAGGGTAGAGGTGACTGTCGTCGTAGACCACAAACTCTCGGTACATGAAGCGTCCGTCCACGATGACCGAGTCAAAGTTGCCAGGTGGTTTCATCAAACGCTCGGGTTCTGAAATATCATTTTAATAGCGATACAACATAAGTCATGATAAAAAGGCTATCGTCAGAAAACTAAACAGTTGAACATCTGCCCTGATTCTGCATTTTAAATCGTATTTTCTTAGTGCACATTCCAAAGTAAATGGAAAAGAGCATTTGTCAAAAGAAAATCAAAGGCTTGCAACGCATACAAAATAAACGCTATAACTTTAATATAAACGATGTAATTAAGAAAAAACGGGGGGTTTTACAAGAATGAAAAGAGATGGAAATGGTAAAATAGAGATGGAAGAGAGAGATAGAAAAAGCAGGTGAGAAAAGCGCACTGACAGTCTCATAGTCAACCAAAACTTTTTCCATCATGTTGTTTTATAACAATTTTTCTGCTCAATCGGTAATCTTTATTACCTCAAGGTTTAACGTTCGGTACCTAAATCATTTTTATTTAAAATAGTTCAAGTATTTTCCTCGGTTTACGACATTTTTTAAACTGCTTCGTCCTGTGCCAATGCTGTTAAATATTTCTTGCTACAAAAATTGGTGCATTAATAGTCAGTTTTGACTGTCGCAATGAACATGGCTACAAATGAGTTCAATGATTAACATTAGCTATGTTCCTTGGCTCCCAAATGTTGTGACGTAACACAGCAAATTCGTTCTGCTACGAAGGGAAAGTATGCCAACAACACAATATATAAATTATTAATAAATTGGGGGTGGGGGTGGGGGGGTTTAACATAGAAATATTTCCTTAAATTTTAATCGATCACATTAATTTAAATCTTTTCAATTTTTAATGTAATTAATCCTTAATTTCGCAGGCCTAATTTATTTACTTTCTGTAGGCCTATATTCAAAATATTTATAGATGAACGTTGATTACATTCCATTACAGTTGAAAAATAAAATACAATGAAAAGTAGTAATTTACAGCCATTTAGCGTTAAATAAGGATGGAAATGTGTTTAAAAAAATAATTGTTACATTATAAATTAATACCGGATTTTATTGTCAATGATCATAAATTACATTATTTTATTTTACTGATTTTTAAAAAAAATTCAGTAAAAAATCTTTATTTACATCTGTTTAGTTTAAAATAACGGTATGAACGTGTTAGAAAACATTGCATTTTTTTAGTGTGTGTTATTTAAACGGACAGTGGACTGTATCTTTTTGGCCCGTTCATCCTCATCTTCCTGTTTTCCGCTGATGACTTTATAAAAGAATACAAGGCTTATTTTACGCGAATATTCACAAGAAACATTATAAATAAGACACGTTACATTGAATTTAAGAGATATTGACAAAAAATTCTTGGAAGTGTTGCTTTGAGTCAGTTATTAAAGGGCACCTTAGGATTTCAAAACAATCATATCGCATGTATATAATATTGAGATGCTCTCCACGAGATTTTACTGTATAACTTTATTTTTTAAAGTGTTTGCACATCTGGTCTCATCGGTTTTGTTTTAAATCAGTTTGTGTTTTGTTTTGAAACGCCATCATCTATGACTTGCTAAGACATATGTCAGAGCCAGGACAGTAATAGAAGACTAAATTTCTTAACGTATTTTGTTTTTATGCTAACGAGTATCAGTTAAAGTTCTAAGCATAATCATTTAAAAATATATAAACATGCAAAAACATATTTTCAAAAAATACGGCTGAGAATTATTAATCTAAATCTGATCGTTAACTTTTGAAAAAATAACAATTAGTTAATCGTTATTTCGATTAAAGCCAAAAATTAAAATTTATGATTTCATAAGTAACACTTATTAAACGTTCTTGTTAATAATCTAAATGACACTGGAATGTCTCCTTTAGATGTCATCTTTTAACCAACTATGCAAAAAGATAAGTGTGTGTTGACCATATTTTGTTCAAGTGATAAGCGGGTCTAATTAACAATATAACTAGCCGAACTGAACAATCATTCACATGGAACTGAGGTAACTGGTATGCACAGAACAGTCTTGGCAAGGAATGGCATTATTGGATATCAGTGTTCATTAAGTTTCCCCCAGAGGGTATATGGATTCAGGAACTTTCATCTCCATTTTGTAACGTAGTAAATCATTAGAAGAGCTGTCGTCATTTTCTGTCTCAGACTCCATTACTGCCATTAGGTTGATACCTTTTTCATTTGGTTTCATAAGTAGCCGAAGTGTTAGAGCCATTTTAATCGTCAGGAAATCTATTACTATTATTAATTATTTCTTTTTTACTTTTTGATTTTTAATAATTTGTAATTGATTGGTCAATTACTCGTTAAAAATAATTCAATCGTTAAAATTTGTTAACGATTAATCGAGAAATTAATCGTTAATTTCCGCTGCCTAATTAAAAAATCATGTTAAGCCTGGTCCCTTTTTGGACTCAGGACGTGTTAGCGCATTTTCGTATTATGTATCAGTACTTATGTTAGATATCAGCATTATGTAGTAATTGTGTTTAGATTTTAGACATATTTTTTATGAATTTTCTTGTGTAATGAATATACCTGAAAAAAAATTATTTAAAAGTAATTTCTTTACATTTTAAAAAAATTTATTTTCTCTTTAATCTAACTACAAGTGGCTTGTGGTCACTGAAATAGGACTCATAAATGAAACATTCTAAATTGTAATCAGCTAATCGCCCAAATACTCCGTCAATTGTTGTTTGATAGATCGTGGTTGCCAATCTTGTTGAAAGTAGTTGAATGTTGAAGCTTGTTTCGAAAAAGTTTTCAATTTCTGCCCCTGGGCCGCTAAGATCTTGATTGAAGTCACCACAAATGATGTCGTAAAACTCTCTAAACTTTTACACATATTCTAATGACGTCAACAACAAAAACTAATACTTTTGCACGCTTTCGCACCACTAACCAATAACTTTAACACCAAACACACCACCGTGCGCAACTCACAAGTTCCATTAAGTTACAATGACTTAAAGTCCTACGGAACTTCCAGGAGCTCTACTGCCACTACAAGAGGTCGGATCGAGTAACTGAGTGTTGATGCACAAATGGCAGGTCAGGACATACAAAAAACATATATACATCATGGGTCTAGGACTTATGGATGCTGAGATCTAGGGTGATGACAGACGGACGGACGGACGGACGGACAAAACGGATACAATAGCGCATTTCGACTTCTCGAAAATGCGCTAAAAACAATATTATTTACAGCAACGGGCTCAATAGTCATAAGGTTGTAAATATATGTGTTCCAAATAGTTTAAAAAAACAAATTGGTCTCCACTTACTTTCAAGTGCGCAAACATTTCCCAAAAGTGTTCTACAGAGAATAAGCTTGAGCCGATGTCCATGAGGGCTCCTGTTTTCCCTGGGATCTAAGGTAACAACAAGAGGCATAGCTTTCAGTGAAATATTAGTTTTAAAAGCATTGAAATCACGACTAAACAAAGTGATATTCTTTCACGTTATTAACTATTAAAAAAACAACAACTTGTTCATACTTATTAGTAATTTATAGGTTATATTTTTTAATGTATGTCTATTCAAATTTAAATATTAAAGAAAATAAAATTAGTAATTGTGTCTGACCTATGACGGCCCAGATTGCCTGAATCCAACATCGCGCAGTACCTAGTGGTGAGTTCTACTTAGGAATTTCCCCCCTTCTAAATGTTCACGGAACCTTTTGCCTGACCAATTCCTCATTTATTGGTTCACTTAAACTATAGTTTTGAAAAGTATCGAAGAATGTAATATTTGCGTTAAAACCTAATTATAATAATAATACGACCTACCAGCATACTGATCAGCCTTATTGGTCTACTCTGCCAGGTAAATGCCCCGTCCAAACATGTTGTTACTGTCCGACTGACCAACGTTAAACCCACCACTGGTGAGGCCACCAATCCTGTCCACCGTCGTGCCGTGGAACAAGTAATGTTCGTTGACCTCCGGGTACAAGTCGTCCTTGAAGAAAGCCTTCTGGCCATAAAGTAGACTTGTTGTTAAAACTGGGTTCCTTGATCTACACACATGTTCAACAGCAGGACAGACAGCAGCACTTCTAATCTGCCGCTCCATCATCTCTCTTCTAGCCAACGCGTATTTCATAAAGAGTTGTACACTCTCAACTCTTTCAACGTCATTGACGACAAGTCTGGAATAATCCAGATTTTTTGCATCGCGACCTCTTCCGACTTCGCGTCTGTTCCAGGTTTCTTCAACAAGGGCCGTTATGGCCTCTTTTGTTCTGGCATCAACGGAAACCAGAATGGGCTGGGATGTCCAAAACTGTCCTCTATTGTTCAAGTAAGGTGGGCAGGTCTCATTTCTTTGTACAGCATATCTTAGGTAATCTACAGTACCTCTTCTTGGGGAACCGTAATATGCCATTGTATTTTATTGTAAAATAAATTGCTCCAAAATTTGCTGCCAAATTACACTGTCAACCTAAAATAATAAATGATTTATTAAAACAATTATTTAATATAAGTAGACTGAGTAGCAGAAAGGAAATCGCCCTATTTCAATGCAATATACAATTCAAATTTCATACTTTTTGGTGTGTAGCGAGTGATTAGAATCAAAAGTGGTTCATTAGATTACGAATTTAATTCTGTTGCAGAACTTTGTTCATAACCCGAAACGTTCATAGGCTCAAAAAAAAATTATTTAAAAAAAAACAACAAAAAAACAGGAAACCCATTGTAAGATTTAAGAAACTTTTTTTCCCCTCCATTTTTAATTTTGAATTAATCCCACGTCGTTTAATCCAACAACACACAATAAAATGAAAGGAACAAGGGAATCCATTACACTATCAACATTTAAAATTCTAATAAAAATTCTTGAATATACATAAGCCATGGATAGGCTTAGGACGCAATATCCTTCT
This sequence comes from Radix auricularia, assembly GCA_002072015.1. NCBI lineage: Eukaryota > Metazoa > Mollusca > Gastropoda > Lymnaeidae > Radix > Radix auricularia. The sequence continues at coordinate 47,602 of MUZC01000946.1, forward strand.
CAAAGAAGTAGCATCTGTAATAGATAAGATAGAAAAGATTACATGTACATTGAGTGATTGATTTCAAAACTTTTGTTTTCCTTATGATTATTGATTGACAGACTGTACTCAATAGCAACGTTGGACACACAAACAAAACTTTCATGTGTATAGTTATTTCCCTTTGTTCCCCACCCTGTTATACGTTTTTTTTTCTAGCAACACTACTACCGTTTCACGAAAGGCATAAGCCCAACATGAGCCATTTCTGAACAATATTTTATTGCTTATTAGCAGGGTTAATGAATGCATTTGTGTGCGAAAACGCAAAAAACTTGGCGTTGCCTTCGTTTTTTTTCGGCACGATAAAGGTTTTCTCAAAAGTTAAGCCATTGCTATCGCTCTCTTTGTCTCATGCACTCTCTCTCTCTCTCTCTCCCCCTCTCTCTCTCTCCCTCTCTCTCTGTATATATATATATATATATATATATATATATGAAAAAGCAGG
>MUZC01000946.1:49176-70139 GCA_002072015.1 Radix auricularia
AAAAAAAAAACAACAACACACCACAGCTGGGCCGAGAATGTGTAGTATTAATATCGCCACGATAGTTTTTGCGTGGAATTTCGACATGCGCAGAACGATGCGTTAACAAATACCAACATGACATGGTGGTTCAAATATTGTGTAAATTGTATTACTGTTATTTTCTTGAAGGTAACTTACTAAAAATTAAATGTATTTTGTTTTTTATTGAATTAAATAGGCACACATAATATGTGTTTTTCATTAAAATTCGGTTATACTTTTAAAATGCTATGCCTATCAAATTTAAGTAATGTGTAAATAATTTGAATTCGTCTATTTTGTGGAAAATTATTAACATTTATCTTCTTATCTTAGATATTTAGATATACAGACGCTCCTTCTATGCAGAAGATAATTGCGTCCACAGACCATGAGAGATGATCTTTTGGCAAGTGATGCAGCGGTCACAGGCCACGGCTATAGGGGTTCCACGCATTACCCCCAGCCGCCTAACTATTGTCTAGTTAGGTACCCATTCGGAGCTGGGTGACTCGGGGACTCCTCGGGCCCCAAGAACAAATCCTCACCTTCGTGTGGATTCGAACTCGTGACCATCGGTATGACAGTCGAGAGCGCTACCTCTCGACCACCATGTCCCATTTAGCGAAAGAACATGAAAATATTCAAATTTCCCAAGTAATAAACATCGCAATGACATAAAATATTTTCGAAAAAGACATACTTTTAAAAATTTCAAGCGTCTTGGAAAAATTGACATCTGAAGAAGTAACTAGTAAAACGAGTTCAGATTCTGGAACTTCACGCATATCATTGTAATATTTTTCTTTTCAATAAAATCTCAATTTATGGAAAACCGTTTTAAAAAAATAATAATTCAAACTAATTTCATGGGACAAAGCTATTCGCTAATACAGAACGCTGTATTAGATTATAGAGAGTAGGAGACATCAATTGAACCCCCAGTTTGAAAGAGAAAAAGTAAGAGTGGAGAAAATTCAGGAGACGGGGTTCTATCTTTAGAAAATTAAATTGAAGAGACGTAAACAAGGTAAGTGTTAGCCGGACCGGACGTAACAAAACAGCGAACGTTTCGGCAAAGAGCATTTTTCAACGAACATACAATACACAAATAAAACGAAAATAAAAATAAGTAACTTAGCTGCGGTGAAATCCAAAGAATCCACTTTCTTGGATTTGCACTTTCTTGGATTCTTTTGATTTAGTCCGGTCAGGCTAACCCTTACCTTGTTTACGTCTCTTCCGTTTAATTTTTTATAAGCCTGATTGCAGTCCTACCCCTCATTTTGTTTTCTATCTTTAGAGCAAGTGGTACAACTAGAAATATTTTTATCCATAGATGTAATTATAAAAGAAAATAATAGAACCCGCTGATTAGTTGCATGTCGTTGCAAGAAAATATTCGTGTAACCTACTATTTGAAAAATTTTAACATGATAAAGAACAGTTAAATATTGAACGAAAAGGTTCCAGGTTTTTATGGCAATACACGAAAAGATTATCAGAATTCACTAGCCGAACAAAATCAACAACCGGGAACTGTGGCAGCGGACAAAACAGAAGCCCATTGAGAAAGAGATTCTTCAAAAGCAATGGAGGTGGATCAGTCATACACTAAGAAAACCTGCTTCTAATACAACAAGAAAAACCCCTGAAATGGAACCCACAGGGTAAACGGAAACGGTGCCGAGAATTGGAGGCAGACATCATGAGAATTGGCCATGAATAGAAGATCCTGGAGAAACTGGCCCAGGATAGAGATGGCTGGAGGTCTCTTGTAGGTGGCCTATGTCCTAGGAGGAAGTGCAGACGCAGACGATAATCGATGGATGTCCTTCATGGACGAGAAGGCCCAATAACAACAACACGGGGCCAGGCTTAGCAATTGCGGGGCCTTATGCAGCTTAATATGCGAAAAGGAATGCGCTGGGCCCAATTTGGGTCAGGATAAGGTCTTAATAAGGATAATAAGTAACAATTAAGATAGGGGGGGTCTATGAAAGCGCGAACCCAAATCGGCCGCATAGGTTGCAGTGGCTTAAGGCCAGCCCTGGCTTTACCTACACTACAAGAATGCCTCCTTGATCTATTAAAATATATTCAACAGTATAGATTGGAAAATTCTTTACCCAACATATATTTTTGCTAAGAAAGTTTTCAACAATTGCTTTAAGTGTATATAATTGTGAATGGTGTTCCTACAAGCTGAAGTTGATGCAAAAATTATCTTCGTTCCACAATGAGTGATTTAAGACTACAAAATATTGCAATATTGTCCATAGAACAAAGTATTACAAATAATTTAAATTTTTATAACATAATAAACGATTTCTCTGCTATGAAAGTTAGGTAAGTAAATTTATAAATAATATAAATAATTAATGTATACAATTTGTTTGTTTATAAAAAAGCACATATTTATAAATAAAACATAAAAGCAAATTAATTTGCAATGTTTTTTGGCTGCTAATTTTGAATATGTTTTGTCTCAATAACTTTCTTGTGGCCTTTAAAAATGAATCTTGTATTTTTTTAAACGTCTACAAATATGTATATCATCTTATGCGGCCTCTTTTATAAATGCTTACATAAATATGGCGTGTAATGGTTAACATGTTCCCCGCCTTTTACTTTTAAAATGCAGTTCGTTTCAATTATTTATTAATGTGTATTAATTTATAAAAGCCATCATACGATTGATTTAAGTAGTCGTCCCTAAATGGCGTCACGCGATTTTGGTTGATTCTTCACCCCCTGCTCCCAAGTCGTCACAAAAATTTAGACCCCTTCTTCAATGTGACATCACAAAGGCCCACCCCTCCCCAATAAAAGCTGTATTTTCTATTTAAAAATAACCAGGTTTCCAATCACTTTTATTTTTTGTCATTTAAATATTTTTAGTGTAAGGCTGCACTCTATATATCGTAACACGCGTTAAACCACGTAAAACGTCATTAAATAAAGAGTCGGTAATCATATATTTAAATAGAACTTTTATTTAAAGTTGCGCATTTTGATGTGACTTCAAATGTGTGACAACCCTCTCTTCCATTGTGTGACGTCATTTATGGACGTCCTCTAAAAGGGCGGCAAATTGGAGACCGCCCCGGGCGGCAAAAGCTCTAGCTACGCCACTGTACTTAGTATATCTGAAGGACGTTTGACTACAACCTTAGAAATTACCTGTAGTCTACTGCTTCCTGGTGTAGTGGGCGCTGTTTTTTGTAGCTTTATAAAGGGTTGACATGCTACTTTCAAATAGACAGTCGTTGAATTTTTAGAATAATTTCCCCGAACTATACGGGAAATTCCAATGGATTCCAATACATAATAAAAAATGAAAATAAAACTTCATGACAGCACATTAGAAAACCTAAGTATTCTAAGAAATTATCACGTGTCATTCAACTGATTTATTGGTAGTCGCTTATCTAAAATAACGCCCTCGAAATTGCGGAGTTAAATGCCAAGTAGAGTGGGTTTTTTTCTAACTCCAATGGCTTAAAAGATACTTTAGGAAATAGGCTAAAAATATCAACAAGATTTTTTTTTCATTTTGCCACGAGAAGCAGATTTTAACACCATCCCAACTCACTGTTCCCATTCTTATTCTTCAGAGGTTGCAGGGGCGGATTAAGACTGCACAGGGCCCCCGGGCTGCAATCAAACGGGGGCCCTATCCAGCCAACATCCCTTAAAAAAAAAAGATTGCCTACAGCTAATATAAGAATGTAACTCAATATTAATAATGAAAAAAAAACTAACACAAATAAATTACTGAGGTTTTCCCCGGTATTTTACAATTAAGTGTGAAAAGTAAAAAAAAACAAAAAGATTCCACCTCTGGGAATCGATCCCGACACCGCTTACATAAGAAGCCTATGCTCTTTGCACACGGCCAGCGGAGCTTGTTCAAGGTGATAAATTTTTAAAATTATAAACTATTAGGACTATCAGGTCTGAATCGTGATCAGTTTAATAGATGATATTTAAATTGTATTTTATTTTCAAGGGTTCGTGCATACATTTGTACACTTTTATTATAAAATATAAAAAGTTTGGGGCCCCAAAACCGTCGGGGGCCCCTGGCTTTAGCCCGTTCGGCCCCCCCCCCCTTAATCCGCCATAGGGTTAATGTAATGATGAAGTGCCCCGTTGCCAAGTCTGTTACGCCTCTGATTTGACGAACATGGCCACTTGACGAAACGCGACGAATACGGTCTAATGAGAAGTGTAAAACCTTAAACATGCACCAATTATACCATACACAAAAACCTCTGCCTAATGTATTCCACATACACTGTTTGTGACGTCTTGTCAGGCTCATACATACCCTGTTTGTGACGTCTTGTCAGGCTCATACATACCCTGTTTGTGACATCTTGTCAGGCTCATACATACCCTGTTTGGGACGTCTTGTCAGGCTCATACATACCCTGTTTGTGACGTCATGTCAGGCTCACACATACCCTGTTTGCATGACATATATCTACTTTTCTATAAGCCTGAATGCAGACTCACCGACATTTTAATTGGTACATGCTCTGTACAACAATCAAATGATGTATTTATAAAAATATATGGATCTCATTATATATTTATGTCCATCCCTAAGCGTTAAATTAATACTCAATAACAGTGTGATTGTGTGTATGTGTTGGTGTGTACGTGTGAGTGTATATTCTCCCGACCCCAGCTAATTGTTGGGGAATGTCCTGGTTATGTTATTTAAAGAAAGAACAAGATCCTTGTTACTATCTACCTACTTACCAACAGCCAACAGAAGATAATTGAACAACTAATCTGTACACGGCATAAAAGGATAAGATGACAATTTCAAAGTCTGTTTTGCTTAACATCAAACTCATTTTATGCTTCATTTTTTAAATAGTTTTCAAATGAAGAAAATGTTCAAATTTTCTTCTCACAGATGTTTAGACCCAAAAATAATTACGTTTAAAACTTATAGTCCGGATTAAAGTAAACACAGTCAATTTAAAAAAAAAAAACAACAACAACAAACAAGCACATTACTTTTCATTTTCCTACTTCCAATTAGAAATCATTTTCTGAAGACCAATGAAATAACAGAAATCAATTTTCTCAAATTGATTGGACCTTCGCCATCTATTACACAACAATGACATGCTTTATAAGTGTTTTAAGGTGTTAAATTGCATGTTCTAGAGCTACCAAGGGACAAATGTTCCCTCTATTGTTCGTTGTTCCATGTGCAAAGTAGAAAAAAAAACTCGTATCAAAGTTACACAACATCCTTTTTCGTCCAATATTTTATAAACTTGATGCGCGGTAGATCAAAAATGTTGCGCGGAGTCGGTCGGATATCTGCACAGCCGCGCAACTGCGCAGCTTAAAGGGAACATTGCCATTGATAAAGTTCTTGTATGATGGGAAATTTTTAACCAATAAGGTCAAATTATGTTAGTAAAACAGATTACAGAAGTTATTGTGAAATTTCTAAATATAGAACATTGTATCAATAGCTTCAATTTCATAACAGTTTACGGAAAATTCCTTTCAGTGCAATGCCTTACGTGTTTATATACCGTAATTCGGAAATCACTAGTGATGTCTCTTTGCACAAACACAATAATGAAACCCAACACCTGGTAACTTCACCATAGATATATGTTAGTGGAACAGGGAATGTAAGGGTCTGACAAGACGTCACAGAACAACGAACATTTAGGCTAAATTGACTAACATATAGCAACAAGAACCCTGAAATTTATCATTAAGTGCACAAAATAAGTGTATACCGGATTTTGGTTCGGGCTAAGGGGCCGTCTATAAAGTACGTCCCGCTCCAGGGGAGGGGTGTAAAAAAAGTGTGACAGTTTGTGATAGGGGGGAGGGGTGTGTCCGGCCATGTGTGAGGTCACCGTGTTTTATGGTAAATTTTTTATTATTTTTTTAATAAAAAAATAAATTTTTGTACAAAAGTGTGACGTACTTTAGGGGCGGGAGGGGGGGTTCCGAGATTTTTGACATTTTGTGACAGGGGGAGAGTTAAAAATTGTAAAAAATAGCGTGACGTACTTTATGGATGGCCCCTTATCCGGAGTCCGGTCATTTTTTAAAAAACGTGTCCAGCTCCGGCAGAATTTCATTTCATAAATATATTTATAGATATTCTAGGCGTTGTAAGCCCACTTTTTTAAAAGCCCAAGTAACTTGTTTGATAAATACGAAATGTCAAAATTCCTGAAATGTACGCAAAGTATTTTATAATTATAATGCTAAAATCCTCTTTTTACATCATTCCCTTTTCCAAAATTAAAATATAACCTTAAAAATGACGTCCTATAATATTTTACGGCGAGAAACACCACACGCCTTTTTAACTGCTATAGACTGTTGTACTATGTCTCTGAGCGTTACGGAGACAGTGAATGACATGGCATCCGTCCGTCCTCAGGGGACGATGGCGTTTACTCCTGCTCCTCTGCCCCTTCACCTTTTATCTGGCCCTTCTCTCTCTTCATTCCTAAATTTAGCTGGTAGGGATGCTTCCGTAGATTTGAATGCCCTCACGCTGTGCCTACACCTTGCAGCGAGGCTTGAGTGACCTCTCTAGGTTTGTGTAGAGGAGGTAGAAAAAACAGGAGGTCACAATAGCCTATACAGTGCTTTGAAGAAGACCAGCTGTTGACCAGGCACAGGCCCTCTCTCTCCACGCAGATGGTGATTCCAGAGGAACGGTTTAGCTGATACAGCAAGGTGCCATCTGTATCGCAGGAGTTGCCAGATATATTGCGCATTCGCAATAAAAAGTGTTAAGGACTCCGTCTCCTGATTTTATGTTAGGGTTTACTCACTTAGTCTCTCCATTAACAGGTTTAGCCGTGAGACAGCAGATGTTAGAGGTTGGAGTTTCTCTCTCCTAGATGAGCTACCTATCAAGGCTTACGAGCTACATCTGCCAAAAGCTGATGGTTCTAAGGCGAATTCCACAAAAACTATTTGTGTGAGAGGACAATGAATTTAAGCTTTATTTATGAACTAATACAAATAATAGTAAACGTTTCGGCTAATGCCTTCATCAGTACAATAACATAGATCTTAAAACATATAATGTTCCGGGAATGTGCTTTGATCATGTCATGTGACGGTGGTAAACAAAGAACTATGATGACGATGTAGTCGGACAAACTCACGGAAACAAACGACCAACAAACAGCCAAACAGCCGAACAGAAACATTTTTAGTCCTGGGGTACGGTAACTCGACTAAAATGAAGAGTTCATAGCAGAAATCAATGTGTAAACCATCAATTAGAAATTATGAGTACAACACAAATTCACACAGTAACATTCAAACAAGAGCTCGATGTCGACCACGCCAATGAGAGATGATTGATCGACTAACTGTTAACCTAACCATCATAGTAGACAAGACTTGGCGGCATCGATTGTATCCACGCTACTTTCCTAGACTTTTAAGGGCCCAGACTCATTCCTACATAATGTTAATGTTATTCCTATACCTAATCATAAGCAACAACACAAAAAAACAAATAACAACTCCCTCAAGAAAACACACAAAAACAACCCAAAACACAAATCAAACACAAAAAAGAAACAAGAGCAAAGAGAAGAGTGAAAGAGAAAAAGATGGAGAGAGAGAGAGAGAGAGAGAGAGAGAGAGAGAGAGAGGGAGAGAGAGAGAGAGAGAGAGAGAGAGAAACAAGCCATTACTTATGTCCTTTAAGTTAATTTAAATATAAATGTATCATTAAAAACAAACTATAAATTATCTTTAAAACTGACAATAAAAAACAAAATTCGCTTTTCAAGGTTACATTTGATTGATTTATTTTAACGAAAACATACAAAAAACCATATTAACGGCAAACATTTGAAAATATTATATGGAACCTGAAAAAAAAAAAGTAATTTCAAGTAAGTTCCGCAGACAACTAAAATTTAATTACAGATAACTAAATCTCTATCGCAGAGCACTAGCGGATCTTTGGTTGGTCTGCGCTACTCTGGAATACGTGATGACGTACTCAGGGTACAGGTGACTGTCATCGTAGACAACAAACTCTCGGTACATGAAGCGTCCGTCCACGATGACCGAGTCAAAGTTCCCAGGTGGTTTCATCCAACGCTGGGGCTCTGAAATACCGATTTAAATGGAGATTCAAAATTTGTCTTGATTAAAAATTTTTTTATAACATTGTATGATTTCACGGACGTCATATAATAGACTAACTACACTGATTGTGTTTCTATAAAAACATATTATCCTATATATTTTTCTTGGTGATGTTCTGTAGCGCTTGCCTTTTACAAACAACAGAAGAGATAAATAATTTCAGTTTTAGTCAAATGAGACCATGACAAGCAGTTCCTGCCATAAAAACAAGAACATAATACAGGAGGGGCTCCTTCCTGTCATAAAACAAGAACATAATACAAGAGGTGCACCTTCCAGCCCTAAAAACAAGAACATAATACAAGAGGTGCTCCTTATTTCTGAGGGCTGCATCCAACTTTCAAAACGATCAACTTAGATTAAAATTAACACGTTCGTCTCATGTGTAGCGATGTGGAGTTGGATTTTTATGTAAAAAAAAAATAATAACATTGTAGTCCACTCGATAATTATAGGAAGATTCAAATAGATTATTTTTACGGAAAACATTGGTCCAAAATAGAATCTTCTAAAATATAGTTTATGTGAATAATTGTGTGCAAAAAAAAAAGTAAGTAAAAAGTAATTAAATAGTATATGTAAACAGAGTAAACTCAAAAAGTCTCTATGAGAACATTGGTCTAAAATTGGTTGTGAAAACCTTTGTTTCTCTACGAACCTTCAAGTGCACAAACATTTCCCAGCAGTACTCTACAGAGAATCAGTTTGAGCCGATATCCATGAGGACTCCTGTTGTATTTGGGATCTGTAAAAAAAACACACAAAAAAACCCAGAACAATTCGAATATAGTCTACATTAAATTTCATTCCTTGAAATTAGTTATCACGGCTTTTAAAATCTTTTACAATCATTATATTGTCTTTCAAAATGAAGTATATTAATACTTAAACGTTTAAACTATTTCTTAAAAGGTCCATAAGATTTTATCGTTATACACACACATTTTTTAATTTAAAAAGTATTATGTAACGCTGCTTGCCTGACAATCAAAATCGAGTAATCTTTTTCCCCCTCTTTCATGTAATGTTTTCTAACGAGGAAAATCTTTCACTACCAACATTTTCTCTGGACTGCACGCTAATAAAGTCCATATTAACCGCCTTGATTTGAAAAGCATAACATAAAACGCGTGTTCTTGAAGCTGAGAAGATGGTTTGATTGCTAATTTTATAAGAACTCCAAACCGTTTCTGAATAAAAAACAAGAGGCGGTTATTAATAATAATAAGAAACCCTTAACCAAGGTCTAAAGTAAAGAGTTAAATGGGAAAGACGTAAACAAGGTAAGGGTTAGCCTGACAGGACGTGACAAAACAGCTCCTGTCAGGCTAACCCTTACCTTGTTTACGTCTTTCCCTTTTAATTTTTTATAAGCCTGATTGCAGTCTCACCCCTCATTTTGTCTAAAGTAAAGAGGCAAGAGAAGACCTCTTGCCGCTAGGTTCGTTGTGTCTTTTGCGTCAAGACTAACAGATAACCTGTCTAATTGAAATAGATATTTCAACCTACCAGCATACTGATCAGCCTTATTGGTCTTCTCTGCCAGGTAAATGCCTCGTCCAAACATGTTGTTACTGTCCGACTGACCAACGTTAAAGCCACCACTGGTGAGGCCACCAATCCTGTCCACCGTCGTGCCGTGGAACAAGTAATGTTCGTTGACCTCCGGGTACAAGTCGTCCCTCATGAACGCCTTCTGGTCCCAGAGTAAGCGTGTCGTGTTGACGTCCTTCCTCGATTGACATATAGTTTCAACGGAAGGGCAGGCAACTCGTCTTCGAATCTGCCTCTCGATCATCTCCCTTCTGGCAGTCGCGTATTTTGTAAATAGTCGAGGATTCTCAACCCTCTCCACATTTCTCACAACAAGTTTGGAATAATTCAAATTTCTGGCATCACGACCTCTTCCGACTTCGTGCCTGCTCCAGGTTTCTTCAACAAGTGCTGTGATGGCCGCTCTCGTTCTGGCACCGACGGGAACTAGAACACCCCTTGGTGCGTAAAACTGTCCTCTGTTTTCCCAATAAGGCGGGCACAAATCATTGGTATATAGCGCCTTCCTTAGATGATCAACAGTACCTCTTCTTTTTGACGTGTAATAATGATAGTCCATTTTTTATGTTTTTCTGTAAAATAGTCTCTCGGCTGTTGCACCTGTCCATGAAAAGTATTTTATAATTTCTTGAATTTCAAATGAAATGAATTTTAAAAAAACTCTCATTAATAACTAAAAAAAAACTAAAATTTTATTAAATTTTTGTTGTTGTTGTAATTAATGGACATTGCAGTCAGGGTTATGATGGGAATTCAGTTTAATACTCTCTAATTCAAATCAATTTGTTTTAAATTTAAACCAAATGTTTTTTTTTTAAACTGATGTATTAATCACAATAAAAAGCACTGTCTCAAAACACATTTTTCATTGCAAGAAATAACAAGTACATATAAATGTACGAAAATATGAAATCTAAAATAATAAGTTTTGACTACAAAAAAACAATCAATTAATTCAATTATTGTTTAAAACTATATGTGGTAAGATGGTCTATGTGAAATTAACTGCACTTCAGTTAGTCTCGATGCAGAATATACCTTTAAAAATTTAAGCCATGTAAAATAACCAAAGAATTTAAAACGTACTTTTTAAAAAAAAATGTTTTAAATACAATGTACATCTCGATGATAATGTTAGCGTTGAATCAATTGTAATTTTGGTTTTCTTTATTTTAATTTGAGAGCTTCGAGCGGATATTTATGTTTTTTGTTTTCATATTTGAACGCCTATTTTTTGTTACTAATCTATTTAATTTAGTTCATAATTTGTTTAAAGCAATAGTCACGGAGACGTAAGGTGTTCAAATTACCGTTAATAATTCCTGTACCATCCGGTGATGATTCCTGTACTATCAGGCGATGATTCCTGTACCATCATGCGATGATTACTGTACCATCAGGTGATGATTACTGTTCCATCAGGCGATGATTCCTGTACCATCAGGCGATGATTCCTGTACCATCAGGTGATGATTCCTGTACCATCAGGCGATGATTCTAGCTGTCAATAAATTAATCAAAACTTTAAAAATGTCAACATTTTATAGGCCCACTATTGTATGCAAAGATCTATGAATCATGATGGGAATTCCCTTTGGAATTTTATACATCATAAATGAAACCAACACTGAAACATCTAGGAAAACATTACGTGTCACGCTATTGATGGGTATTGATGGGTGACAGGTAGAATCTAACTACTTATTTCTTAAACTTGTTGGGGTGTTACGTATTACTGCAGCAGACGACAACGACCACAGCTGCTGCAACTCTGAGATCAAGATGTCCCACTTATCTATAAACTGTGTGTGTGTGTGTGTGTATGTGTGCTTGGATGTGTGTGTGTATGTGCATGCATTTGTGTGTGGGTGTGCGTGTGTGTGTGTGGGTGCGCGCGTGTGTGCTTGGGTGTGTGTGTGTGGTTTGGGTCTGTGTGTGTGTGTGAGTGCGCGCGTGTGTGCGTGTGTGTGGGTGCGCGCGTGTGTGCTTGGGTGTGTGTGTGTGGTTTGGGTCTGTGTGTGTGTGTGAGTGCGCGCGTGTGTGCTTGGGTGTGTGTGTGTGTGTGGTTTGTGTGCATGCATTTGTGTGTATGTGTGTGTTTGTGGTTATGTGTGTGTGTGTGGTTGGGTATGTGTGTGTGTGTGTGTGCATGGGTGTTTGCGTATGTGCATGCATTTGTGTGTGTGCTTGGGTGTGTGTGTGTGTGTGTGTGCTTGCATGTCTGTGTGTGTGAGTGCGCGCGTGTGTGCTTGAGTGTGTGTGTGTACATGCATTTGTGTGTGTATGTGTGTGTTTGTGGTTGTGTTTGTGTGGGGTTGGGTGTGTCTGTGTGTGTGTGTGCTTGGGTGTGTGTATATGCATTTGTGTGTGTGCTTGCATGTCTGTGTGTGTGTGTGTGCGCGCGCGTGTGTGCTTGGGTGTGTGTGTGCATGCATTTGTTTGTGTATGTGTGTGTTTGTGCTTGTGAGTGCGTGGTTGGGTGTTTTTGTGTGTGTGCTTGCATGTCTGTTTGTGAGTGTGCTTGCATGTCTGTGTGTGTGCTTGAATGTCTGTGTGGGAGTGTGTGTGTGCGCGCTCGCTCGTAAAAATGTTCAATAAAGTGAACACTTCGTGACAGTGCAAATCGCTGATCCAAGTCTACCAGTCTCCAGTTAATGTTTGTGTATAAATGCCAATGTGATTGTATTATCCAGAGACAGCCAAGTTTTGATCCGTTTTATAATTTTGAAAACAAAATATTTGGACTGGGTGGACCACAACGCGTTAACGGCACCGAATTTTACCCATCTAAGCTATGCCACTAAACATTGAAAATATCTAAATAACAAATCAATCATTTGCTACAGAATTTTCTTAGATCCGTAAAATAAATTATTTTTTCTGTGAATTTTCTGTCATAAAAAAATATTTAAGTATAAGTTACTTAAAATCTTAAATTTATTAACATTTGGTGAAAAATTTAATATTGTCTTGAAGAAAATGAGTAAATCGAAGGTTATTTTGGGCCTGAGCTTCATCTACATACAAGTTTTATGACCCGTTAAAAAATTATTGCTTTAAAATATAAATAGTAAATATAATTTTTATAGAAAATAAGCTGCCGCCATAAGTAACTTCACTAAGCTGTCAAAGCGAAATAACTCCTGTTGATCTTATGATGATTTGTTTTTGCACAGTTGTCCCTCAAAATTTCCAGTAGCAGCAAGTAGACCAGTAGACCAACGAAGACAGATGAGAGACTACCAGACTTTTTCTCCTGTCTGATAGGACAAGAGGAATCATTACAATTTAAAAGACAAATGCTATTTAATACTGAAATAATTATTGTTATTATGATGTTTTGTGTTGGGTGGAGGGAGAGATTCCTTTAATATTGGTTCAAGTCAGAACTGCTGTCAAAAGCTTTAAAAAATGACTATATGACCAACTGTGACCCGTCAAAACGGCCCCGGTCAAAACGGCCCCGGTCAAAACGGCTCCGGTCAAAACGGCCCGGGTCGAAGCGTACCCAGACAATTTATTCACATTTTTTACAATTTTTTTTTTGTTTTGTTTAAAATAATTTTAACCTTTCTTCAACTTATTCACCTTTTAAGAAAGTGGTCAAATTGTACAATTATTAATTGTGACGTAATGACATTATTTCTTCTCCACAAACAATTGTAGCTTGCTACCCTATAGTTTAACTGTTATTAAATTGTTTCTTGTGATGTTATTATAATTGTTTTTAAATCCTTTATATTAACTTGTCGTGTCTGGGCCGTACGACCGACCGACCTTGCCGAAAAAACTTTGGATCGATTTTTAAGCCACTTTCTCGTAAGCTAGCGAGCTGAAATTTTGCAGGCAGACTCATGTCAATGATCAAAATTATGTTTCAATTACAATCGATCGAATGGACAGTAATTGAATTATTGAATTTTTAAATTATTTATTTATCTCTTAATATCGTGTTAATTTTTTGAGATAGAGTGTCGTGGTGCGTAATATGTTCAACAACCTTTCATGTCACGCAATAAGGTGCGCATTACATTGACATTACTTTTTAAAAATATATTCACGATCTGTGCGAATTATATTAAAAATATTTTACGAGACAAAAATAGAATTTGGTATTTTCGGATTGTTTTGTCCTGCGTATTATAATGAATATCCTTATAGTCTAGTAATGTCTAAAGGATTTATATGAAAAACTTGTTTTTTTACGGTTTTTTTTTTAATTTGTGAACTAAAACGGACACTGAATTAGTGAATAAAATTAATTATATTTTTTTTATTCCACTAACATATAATATTCTAGGGCCTTTTTGTATGAGGTCGTTATGTGTGGGGGCGTTTTAACCGGGGGCCGTTTTTTGGGGGCCAATTTGTCGGGGCTGTTTTGTCAAGGGCCGTTTTGTCAGGGGCCGTTTTGTTAGTGCACTATGACCATGTCACTGACTTGAGAGTGTTATTAATGACTATTACCATCTATACACGATTGATCCCCATTCGGTCATAATGTTTTATTGAAAGATACTTGTAATAGAATATAGTATCTTTGTTTTAACAAAGTTAATAATAAACTTGTTCATTTATTTTACATTTCAACCACACATACGGGAAAAGTAAAAAAGATAATTTTTAAAAAGATTGTTGTTATTGTTGTTGTTGTCTTTGATATCTTTGTCTCAGCTCACAGCATGTGCAAACAAGTGGAAAGGATATTATTTTGTCATTAGCAGTGACAATACAGCACATGTAGGGGCTAGGCCTTACAAGGCTTCCTACCACCACATTTATGGCCTAGGCCTTACAAGGCTTCCTACCACCACATTTAGGGCCTAGTCCTTACAAGGCTTCCTACCACCAATTTGAGGGCCTGGGCCTTACAAGTCTTCCTACCACCACATGTAGAGCCTAGGCATAACAAGGTTTCCTACCACCACATGTAGGGCCTAGGCCTTTCAAGTCTTCCTACCACCACATTTAGGGCCTAGGCCTTACATGGCTTCCTATCACCACATGTAAGAGATACCAAATCAGATCTCTGATACGTGCCATAAAATTATATCTCAACGATTTCGGTGGAAGAAACGTAAACACAAATAAAGTACATTAGTTTTAAGTTACCCCATTTATACATATTTCAACTTGATATCCTGCTTTATTGGTCTGTTTTAATAATCCATACCCAGATCAGACAGGTTTTGAGGTAGACCTCGATGGAAGAAACAGCTAAATGAAATTTTTTATTTAAAAAAAATTTAATTAAAAAAAATAAAACCATTTATTTAGAATCGTGGCCAACTCTTGGCCAATTTTCCCCACACGATTCATGCTGCAATAATGATTAAATGACAAGATTTGACAAGTGTTACCCACTCAAGGAATATTGCTTTATGTAGTTCTTGGCAATCTCAAATCCACTTCAAAGGTTAAAGAAAGAATTTCAATGCCGCTGATATAAATACCCATACCACAAGTGAGAGAACGGCAACAACGATAAAATCGTTGTAATAAAAATGAATTGGTTTAATGAAGTGAACGTCTAGAAGAGATCATGTAGTACATTCAGCTGTCGGGAAGGTAGTGGTCTGCCACATTAAATTATTACACCACAAAGGACACGGAATAGTTTTTCATGTTGTCATGTTCGATGTTATGTAAGTGAGCTATTCCATGGAACCATGGGCGTTTCTCTGGTGGTTAACCCACAATCCCACAGGGGGATATTATAACGCACTAACATAACCGTAATTCTCATTTGTGAAATGACATAGCAACTTAAAAACTAATTTGAAAAAAAAAAAAAAAAGAATGAAAACTCATTTCCCTATTTCAAGGCACGGTGGTCGAGTGGCATGCGCAATCGGCTGGCGTATCGATAGTCAAGGGTTTGAATCCTCGTTTTAAGGCAGGAATCTGTTTCAGAAGCCAAGGGTTCCCTGGGTCCATCCAGCTTCGAATGGGTATATATTACTAGTTAGGGAAACAAATGCGGCCGGGTAATGTGTGGAAGAACCCTGATGACCGTGGCCTGTGAACCCTGATAACCGTGACCTGTGAACCCTGATAACCGTGGCCTGTGAACCCTGATAACCGTGACCTGTGAACCCTGATAACCGTGGCCTGTGATGTAGCCCTGATAACCGTGGCATGTGATGTAACCCTGATAACCGTGGCCTGTGATGTAACCCTGATAACCGTGGCCTGTGAACCCTGATAACCGTGGCCTGTGATGGAACCCTGATAACCGTGGCCTGTGATGGAACCCTAATAACCGTGGCCTCTGATGGAACCCTAATAACCGTGGCCTGTGAACCCTGATAACCATGACCTGTGAACCCTAATAACCGTGACCTGTGAACCCTGATAACCGTGGCCTGTGAACCCTGATAACCTTGGCCTGTGAACCCTGAAAACCGTGACCTGTGAACCCTGATAACCGTGACCTGTGAACCCTAATAACCGTGGCCTGTGAACCCTGATAACCGTGACCTGTGAACGCCGCGTCACTTGCCTACTCGTATAGAAAGAGCGCCTGTAAAGATAAAACAAGTCAACTGGGCGACCACCTGACACCTACGCCTCTGCCAGGTCTTCTTCAGTAGTCTTAACATTCCGACCTGCATTAACACCGTCATTGGTTGTGCGGGTTCAGTCACGCGTGAAAGGCGAGATCCGTCCTTGTGTGTCTATTGCCGTCAGTTGGGCAAAGCTGTGATAACCGTTGCCGCAATATGACAAAGAAGTCTCTTACACACACGACTCTTACACACCGTATTACACAACATGAGAAAGAAATGATCTCTTACATACACGACTCTTACACACCGTATTACATAACATGAGAAAGAAATAATCTCTTACATACACTAAATTTACACAATGGCCGCAAAGGTTTGGGTGTTGTTGTTTTTTTTTAATAATAAAGTTAAAAAATGCTCAGTTCATTTCTATTCTATAGACTCTCCTTAATAGTAAGGCCGAGTGCGCTAAAAACTTCTCATATGTAAAATAGAGGATTTATTATATTTTTCATTAACGCTTGGAAAGTGACAAGTTTAAGATATATTTTTTAACTTTTTAGTTACAAGCATTACATTTGATTCCACAATTTTCACGGCCTTTTTTGTCAAAATCTTCAAAACTTTGAATATTATCCGTTGTTCTAAATCATTATTTTACCATTTCTTCCTTTTTACCATGTCATTATTTGTACCGTTTCACCATTTGTACCGTTTCACCATTTGTACCGCGCCACCATTTGTACCGTGCCACCATTTGTGACATAACACAGCATATTTCATAACATAAGTCTTTTGATTATTCATTGTACATGTATAATGGTCATTGAATAAATGTTTGACTCTGAAGTTTATACCGTTTACTCTTGTGTTACAGAGTACTGCACTGTTACACTTTACAGAGTACTGCACTGATACACATTACAGAGTACTGCACTGATACATATTACAGAGTACTGCACTGACACACATTAAAGCGTACTGCACTGATACACGTTTCAGAGTACTGCACTGATACACATTAAAGCGTACTGCATTAAAACACATAACAGCGTACTGCACTGACATACATTAAAGCGTGCTGCATTGATACACATTACAGCGTACTGCACTGATACACATTACAGCGTACTGCACTGATACACATTACAGAGTACTGCACTGATACACATTTTAGAAAGTACTGCACTGATACACATTACAGCGTACTGCACTGATACACATTTTAGAAAGTACTGCACTGATACACATTACAGAGTACTGCACTGATACACATATAGACTACTGCACTGATACACATTACAGAGTACTGCACTGTTACACATTACAGAGTGTATAGATATGAATTCTAACGTCTGTTAATTTCTGTTATATTTATTTATTTGGTTATTGTTCTCTTTCATCTTCATTAATATGACACGTTATCCGTTTTTATCTTGAAAATGGAATTTCTCTGTAGGGGGGAAGACTTTCATAAAAAAAAATTCTTTTAATGATTAAAAAAAAATATTTTTAAAAATTGAGCTTCAAAACTGACTATTCCTTCATTTTGAACAGCTCAAATATGCCTTGTACTCCCACGATAACATTCTGAATATTCTTTAAATAGGCTGAATGCATCCATTCATTGACAAACGGCTATCTTATATCACACCGTAATTACACTGCGCGCAACATGTTACGATTGGCGTGTATTACTCTTGTCGTATCAATAGCACTTGGTATAGTTGCTGAAGATTTCAAGTGTGAATTTCCAATACCCCCAGCGTGGACTTAGAGCTTGCTACAAGCTTTATGAAAATCTGCGACGGGAACAGATAAATGAAAACGCTCGTAGTTATAGAAAGAGGAAGTTAATCCCATTAATCTTGGTCTGCGTGGTTCTCGTAGTACCGTGTTTCTTGTATCTCTTGTTCAATACAGGGCTGTCGATGTCATGAGGTAAAGGACTGAGCTTTTGATGTCGATGTCATGAGGTAAAGGACTGAGTTTTGGCTGTCGATGTCATGTGGTAAGGACTGAGTTTTGGCTGTCGATGTCATGTGGTAAGGACTGAGTTTTGGCTGTCGATGTCATGAGGTAAAGGACTGAGTTTTGGCTGTCGATGTTATGAGGTAAAGGACTGAGATTTGGCTGTCGATGTCATGAGGTAAAGGACTGAGTTTTTGATGTCGATGTCATGAGGTAAAGGACTGAGTTTTGGCTGTCGATGTCATGAGGTAAAGGACTGAGTTTTGGCTGTCGATGTCATGAGGTAAAGGACTGAGTTTTCCTGCAACGTCATGTCCACGGTCTGGTGGTCATTTGACCCTGGGCGCAACTATACAGTGAACCCTTTTTTATCGCGGTTAATGAGGACTGGAGATCCTGCCATAATTAAGATGAAAATCCGCGAAGTAGGGACACCAACAGTAAAACAATACGAAGTCTGTAGATAGATTTAAAGTTAATGTTAAAGTTACTGTTAAAGTTACTGTTAAGGTTTACTGTTAAAGTTACTGTATTGCGTTGTACACGTGGCTATATTTGATTTGATAATGGTGAGGAATTACGACGTTCAGTAAAAATGATGGTAATGAACGTTATGATGACTCTTGCTGCATGGCCGATGACTGCATTTTACGTCTCTTCAGACGGTGGTGTCATTTCCTGGTGAACCTCTTCTAATACTGAGACCCGCCAAGCAGTAAATTCGCGAAAACTTAACAGTGAAATAGCGAGTGATTATTGTAAATCAATAAAACAACATTTAAATATTCGTCTGGTCTACGCTAACAACAACCCGGACAAAAGAACTTCAGAAAATAGAGCAATAGGTAATTTACCCACCCCCTCCCCCAATTGCACACGCATAAAATTGAGCCCCGGATAATTGGACTTTAACACATAGACCCTTGTTAACATTTCTCCCTATAATAAACTGCCACAATAAATTGTCCCAAACATTTACTGTTTCACGAAGAGTATTTTTTGTGAACTCATCTCTCACAAGAGCGCTTCTTGCCTTACATGCGAACTTATTAACAGAGATCAGAAAGAAACATTCAACCAAAAATCCAGTCCAGTACTTGTCATCATTTATTTAAAATAGGGCTGCGGAAATTACCGATTAATTTCTCGATTAATCGGTAAAAATTTTTATCGATTAAAATTATTTTAATCGATAAATAATAAGATAAAATAGCAATAAAAATGAAAGAAAATGTTTCAATTTTTTTCGATTTATTAATAAATAATTAATTATTTATAATTAATAGTTTTTATTTTTATGTACAAACTTCTCCATCTAAAGGATACATGACGAACGTGAAAACTTTAAGTAACCTGTTTTATGGACAATGATATAAAACAACCATTGTTTTTAATAAATTAACAATAACAAAAAGTTAAATTCATTGACATTATATTGAACTTTTTATATTTAAATATATCTCCTACAATATTATAGTTTTAAAATTAAATTTAAATACATAGCTATGGGCTTTTTAAAAAATGCAATAAAAGGGCACAAAATGGGAAGGAAGACAATATAGTTAAAAAAGTGATTATGAGGTCTTAGAAAAAAATCATGACTTTTGAACCACTTGGGGACAAAAAGATGATCTTTATGTTTTTGTTTATCATCAAACAATTTCTATATGGCTGTATTACTTTTATATTTTAAAATTAATTAGAATTTTTCATCCAAGTGCCTAAACTTTAATACGTTATTTAACTATTTTTATTACTATGTCCTAAAAATAACTCAATAAAATAAAATCAATTGCCTGTTTTTATTACTTCCCTTGAAATTTTCAGTTTCATTACGTCATAATCTTTATTTTAAGCTTTAACAAAATTATCGATTACTTAATCGGTAATTTTTTAAAAGTTAACGATTAAATTTATTTTAATCGATAACAGCCCTAATTTAAAACCATTTTCTATATTTACGGGGCTTGATTACTGGGGCCAAATGCTGGAAGTTAAATATCTAGGTCCTTTTTTTAGGGACCGAATTATAAGGTGCCGAAAGATGTGATATAGAGTTCTATAGTTGATGACTCATATCCTGATTAAGTTTTTTTTACCCATTAAAAAGCTAAACTCAGGTAACTTAATTACATCCCGCAGACGCTTTTATAACTTAAATAAGAAGATAAAAATAACACTTTCATACTTAAGTAAGAAGACAAAAATAACATTTCATACTTAAATAAGAAGACAAAAATAACTATTTCATACTTAAATAAGAAGACAAAAATAACACTTTCATACTTAAATAAGAAGACAAAAATAAAAATTTCATACTTAGATAAGAAGACAAAAATAACACTTTCATACTTAAATAAGAAGACAAAAATAAAAATTTCATACTTAAATAAGAAGACAAAATAACACTTTCATACTTAAATAAGAAGACAAAAATAACGCTTACATATTTAAATAAGAAGACAAAATAACGCTTTCATTATATATATAAAAGCCCAGTGGTGTGGTTCTGTATGTTTGTTTGTAACGTAACGCATAACGCAAGAGATGTACGACAGTCTACAGCAGTTAGTTTAGTTGAAACGCTGAGGAGCGATGTACGACAGTCTACAGCAGTTAGTTTAGTTGAAACGCTGAGGAGCGATGTACGACAGTCTACAGCAGTTAGTTTAGTTGAAACGCTGAGGAGCGATGTACGACAGTCTACAGCAGTTAGTTTAGTTGAAA
>MUZC01000946.1:70510-91595 GCA_002072015.1 Radix auricularia
AAAAAAAGGTTGGCGCCGTAGGCGCCCAAAAAACGGGGGCGCCGCAGGCGCCACGGCGCCTGGCACAATCTAGTACTTAAATAAGAAGACAAAAATAACGCTCTCATACTTAAATAAGAAGACAAAAATAACACTTTCATACTTAAATAAGAAGACAAAAATAACACTTTCATGCTTAAATAAGAAGCCAATATAACACTTTCATGCTTAAATAAGAAGACAAAAACAACACTTTCATACTTAAATAAGAAGACAAAAATAACACCTTCATGCTTAAATCAGAAGCCAAAATAACACTTTCATACTTAAATAAGAAGACAAAAATAACACTTTCATATTAACATTTATTTTTTTGTAACGACTGATTTACACATAAAATATATTTCCTTGTTTTATGATTTTTTTCTACATTATTACAAAATTCTGCAATAAAAAAAAAATTAAAAAAATATCTGGGTAATGTGGTCATTCTCTTCAAATATCATTGGAACCGTTGATAATTTTTTCCACTTGAAGCATAGGAAATGTATTCATTTGGAGCCCAGTCTGATTGTAAGCCAAAGAATTCCCCAACTCTGTCTTTTATCTCCGCGGATTCTCTGCATACGCTGACTGTCATTGGCTCATCAGACCGTAAAAGATGTATGTTACTGTCCTCACAAACTAACACAGCGGGACGTCCGGACAACTCGGTACAGCTTTGAGAGGGTCTTGGAATAACTTCAGTATCAACTTAAGTGGTAGTTCGCCGTCTGGGCATCGGAGCGCAAGTATATAGCGAATGATCGTGTAAAGGGTAAATGAATAATTTTATTAAAGGAAAGGAGAAAATACTCTTATATTAGAACAAGTTTTCTGTTAAAAGCCAAACATTTTCTTATAACCAATGAGCATTTGAATTATTTGTATTCCGGCGTATACGACTAATTTTTAACCACTTAAATTTTATCAAAAGTTCGGGGTCGTCTTATTGGCCGGGTATTTTCTTATCGTTTTTTTTTAACTGTTCATACAGTTCAGCAGCCCTACTATAATACAGTATAATATACAAATAGTTCATACAGTACAGTAGCCGTACCATAATACAGTATAATATACACATAGCTAACAGTCAAGTCCCCATCATGTCTTCATCAGTGAGAATAACAGTAAAATAATAATGACAAATTGAAAAATGAAATAATATCAACAACTGTAGACCGTGCAGCATACAGCTAGCCCATTGATATGTTATCTGATGTAGTAAAGTCGGATTATATTAGTAAATTGTCTTGTTACAATTTAAAAAAAAAAAAAAATTTTATGGCTAGATTATGATGAAGTTATGTGTGGTCACGGTTTAGAAGATATCCGTAGGGAGTCTGATTGGGCACTTTGGTTTTATGTTGGATCTCGCTCTTTCATCGACTGATGAAAAAACTTAATGTAAAAGAATTGTAATATACCAGAGGCGTCACTAGGGTTGGTGTCACCCATAGCGGTAGCTCATGGTTTCACCCCCTCGCGACCTGCCCCATAGAACTCCTCCGAGTCTTCCAGTGGCAAGTAACGGGAGCATGCATAATTTTACATTAGGGTGTCACCCGGGCCTCCCGTCCCCGCCGCACCCCCTAGTGACGCCACTGTAATATACATCATTACAACATCCATACTAGGTCTGGTAAGACCTGTATTAACTGAGAGCCATTTTAAAATATTAAAAATTTGTTTAGAACCACATTAAAGCACTATGAGTCATTAAATATAGCTAAAAAAATATTCCAGTAATACTTGTAACATATATTTCATAAATTGAACGCGAGCCGCTATCTGAACACAGAAGGGCCGTATGCGGCTCTCGGGCCGCGGTTTGTCAACTGTTGGTCTATGTAAATGATCCATGTTATTGTTTTTATTCTCTACCACCCACTGTCACCTTAAAGTTTTTGTTGAGTTTTGGGGGAGTTAACAGATTTGAACGCTATTTTATGTTTGTAAAAAAAAACGTATTCAGTAAAAAAATTTAAAAGACCTAAAAAAACAAGTTTTTGACTATAAATTCTTTATCTACGAGACATAACTATAAGGTTGTCAATTATAATACGTAGAGCAAAACAATTTTTAAAAAAATACCTTTTAGTTATTTCTCGTAAAACGTGTTTGGGGCCGTCCATAAATGACTTCACGCGATTTTGGCCGATTTTTACCCCCCCCCTACGTCACGCGTCGTCCCAAAATCGTAGACCCCCCCTCCAAAAGTACGTCACAAAACTTTGACCCCCCCCCCCACTTTTAAAAAAAAAAATTAAAACAAAATCATTCACAAAACGCACTTTATATTTTTTATTTGAAAATGAGTATGTTTCACATCACTTTTTTGACATTTTAGTATTTACTAAGGGTAGTTCTACATTGTAATATTGTAACACGCTTGAAGCTATGTAAAAGGCATTAAATAAATTGTAAGCCAGTGATTCTCAAACTTTTTCGTATCAAACGACCGACAAGCTATTTTACCAGGTACCATTGCATTCTTTTCCCGTTTTGACATGATTTTCTATGTACTGATTTTAGCAAAATGAGCCCCTACACAGCTTAAAGCCATGTAAGATTAAGTATGAATTCGGCTTGTTTTATATATTACATTTTAAAAAAAAATATTTAGTTGCCAAGGCATAGCAAGACAGCTAACGAACAATGCAGCGGTAATGTCAAAAACCATTTGATGTGATTAACCTTCGCGATTAAGCTCGCGAATGTGACTATTGATATTACAAGGATCGTTGCATTGTTGATAGATCTAGAATATATAGGTACAAGACAATTCCTCGAATTGATTTCGATCTTCTACTGACAGTTTTCCTGCTAAGTATATGCACATCAAAGGCATTTGATCTAAAATTATCACATTGATATCATCAGGCTTGTCCATGGGAATGGTTTTCCCATGGGATTCCCATGGGAAACGTCCCATGGGATGGGGTGTGATGGGACAGGCATAAATTACCATGGGATGGGATGGGATGGAACACAAAAATATGTCCCATTGACAAGCCTGGATATCATATCTGATGTTTTCTAAAAATTATTAGGTATGCGCTGGAAGAGGAAAATGGCAAATACTGTACGAACCTCACATTTGTGCTGGAAAGTGGGTGTCATCTTGTGCGCAAAATACAGTATTTCCTGCAAGTTAAGACTGAAAAAATACTATGACACTATTAAAATATCCAATATTATCATAACTTTTTATTCCCAAGCTCACAAGTTTGTTTGTTTGTTTGTTTGTTTTAATTCTTTTTTCTTCAGGATTTCACGTACGTCTCACAACAGTTGTAAATATAATGTCATCAATGAACGAGGCGTGTTTAAATTGTTGCATTCTCTTAGGGAATTTATAATCTAATGAAAAATACATGGCTCCCGCTATCGGACTGTCTAACCAAGGGGTCGGTAAACAGCGACAAATTATCTCATTTGGGGTAAAAAGAGAACTCTTTGGGGTAATGGTGAATCATTGTGGGCATAGAAAATTTGCTAGAATCCGCTACTTTTGGGTTAACAGTAATGTTAACATAAACTTTTATCATTTTAATATCTAGGTATCATATTGAACCGGTCCGTTTTTTTCAAAACGTATAACCGGCCTTCAAAAAACGAAATGTGTTAACATTCTTAGATTATATTTTATTTTAATGCATACAAATTAAACATTGACTATAAATCATTACTGTTGACTTCTTTGTTTATAAAAAAATTATTTAAAAATATATTTTTAAAAAAATGTATTTTAAAAAAAATACCTCAATTGACTAACTGTCGAAAGAGGTCGGCGAACAGGGGTAAATTACCTCATCTGGGGTCAAAAGGGAATTTTTGGGGGGTAATGCAGACTCATTTGGGACGTATAACATCCACTACACACCACTAGATATATTCAAATACGTCATGTGTTCGTGTACGCTTGGAACATATGCCCACTATTGAACCGGGTCCTTCCAGAAAATGCATTTGCTAAATTTATCATCTATGTAGATTTCTTATTTACGTACTATACGAAGACACCTAAATCCAACCTACTTTCATTTATATTGACACAAGTGACAATAATCTTAATCAACATAAGTTCAGAAGAAAGTTGTTTTGTGCTCCTCTCAAATTGCGATGTCGAGAATTTGATGCATTCAATAAAGTTAGTGAATACTTTTGACTAATTTTAAATTCGACACATTTATCATTATATTTAGAATGGCCAGAGGCGTTTGACCAAAACCAATCGAAAAATTATATCAAACTTAAAACGNGTGAGTGAACGAAACAACGCTTTGATGACAACATCAAATGACGTAGGGTAACAATTTCGTATGTTCTCTTGTGGGTTTTCAAACTTAAGAATTATAATTATATTTAATTTTCTTGTCTTGATAACTTACGTCAACCGGCGTCTGATGGCCTATCGACCGGCACTTTGAAAAGTACTGAATTTTAAAAAAGTCATTAAATAAATTTTAAGTGACCAAATATTTCAGTGGAAGTTTTATTTAAAGTTACCCTTTCGATGTGACGTCACATTTCTTCAACCCCTCTCCCTCCACCACGTCACGCATCGTCACAAAAGTGAGACCCCCTTCCCCCCGCTAGGTGCGTGACGTCATTTATGGACGGCCCCTTTAATACAATGCGCACCGATCGTGAATATATTTTTAAAAGTAATATCAATGTAATGCGCACCTCATTGCGCGACAGGAAAGGTTGTTGAACAAAATACGCACCACGTTACTATCTCAGTTTTTTTCGGCACGCACGGCTCGAAAAGCACAAGTTAATATAAAGGATTTAAAAACTGTTCATTAATATTTTATGTTAACAACAACAAAAACGAAGTTTTATTTCATCCCTTGCGTTCTACACCACAGCCACGATAAAGCGTTAAGTCGCTGGGGATGTTGGGGACAAGATTCAACTGATGTAATGAATGAAGCTTACACCCCCCTTCCTCCCCATATCTCATACCCCAACATTTAGATGAAGCTAGTACTTAATAAAGCATACATCCACACCCAGAACAGACGTTCATAGTGCATATAAGATATATTTTTAATTTTATTTTCTCAAAAAATATTTTTTTTTACTCTTCCACTCTTTGAGATCAAGAGATATTTATGTAAACTGGCCAGATACCATCTCAATTTCAGGAATCGTTTATGTCAAATTTTATCTAAATGTTTTTTATTTCGTTTTCTTGTTGTCAAATTGAAATTAAACTTAAAAAACAACCCTTTTTAAAATTTTATTCTTAGCTCATTTATTATAAATGCACCCATTAAAAGTAAAATTAGTTTCTGTGTTCTCTCTAAAGACATTATTTGTTACTGCTGTCATACTATTCGAGGTTGTGCTTTAAATGTAAACACTTTTTAGTATCTGGAGAAGTGCACCAATTTGTGTTCCCTTTTTTTAACATTCAACTATTTTTATTTAGCAGTTGATTGTTTGCAATGGAAATGTAGAACATTCAATTGTAAATTTATGTTTTGTTCCAAACTCAAAGTTTATTCAACACACGTCCTGTAAGGAATGAATGCAATATTTCTGTTCCTAAGACATTCATTCATGCAGCGAAAGGTTGTTTTCTTTTTGTATTGCAGAAACAATGGAATTCCCTCCTATTACCAATTTATAATTTTTATGCAATACAGCCTTCAAAATTGAACGCAAATTAATCTTCTAAACGAAGGTAATGAATAGGCCTTAACATGCCTAACATAACTAGCATGACTAAAGTGACTAAGATGCTTAACATGACTAACATGACACTCATGCCTAAAATGACTAACATGCCTAACATGACTAACATGCCTAACATAACTGACATGACTAATATGACTAACATCCCTAACATGACTAACATGCCTAACATGACTAACATGCCTAACATGCTTAGCATGACTAACATGACTAACTTGACCAACATGCCTTACATGATTAACATGACTAACATGCCAGATTATAACCCTTTTTAGCGCATTTTCGAGAAGTCGAAGAAATGCGCTATTGTATCCGTTTTGTCCGTCTGTCCGTCCGTCCGTCTGTCATCACCCTAGATCTCAGCATCCATAAGCCCTAGACCCATGATGTATATATGTTTTTTGTATGTCCTGACCTGCCATTTGTGCATCAACACTCAGTTACTCGATCCGACCTCTTGTAGTGGCAGTAGAGCTCCTGGAAGTATGAAAGTCCTAGACCCATGATATATATATGTTTTTAGACCCATGATGTATATATGTTTTTTTGTATGTCCTGACCTGCCATTTGTGCATCAACACTCAGTTACTCGATTAATGCATTTTAAATGTTCATTTAGAAAAGAAACATGCACGGTTTCACAACTTTGAGGATCACTGCTTTCCACGTGTAGCACGTAGAAAAACGCTTTGGGAGAAGATATTTCATAACTTTAAAATGTAAAGAAATGACTTTTAAATAAATTTTTTTCAGGTATATTCATTACACAAGAAAATTCATAAAAATATGTCTAAAATCTAAACACAATTACTGATAACTACATAATGCTGATATCTAACATAAGTACTGATACATAATACGAAAATGCGCTAACGCGTCCTGAGTCCAAAAAGGGACCAGGCTTAACATTATTTTTTATTTTTTAGCGTGTTTTTGTGAAATCATGTCAACAATGAACCAAAATGTTACCGAGTTCCCATCACGGAAAAAAGCATTCATACATACATAAACACACATAAACACACATACAAACACATTACCCACACACACACATACACCACATAGATGAAGCAATGATTTGTCGCAATACGTCATCTCGTGTAGTGAGTTCTACTTTTCACGCCTTTGCAGATGAGACTTGCAATTAAGGCTCGGGCCGCCTTGAAGCCCCATTAATATCGTGGCTTATGCGTGGCAGCACGAGGGCACCGCCGTCAGCAGACATTCAGGCGTCCACATATGTCGAGACTTGGACACATGATGTTGTGTAACCTTGCCTCGAGATCTGGAGTACATTCACAGAAGCGTAACTGGGTTTTCCGCGCCCTTGGCCCGATACCAATTGGTGGTTACTCCTCAGTACGTTCAAGTCACCGATTGTTTAGTATATTTGGACGCTGATGAGTAGAGTAAAAAAAGAAATTTAAAGCAGAATTTTCAAGCAATAATTTTTGAGGTAACACAAAAAACTACGGTGTATTAAATATTAAAAAGAGATAAAACACCGAGTTATCAAAAATATTTTATAGATATTTTAAGAATATATTTCAGGTTTCTGACTAATACTTTAAAAATGAGTCTTTAGTTAGTCGTATACATGACATATCTTGAAATAAAAAATAAATACAAAATTTTAGTGACTTTCAAATTAAGGATAACAAATTTATCTAAAATCACCTTAAAATCTTTATTTAAAAAAAAAAAAATAATAAAAAAACTTTCAGGTAAAAATATTACAATGAATTGTGTAAATATTGCTTTCACTGACAGGATTGATCTCTATAAATAAAAGGGGGTGGGGGTGGGGGCGATACTCTTTTGGGATCCCGTACTCAATCATAATCATCTTACTATTATTTAACGAACGTCGGTTGGTGGAATCCCGGTTACCGGTGTGATTCAATGTCAATGCTATTTTAGTTCCCGGATTTCTGGTGTGGTTCCAATGCTTGTAGCATTGAACATAATTGTAGCCCATTTGAGACGGGGTTTTGTTCCCAATAAGATCTATTTTGGCTTTTCTTGACTTTTCCTTTTAGATCATGGTTGCCAACTCAATAAAATAACATTTCGGCATCCTTCCGTCTCGCGAGACGATGGTGCGTCACCGTTGGGTTGGGTTGCATTTTCTCGAGTGGCTGTGCAGTCCTATTCTTGAGTGACAGTCTTTACCACAGTTTTTACACACGAGTTCTATGCTTCCAAATGTTTTGGCCTTTCTCCTAGCTCTTCTGTCTGCAGCCTCCTCCATTCTTTGCTCCTCGGCTACTATGAAGCCCACTTTGACAACAGTGCGCCACGTAGATCGGTCTTCTGCCTACCACTCCCAGTCACTTGTATGTATTTTGGCTGCTTTCATGTCCCTTTGACAGACATCTTTAAATCGCAAGCGTGGGCGACCTGTTTTCCTCTTTCCTGAAGCAAGTTCACCATATAGGAGGTCCTTTGGGATGCGGCCGGGGCTCATTCTTTTAACATGTCCTAACCACCTCAGGCGTCTTTCACTAAGAATTGAGAACATGCTTTGGGTATTGGCACGCGTTAGAACCACACTATTAGGCACTTTGTCTTGCCACTTAATACCAAGGATGCGACGCAGGCATCTCAAATGGAACCTGTTAAGCTTGCGCTCTTGTGATGTATAAGTGGTCCATGGCTCGCTTCCATATAGTAGTGTACTGATGACAAAGGCTCGATAGAGGCTCAGTTTGGTTTTCTCCGTTAGCTTGGTGTTTTGCCAGACCCGCTTATTTAGTTTAGCCATTGTTGCAGCTGCCTTGCCAATTCTGCTGTTTATTTCTTCTTCAATGGACAGTGTATTGGAGACCTTGGATCCCAAGTAGGTGAAGCTGTCCACAACCTCCAAGTTTTCATTATCGATATTTATGGTCGGAGGAGGTCGACTTTCTTGGGCGATGATGTTTGTCTTTTTCAAGCTGATTTGCAGACCAAATTCTTTGCAGGCATTGGAGAAGCTTGACACGAGTTGTTGCAAACCAGATTCTGTGTGTGCTGTTAGTGTAAATAACATTTACTGACCAAATATAAGAGCTCTAAACAACATTTACGGACAAAAGCAATTTTTTACGGACACATTTAAAATAAAATGTTGACCTTAAAACGGACGAATATGAAGCATAATGCAAGCATTGTAGCTTTAGAAAATAAAATACAAAAAGTAAAGTATCCATATGAGCAGGTCTCTATTACCATGCTCATATTTTATAACATTAGTTTATTGTATGACATTCATCATCAAAAACAGTGTTTAATACCTCCTGCTTATGAAGATACATAGAAACATTTATACTGTCGATCATTGTGGTAATTTTTCCCGGTCCATTTCTCACATTCAGTAAACGTTCCAACATTAGAGTAAACAATATACAGAAGCGCTAACAATGTTTGTGCAAACTTCGAAAGTAGCAGAAATCTAAAATCTTTGTTTTCGATATTTCTAGTCATTTGTCCAATTCGATGCCAGAACGCATCATAACCTCCGTCGGCTTTGTCATTGCTTAAATTCGCAAATTGGTAGTATATAAACTCGGCCTCTAAACAATCAAAATCTG
This sequence comes from Radix auricularia, assembly GCA_002072015.1. Lineage (NCBI taxonomy): Eukaryota > Metazoa > Mollusca > Gastropoda > Lymnaeidae > Radix > Radix auricularia. The sequence continues at coordinate 79,810 of MUZC01000946.1, forward strand.
CTGGAGACACATTTGGTGTGGAAAAGCTGGGCCAGTGGCAAAATTACCGATTGGTTCAAAGATACTCTATTACCTGTTGTCGTATATAGTAACCCAACACACTTTTCAACAGTTGTTTTGCCTCTGCATATAAATCTGGTAAAAATCGGAGAATTTGATTGAAACATTTTGTTGAACTGAATAAACGTAGGCAGAACTGCTTTGCAAAAACAAAAAATAACATTTAACGACGGGATTTTGCAATTAGAAGCTTATTCTATCCACTGTAACCAACCGGTCATACTCATCACTTGATTGAAAATAGCTTGAAAGTTCATCATATTGGTTAACAACACGATTAATACACTTCAACAAGCTCAACCATCTCGTGGAACACAGCTGTAATATTCGTAGAGCGTCTGCTGCCACGAACTCTTGAAACTCTTTGTACAGCTGTAATCTTTTGCAACTATGTGAAAAAATGGCTGTGAATGTCTCTGCAGAGCTTGTCAATAAATTTGGGCAATATTTTACATGCATATTGTCCTTAAATTCGCAGTTTGTATTCCATGTAGGTTGAAAATAGCATTTTCTGTGCACTTTAGCTTTTTAAACAATAATTTTATCCGCATTTTCGTTTATTTCACAGTTTTCACTGCGGCTATCATGTTCGCTTGTATTTATCTTCTCCACCATTTTTTAAAAACATGTATATTTTTAAACAAAACTTTTGTCGTCATAATTAATGCGCAATTGTGACGTAACGACTAACATCTGTCTAAACAAGTCCATCTTGCCGCGATGGGTTTCGCCGCGCGAGCCTAGATGTCTAGAAAGCTCTTACAGTTTATTAATAGAGCGCGGGATGCCACTAAAACATTTTTTTTTAAAATCTCAATCAAGAAAATACATATCACAAACATGATTTACTGATTTTTTAAACGTTGAAATTCCACATTTTGTCAATTTTTTTTTTCGGACGTCTTCATTTTTTTACGGAATTTTACGGACAGGCAATTTTATGACAAATCTTTGCGACTGTCTGTAAATTTACGTACGGTTGGCAAACCTGTTTTAGATCTCGTTGCAGGTATCTCAGTTCAAAAGTTTGAAAAAAACAATAAAAAAAACGTTACACATTTTACATGTTTATCTAGGCTCCAATTAAAAAATTACTTATTTATTTTCTATGAAATTCCAGTTTTAAATTAATACTAACCTCGCACTACTAGATAAACCTTTAAGAACTATAATTATTTTTTCTATTGAATAAATACTCCCAAGAGATACACAGCTATAAACATAATTCATTTACCTATACAGAGGGGTGAGCCCTACTGGGGATATATTACTTCACGTTAGTTTTGTCCTAACGTATATCAAACAGAAAAATATGGGAAAAGATTTAAAATAAATGTCTCATTGAAATCGATTGAAATATAACGGGGTTCTTGGATAAGATTAAAACTGTATAATTTTCTGGACCAATTAAGATCCGCCGCATGTGGGATCCTTGTACCACATTAAACCACAATAAAGTGACACATACAGTTTAAAAGTAACAATATAAATAAATATGATCATGAAAACTAAAATTTTCTCTTTTGCCGTTTTCCCATCTGAAGAGAAGTTTCCCTAGATCTAATACTAATTGATTCAATTTTCTTTGTCTTTGAATTCTCTTAGGGCCTTGAGTCCATTTGTTATATTTGACAAATCATCTTTAAATGTAGAAAGTAAACAAGTATTGACATGTATGAGTTTTCAAATACATTTTAACAGAAAATCTGATGTTATAGAATATAGATCAGAAAAAATACATTTTTAACTTTTTAACATTTTTAACATTAGAATCCTTTATTGTGAAACATTCTCCAATGACCATGGAGCTATATTATCCCAACATGTTGATAGCACATGGCAGGAAGAATGCACAGCTTTTTGGTGCGAAAAAAGAGACGTGCATCGTATCAGAGTCCACAACTATGAGATGTAAGGAATTGATCAGAATGTTGAAGCTAGAAAACCTGGTTGAGAATGAATTGATAACTGTCGCACCATAAATAAGCGTAGGCCGCAATAATCTCCTGTATGGAAGGAGCGTCTGTAATAGTTAAGATAAGATAAATTTGGGATCTAAGTATATGCTCAAACATCCAATCCAACAGGCCGGAGGGGGGGGGGGGCGAACGCTGGCTATTAGGTATTGGTAGTTCACTGGTCAGTCTCGACCCAGCCATACCACGCGCTCAGCTCGCTCTGTTCGCCTTGTGCTGCTGTGGTCTGAGAAATGGAAAGCAGAGAAAGCCCTCCTCCCCCCCCCCAAATCTCCAACCATTTTGTCCCCTTTCCCTCTTCACACCCCACCCTCCTGCCCCCCACCCACTGGCCTGCTTTACCTCTACAACGCCGTGGGTTGGAGATTTTAAGAGGTCACGAGTAATAACAAAACAACTGGAGACGCGGAAGAGAAACGAAACAATCGCAATGACTGGCTTGAGAGTTTCTTGACCGTCTCGCCGCCGGCTATGTGGAAGTTGTGAGTGCGCGTTTCTCTGACTCATGGATTCTCGCCACAGTTTGGATTACATTATTGACAACGAAGAGTTTATCCAGAGATTTGCTGTTGGTGAGTCGTGGCGCAACGTTTAATTTTAGAAAGAAAAAAGGTCTTATTTTGATATTTTTTCCGACCCAAGTGTGTGTATCCTTACACTAAAATCATTTTAAAATATATAATATTATATAAATCACGTGTCACCGTTAGTTTTTACATATCCATATGTCATATGGCATATAGCCCACATTACCATAATTCTATTCTAGAGAGTCTGATTTTTTTTTTAATAAAAAAAGAAAAGTTTGATTTATGTATCTGTTTATAAATATAAATAAACAATGTCAATGTTCGACCTAGACACTTGTGGCATATTGCAATAATCAAACGCCAAGAAACTAAATGACCAAACAGAAAGCATTTTTATGTTATGTGTACTTTCGTTTCCTAAAGGCCTAAAGTCATATGGTTATTTCAGCAGATTCACGCGTGTTTTTTTAAAGTTTTTGTTTGTTTGTTTGTTTGGTTATTTAGGCTGAATAGTTCTATAATTGCTCAACCTACTTGAAAAGAGCACAACCAAAGTGACAGCAGCCAACTCAATTCTCCATTTGGCGTATCCCCCAACTCCCCCCCCCCGGTACCTGAATAGTTCATACTTCTATTATTCACACCTCAGCACAATCAGGCCTTAAAATAACAAAAAATAAACAATAGATAAAAACATGGACATCCAACAACAACTTCAAACAGTCGTGTTATGAAACATTGAGATAGCTGAACGACATAGTGTTCAATGGCATAACTGAACAATGACATAAGTGAACAATGACATAAATGAACAATGACATAAATGAACAATGGCATAACTGAACAATGACATATGTGAACAATGACATAAATGAACAATGGCATAACTGAACAATGACATATGTGAACAATGACATAAATGAACAATGAAATAAATGAACAATGATATAACTGAATATTGAAATAAATGAACTGTGAAACAAATGAACAGCAACAAAAATGATTATTGGCATAACTGAGCATTGAAATAAATGAACAATATAACAAATAAACACTGAAATAAAATTTCTACTGATATAAAAGATAATAATAATAATTGACATAAACTATACAAATAAAACACGAGATAAACAACCAAATTCGACGGTTAAAATCGAAAACACGTAGTTACAACTCTATTAGTGTCACACACACTACGACTTTTAGTCTCTGATTGACATTCCTATGAGGCTTGCGACACATTAGCCGGCATTATATCCGCACCGCCATTAATTATACAACTGGTGGGACGCTAAACGAAGGTATCACTTGCTGTAAGGATACCTGAACCTTCACTGTGGCAGTAGGAGACGGCTATGTGACTATTGTGACGCGAGACAATGCAGTGTGCCGGGAGAAAACGCTGTGTGATATTAGACAATTTTATGTGTGTCTCTCTAGTTAACGTGTGCCGCTAGAAAATGCCTTGTGTGTCGTCAGACAAATAGCGCCAACTGTATTTCCCATGCCTATATTATTATTATTTTTTTTTAATTTATCATGATGCCTCTAATATAAAACTCTTTGCTCCTAATGCCCAACATCGTAGCAACATGTCTATAAAACTTATAGACTGAGGCAAACCAACGTAGCTCAACCTTGTGCCATGCAAGTAGCCATTGCAACTTTGCCTGCCAACCAACTCCGAACTTACCACAACAATAAGACAACGAGTCTCTAACTAAGGCTCAAATGTCTAAAAATTCTGAACAAGTACTTTTCCTGATCCCACATCCACCCTACTGCCCCCATTCGTCAACCCCCCCCCCCCCCCCGTGGAGAAGTTTAAGATTCATTGAGACACCAAGTCTTTTTGGGGGCGGTATTTGGGGTGGGGGTGACTGTGTGCGGCCCCAGGTGTCAAGGACGTCTCCATAAACTGAAATAAAATAGAACAATTGGTGGTATAACTAGATGAAATAGGCATAAACAAACTCCTAAAAACTTAATAAAAACAACCCTTAAAAACAAAGTTTTTGACTATAAATCCCTTACATATGAGACAGAACTAAAAGTATTGATTATATTCAAAATAAAATGTGACAAATATTTACATGGGACGGGTGGGTGTGGGGTTGTGGTCACCCATGACGAGACTGAACTCCAGCAAACACGTGGAAGTCAACAACAGAAGGCCACCATACATTCGTATAGAGATAAACTAAATGTGCATTTATTTAATTAGAGTAAATGAGTAATTATACATAAGGCTATTAATTCTAATTTAGAAATACAAAACAAAGATAACTTAATACAATCCTCAGATAGACATAAAGATAAAAACACCTTTTTTATTCCATATGCAAGAACAAACACATACAAGTTTTCATTCTTTCCGTCCGGTATTCGGGCGTGGAATGGGTTGCCTGAAGAAACCAGGAAAGCAAATACTTGATCATCATTTAAAACTCTAGTAAGAATACAGGACTAAACACAAACAATAGAAATACGTAGGACGCAATAATCTTCTGTACAGAAGGAGCGTCTGTAACATATAAGATAAGATAATTAGGGTACTTTTGATCGATCTAAAATTTTGATATAATGCATTTGTAAATGACACAAGTCTATATGCGAAATTTCAGATCGATAGCATGAGGGAAAGTTGGTCATTTTTACATTTGTTTTTCCGCCTTACCGTACGGACCAACGAACTAAGAGACGACGATGAAGTTAATATAAGGGATTTAAAAACAAATACATTTTAGAAAGCGTGCTGTCCGGATGAATTACATGAAGGTAGTTTGCTCGAAGAATTTAACAGTGAACATTTCCAATCCCAAGATTAGAAACTACTAATATATTTTTTTTTTTCAAGAGATGAAAGAGATCCTGACATATCTCACTTAAAAACTTTATTTAATGACCTTTAGAAACACAGCCCATGTCAACATGGCTTCAGGAAAACAAATCACGTGAAACAAAATTAATAGTTTAATAGAAAGGACGAGACAGTAACAATCTAATAGATGTAATCAGTGGCGTCGCTAGGGGGGTGCGGAGGGGGCGGGCCGCCCCGGGTGACACCAACCCTAGTGACGCCTCTGGATGTAATTTTGACTTCACAAATTCATTTGATAAAGTGAACTATATCCTCATAAATACTTAGGCCTTTGGCATCTCTGTACACTAAACAATTTCTATATTTCTTAGTAGGCAAAGTAAAAAAAAAAACCCAACAGCAGTAATCATTGATGGATAACAAAAAACCACCAACAAAAAGGGAAAACTCAGGGGTACCACAAAGATAAGGTTGTTGTCCACAATCTATTTGATAATAATACTATTTTAAATGTAATTTATTATTATTTCTTATGGGGATGGGGTGGTAGGGGAGGTTTTCCATGTTACCAGTCACTGATGACCCACGGGACGCCACTGTATAAACTTGCACCTTACAAACTTTGTATTGTTTTCTGAAGCTAAATCAAACAGCTCTCATTTAGGCTCTCTATTAACAATTGGGCTGTACCGGACTCAACTTTTTTAAAATCCGACCGGAGCTAGATTTGACCTGATTTACGAAGTGAAATCCTAGCAGAGCTGTACTGTAGTCGGATGTGTACAAATGGCCGGATTCGCCGGAGCCGAAAACAGGTAGACTCCTTACTAAAAAAAATAGTTTGTTTGAATAACTTAAGTTTCAGAAGACATTTAAAAATAAAGTTTATTTGCTGAAATAATTTTATTTTCCATGACCGGAATGTGAAGATAGAGGGTGGGGTGGAGGGTTATGGAAAAGATTGTTATACTTACATGAAAATGTCCTAAAACCAGTCCAGTGTGTCACAGAAGGACTCTAATTGGTAGAAACAAACCTGTACGCCTCGTTTGATACCATTATTGTTTGTCGCATGCCAACATTGTGCCGTGAAACATTGGCGCGCAAATACTTACTGCTCCGTGCTAGTGTGGACTGGGTAATGTCGCATGAAAATCATTTTAAGCATATTTTTCAAACGAAAATCGGTCATCGGCTGTGTGTTCTTACAGTGTCACCGAAATTCTTGTTCTTGTCTACACATTGCACTAAATACTTTGTCATTTCAAGCTAACCAATACCTCCAAAAATATTGTTTGCGTCCTTTTCGTCATATTTATTTAAAAGAATGGAGTTGAAAGGCATCGGTGAGGACTAAGTGGAAGGAGGTGGTGAGGCAGCCCACCTCCTACATGGGCTTTAGCGCCATAAGGGATGGATGGATGCGTGGATTATTTAAGAGATTAGTTAACGTAGGAAAAATAATATTCTTAAAAGGGATACAGCTGCTTAACTTGGTGCATGTCATTACCACTTTCATTTAATATGTGGTTCCCGTTGTATGGCTAAACGTTTGATCACCATACCAATGAACTGAGAAAAGACATTATTGGTTTTAATTGTAATGAAAAATAAGACAATTTGATTAGAACCAACAAAACTTTCTATGGAGAAAACCAAAGGAGATGGTACCATGGGCGAGCAACTCTTGCAAAAAATGTGAATGCCAGTAAATGAATCTGATCTCTTTGACTATTTATTGATGATCTTCTCTATGGAAAAGAAGTTGCAGTAGGAGGGATGGTACCATTTTAAATTGTTTGCCTCCCCCCTCTCCCGTATCCCAATCATGAATGAATTGTTCTTGTTTTAAAAAAAAAACCATATGAATATTTTAAGTGAAATAGGAATAAAAAGAAGTCAATACCAACCAGAGCACGCCCCACCCACTTCCAAACGCCGTAGTAAAAGTTAAAGGTATCGGGACAAGATAGTCAACAGTATCGATACAAAGATGGAGTCTTCAAGCGTACACAGATCGTTGACAAATAAACAGTGTATAACCAGACATAAAGTTATGTCAAAACAGATAGACATCTTGATCTTAAGTCAACCCAATCTGACTTATTTATAAAGTCACCGGACCCAGACTTATTTATAAATTCACCGGGCCCAGACTTATTTATAAATTCACCGGGCCCAGACTTGTTTATAAATTCACCGGGCCCAGACTTGTTTATAAATTCACCGGGCCCAGACTTATTTATAAAGTCTTACCGGGCCCAGACTTGTTTATAAATTCACCGGGCCCAGACTTATTTATAAAGTCTTACCGGGCCCAGACTTGTTTATGAAGTCACCGGGCCCGAACTCAATGATAAAGATAAAGACTACACACGTGACACAACAATTTTGTCAAGGATATAAAGTTAACTGACACCGATGTTTTCCCAAACACTTTATCCACTTTGACGTCACACCGTAATCCTTCCATTAATCCAACTACTCTACCAAACTGGCTTATCCGTAGCTTTATGGTTCGTTACCCTCCCGGTCCACCACTTTACCGTCCCGGCAATAGCCATGTTTATGTTAGGGGACGTGTTGTCATGGTAACCACAGGATAGATTTAGGGATAATCCGTTGATTCTATTAGACAATGTTGCATGGACCGTAAATTTAATATGTACACACCAGGCGATCGTTTGGGGACTTGATTCGTAAACACCAGTTGGGGAAGGGGGAGGGTGATTGCCCTGGCTTTGACGTTAAGAGTTGACTGACCAGTTCCGTTGTTGGTCACGAATGGTCAGTAGATATTGGGGGCGAGTTATCGTCTGTAGGTAAACGTGTATCTAGTGGCCAGATTTTTTGTACAATTTACCAATTAACAGTAATGACTAGTAATGGTCAGTATGTGTTTGGGCAAGTTATCGTCGGTGGATCTTCTTCTTCTGCGTTCTCAAAATCTTTTTTGAAGGAGGATTTAGATCACAAGCCGTGATGTATTACGCTGTGGCTGTCAATTGGCTCAGTCCACCATACAGTTTATCGTGGAGGTTAGCTTCGTCGGTGGATAAACGGTCATCTGATTGCCAAATTTTATGGCTAAATTGTCACTTAACAGTGATGACTAGTAATGGTCTGTACATATGGATCATCCAGTGATACATGGATAATAGACTTTCTATTTAAGTTAAAGGGTTATCTAGTACATGTAGTTAGAAAATATATTGGAAAAATCTAATGATTAGTAATTTGTGCATAATTTATAGTCCAGTATGTAATATTAAGCTATAAAATAAACCCATTTTTTCTCTAACTTTCATTACATAATACAAACATGCTCAATATTCTGAACTAATGATTAGATCTTGAAGCTGAGCATTTCTTCAAGAATGAAATGAATGAACTGCATGGATACCATAATATTGTGCGATGTCTTTAGTGTTAATTGAAAAGACTGTTTACAAGCTCCTAAATTCATTCTTACGATGAAAGTGGTGATGTCACAAACACCAGTATCACATTTACAATTTTATCACTATTCCAACAAATATATACATATATATATATATAAACAACTGCAAAGTCTTTTTCTTTGTCCATGAATTGAGAAATTTTCCCCAATGTAACAAGACAATTTATTACACCTTTCGTGTTGATGAATTTTCTACACATTAACTCTTGGTGTATAACTTTTTGACTGCGTACCAATACCTTTATTTAGAGCTTAAAAATCTTTTTTTTTTAAAGAAAATATTTTTTAAAGTATTAAAATACATTTTTAACCGTTGTTTCCGTTACCCCACAAGCTGTCCAGATGGTCAGTCTCAAGCTGATTAACAACATTATTTGTTCACCCCTCGATTTATCAGTCAACAAAAAGTTATTGCCCTTTCTCCCACATTGACCAGATGAAGAGCGCCCCTGGCTTCACGACTGATAAGGTTTAAGTCTAAGATAGTCAACAGGCTGTGCTCTTATCTTATCCGCTAGAAACGCTCCTTCGATACAGAAGGTTATTGCTTCCTACGCTTGTCCGGGTTTTATGTTTAGTCTTGTATTTATATTAGAGTTTTAAATGTTGATAGTTTGTTGGTTTTCCTGGTTTCTTCAGGCAACACTTTCCACGCCCGAATTCAGGACGGGGAGAAAGAAAACGTGTATGTGTTTGTTCTTGTATACGGAATAAGAAAGGTGTTTTTATCTCTATATCTATCTGTGGGTTGTATTAAGTTTTCTTTTGTGTTGTATTTCTAAATTAGAATAAATTGCCTTAGTTATTATTATTACTTTGTTCGACTATCCTCTAGTGTTTCAATGTTGAATGATTTAACTAATGGTGCTACTCTGGTCAGTTATGATGACCACTAGCAAATGATGCGGGTTGAGATCTGGAAAATATGACCTTGAACTGCCTCCCCCTCCCACCACATATGTTTTAAGAAGGGGCTGTACAGTACTGTCGACAGTACGGAAAGTGTTCAGTATAAAATGATACCATAAAATAGAGGCGATGTTCCCCAGCTTTATTATTTTTTTTACTGGTTACTTCTTGCTATTCCCCCTGAAGATTCGCCACTCGCACAGCATTATTTTTTTTTTTTAAATAAAAATAATGAAATAGATTAACGTGATTATTCATGGACAAAAGGTCAAAGGCGACCAAAGTAAAAAAAAAAAATAATAATCTCTCAGCCGCTGGTCATGTGATAAGCTCTAGAGCTACCGACCAGACGGAGACGAGTTCGATTCCCGGGAGATAAGGTTCTCTATTGTCGTTGTCTAAAACAAAAATAATGGCCAAACTGAGGCAGTGCTTATTTATCTTGAATTTGCTGCATTTATTTCTAGATGGACCATGAACTTTTGATATCCCAGGCTAATTGACCGTGTGACTTATACTGCAATTTATTTTTAAATGTTTTAATAATAATACCAGATCGTGCTCCATGTGTCCAGCAGTGCCAAGTAGTGTTAGCCTTCACTTTCTTTAGTTTAGGTTGGTATCTAAAATGTTGTCCTCTAGTGCTGTGTATCGAATATATATATATCACCAAGGGCGGGATATATAGCATATATAAAAATGTGTCACCCAGTGATGTATATCGAACATGTTTTATGTGTCGTAGTGACGCATACTAAATACCTCCTCACACTGCACCATAGTTCTAGCCATTGTGAGACTCGACATTATAACAAAATCCCAAGATAAACAGAGACCCCACCCCCTCACACACTCTCATGTAACAACACGTGCGGCACTGGGTCTAGAGACCTCTCATATAACATGTGCGGCACTGGGACCATAGACCTCTCCTATAACATGTGCGGCACTGGGACCATAGACCTCTCATATAACATATGCGGTACTGGGACCATAGACCTCTCATATAACATGTGCGGCACTGGGACCATAGACCTCTCATATAACATATGCGGTACTGGGACCATATACCTCTCATATAACATATGCGGCACTAACACTGATATTTGAAACGTGCCTCAAAGAGAACCCCTCCACCCTTCGGTGGTGGACACGCCCTTACAAGCCTCAACAGTTTGAACGAGTACACTAGTAAGACACGATGGAGGGAAAGCGTTAATTTGGTTGGTACCAGCAAAGTCTTTGAGCCAATATTTGCCCGCTGGTACAGTTGTTCGGGGTGAAAGCTTTACACGAAGGGACAACGAGGGCCGAACCTGACTGACATCAAGCCTGTAGTTTAGTGTTGATCGTTTCCGGCCTCTGGAGCGGGCTCAAGTGATGCGAGAGATTTGTGTGTGTTTGTTCTACTTTGTGTTTAGTCATACAATTAAGTACCGTTCTTGCAGATTTTAAGATAGCTATATAAGGGCCTGAAACGCTTCCAAGTAAAATTTGGAATTGAATAGAAAATGATACAAGTTAAAAACAAGCACATGATCCCATTTAATAGATAATGATATTTTTTTGTTTTCTTCAACTTCGGCAAGAGTTAACTTTTATTTTGTTATAATTCTCGCAGCTTTGGCTCCAAGATTGAACCAGTTTTGTTTACAACACTCGCCTTTTGATCTGTGAATATTGTATTTTAATCAGGTTAATACCCAGAAGTCAATACATTAAGGGGAAGTCAGAAATCTCCGTGAAAATTTTTAGTTATCGATAAAAATTAAATTAAAACAATTTTCAAACCATTGTTTAGTTGTTGTTTTTTTTCATAAATGATATAGATCTACTTATTAAAAATAATTATCTGTGTCTATTATTTTTTTTTTAAAATAAATAATTTATAGAACATTTGATTCCAGATGGTTCACATAGAAAATGTTCCGCCAAAATATTAATGAAGCTGACTGGCATCAGCTCACACATTTACCACAAATAGTCATTCTAACGCAGATAACTTTTTTAATGTCATCGGGTGGGGGGGG
>MUZC01000946.1:96530-107573 GCA_002072015.1 Radix auricularia
AGAGGAGCAAGAGAGAGAGGGGGTTGGAGAGGAGCAAGAGAGGGATGGGTTGAAGAGGAGCAAGAGAGAGAGATGGGTTGAATAGGAGCAAGAGGGACGGGGGTTGGAGAGGAGCAAGAGAGAGAGGGGGTTGGAGAGGAGCAAGAGAGAGGGGGGTTGGAGAGAAGCAAGAGAGGGATTGGTTGAAGAGGAGCAAGAGAGAGAGATTGGTTGAAGAGGAGCAAGAGAGAGATGTGTTGAAGAGGATCAAGAGAGAGAGGGGGTTGGAGAGGAGCAAGAGACAGATGGGTTGAAGAGGAGCAAGAGAGAGATGGGTTGAAGAGGAGCAAGAGAGAGGGGGTTGAAGAGGAGCAAGAGAGAGAGGGGGTTGAAGAGGAGCAAGAGAGAGAGATGGGTTGAAGAGGAGCAAGAGAGAGATGGGTTGAAGAGGAGCAAGAGAGAGATGTGTTGAAGAGGAGCAAGACAGAGAGGGGGTTGAAGAGGAGCAATAGAGAGAGAAAGGGGGTTGGAGAGGAGCAAGAGAGAGATGGGTTGAAGAGGAGCAAGACAGAGATGGGTTGAAGAGGAGCAAGAGAGAGATGGGTTGAAGAGGAGCAAGAGAGAGAGGGGATTGAAGAGGAGCAATAGAGAGAGAAAGGGGATTGGAGAGGAGCAAGAGAGAGATGGGTTGAAGAGGAGCAAGACAGAGATGGGTTGAAGAGGAGCAAGAGAGAGGGGGTGGGAGATGAGCAAGAGAGAGATGGTGTTCCATTTTGTTAAATAATATTTTTAATTTTTTAAAAAAAAATATTTAAAAAAAATAAAATACAACAACAACATACACAAACTTTTTGTGTAAGAAGACAATAAATTTAAGCTATATTTATGGACTAAAACTAATAACAGTAGACGTTTCGGCTAATGCCTTCGTCAGTACAACGCGATCCCATTCTGTATGATTTCAAAATACAAGTCTGTTTAAGATTGCATCCAAAGTTCTTATACAATAGAGATCTGCCGGAGTAACAATGAAGCTCCTTTTAAATAAGAATGACATTTGGACCTTGTTCAAACATTGTTTCACTAATCAATTTTATTTTATTCTAAAAAATATGCATGTTAAAGAAAACAAAACGCGTAAATGGCGTAAAGTTAAAGGGGATAAAAGTCAGTTTTGATTTGAGTGAACCAAGTTGAGTACACTTAGGTGCTAAAACAATGGTCTGAGTGAACCAAGTTAGTACACTTAGTGCTAAAACAATGGTCTGAGTGAACCAAGTTGAGTACACTTAGGTGCTAAAACAATGGTCTGAGTGAACCAAGTTGAGTACACTTATGAGTACACTTAGGTGCTAAAACAATGGTCTGAGTGAACCAAGTTGAGTACACTTAGTGCTAAAACAATGGTCTGAGTGAACCAAATTGAGTACACTTAGGTGCTAAAACAATGGTCTGAGTGAACCAAGTTGAGTACACTTAGGTGCTAAAACAATGGTCTGAGTGAACCAATCTGAGTGAACCAAGTTGAGTACACTTAGGTGCTAAAACAATGGTCTGAGTGAACCAAGTTGAGTACACATAGGTGCTAAAACAATGGTCTGAGTGAACCAAGTTGAGTATGCATAGGTGCTAAAACAATGGTCTGAGTGAACCAAGTTGAGTACACTTAGGTGCTAAAACAATGGTCTGAGTGAACCAAGTTGAGTACACTTAGGTGCTAAAACAATGGTCTGAGTGAATCAAGTTGAGTACACTTAGGTGCTAAAACGGTTCATAAAACAAAGCCACCGGCTAATGTAAGAGACACCCACTTCGCCTCTGCGTATGCTGCAAGCAGATAGGCTGTTAAATGCATGATGTTTACCTGCACTTATCCCTCCCCCTCCCACACACGAGTCAGTCAGTGGTGTCCGGGTCTCCTCTTAATGTGCGAGGCTCCCAGTGAAGATTGTCCTGTGTAAAGTTCACAAAGCTGAATCTTTGGTTGGACGCGGTGATACCCAGAGGAGCGGGATTGTTGGGTGAATGTCACTTACGTAAACAACGTTACCGCTATAGCATTAGTGACATCTGAATGTCAAATGTCAAACCTGGTCATCGACAAGAACTCATTCAGATTAGAGGGACCTGAGCAATGTTCCCTATAAGGTTCGTTGGTCTGTGTTCAAAGTTAAAAAAACAACTCGTGTGCAAAGCTGCACAGCATCCATTGTATGTTTAATGTTTTATAAAAATTTGTAGCGCGGTAATTCTAAACAGCTTCTCGACGTCGTTCAGATATCTTCGCGGCCGCCCAGCCGTGCAACTCAAACGGATCATTTATCTGAGCAAAGTTGTTTTTTTTGTTGTTTTTTTTTTGTTGTTTTTTTTTAATTTAAATTATTAAAAAATAAGGCTCATTTAATAGCTGGTTTCATGAGAGAATTGAAAATTGTATTTCGCCCCAAATCTGTTACTATAATTCATTAGGTTTCCAAATTCTGCAGTAGAGATACTTCAACATCAGTGACAATGGCAGACAAAATCACAATGATAACGTATTTAACTACTTGCTCATACGTGGTGACCAGAAACTGTGCATGTTTAAAAAAAAACCAATATGTCTCCTCATGGGTAATTGTTATACGTCAATGTAAGGTTTTCACTGTTGAATGACGTAAAGTTGGGTTTCTGTTTTTTAAGTCACGGCAGCGATGTTGCTAAACGCATGTCATTTGATAACTCTTTGATATGTTACTATTATTTTAAAAAAATCACTATATAATATTAATAATTTTCAAGGCGACACATGAGTTCTTTCAGGATATAATGTCATTTGGAACTGTGTAGTGCTGACCCTGGGATTGTGATGGCATGGTGTGGAGGTTAGGAAAATCGTGAGGTGTTCAATTGCTGTAGTCCAGTGTTTGGGTGCTGTAGTCCAATGTTTGGGTGTTGTAGTCCAATGTTTGGGTGCCGTAGTCCAGTGTTTGGGTGCTTTAGTCCAGTGTTTGGGTGCTGTAGTCCAATGTTTTGGTGCTTAAGTCCAGTGTTTGAGTGCTTTAGTCCAGTGTTTGGGTGCTTTAGTCCAGTGTTTGGGTGCTTTAGTCCAGTTTTTGGGTGCTTAAGTCCAGTGTTTGAGTGCTTTAGTCCAGTGTTTGGGTGCTTAAGTCCAGTGTTTGAGTGCTTTAGTCCAGTGTTTGAGTGCTTTAGTCCAGTGTTTGAGTGCTTTAGTCCAGTGTTTGGGTGCTTTAGTCCAGTGTTTGACTTAAGGAATTACAGCGAGAATGACCCTTTAAGCCGTAGGTTCTTATCACTTGGGTTACCCGCATCCTTTGATGAGCCCTTGGGTGGATTTCTAGTGGGACTCAGATAAAAGGAAGACGTTATACTTTAATCTCAATATCAGAGTCCTCAAGTTTGATATTTATAGCTTCTTTGGAATTACAAAGACTACAAAATTGCATTTGAGTAAAAATGTGTGTTTGTATGTGTAACTAGTGTAAGGGATTTAATTTACACAGTACATGAGACTTGAGACTGGATGATGCATATAAAATAGTATTATGAAGGCCAATTTAGGAAATATTCATTAGTGTTCATCTGACCGTTCTGTTGCTAAACTGATGTTTATTGTAAGAGTTAGTGGGCCTAAAGTTGACATTTCGTATGTCCAAACGTGAACAGAAAAAAACTTTGTTTATAACAGCAAAATGAGATTTGTCGAATTTATTTATTAGTAATTACAAAATTAGAGAAATTATTTATGTATACATATATATTGATGCATCGTCAACACACTAAAAAACAGACCTATTTCTTGGATTGTTTGTTTTGTTTGTTTGTTTATTTTACATTTGATTTTTTTTCGGCATTTAAAGATTACTTCATTTAACATTATTATTAATACTAGCTAATATATCCGTCGTTCCTATGCCTACGTCACCAATCCCATTTTATGCCCCACCCATTACGAATTCTGTTCTTGGTCGAATAAATTTTACCCATTATTTCCCATATTTGAGGGGTTCATATACCCAAGCATTTTTCCGCTGCATAAAGGGATCTCGGTTTTGTTCGAATCCTTGTCCACGATACGATCCCATTACTTTGATTGGATAAACTACTTCAGTATGATCCCCTTGCCTAATGGGATCCCGTTCTGGTATAAATCCCTTTTCCTGATATGGCAATATTTGCTTGCGTAACCTTGTTCCCCGGTGGGTAACCCATCCTTGAAGCATTTTATTTATTAGGGATTCCATTCCGTTTGGAATCTCGCTCGCCGTGAGATCATGTTCTGGTTTCACGTAGGATTTCCATGTTGTGTTATGAAGGTATATATCAAGTATTTCAGGGTTCCAGGCTGTGTTATGAAGGTATATATCAAATATATTTCAGGGTTCCAGGTTGTGTTATGAAGGTATATATCAAATATTTCAGGGTTCCAGGTTGTGTTATGAAAGTATCTATCAAATATTAAAGGGTTCCAGGTTGTGTTATGAAGGTATATATCAAATATTTCAGGGTTCCAGGTTGTGTTATGAAAGTATCTATCAAATATTGAAGGGTTCCATGTTGTGTTATGACAGTATCTATCAAATATTGAAGGGTTCCATGTTGTGTTATGACGGTATCTATCAAATATTTAAGGGTTCCAGGTTGTGTTATGAAAGTATCTATCAAATATTACAAAGTCCCTAAACGGTATCCGCTGTAAAAACCAAGTGTATTTCAATCTGGATGATGATGGATAATATATCTGACAAGTTCGCTCGATATCCATCAATCCATGTAGAAACGTGTGAGACACAAAGCCATCTATACAGCCACACAGCTACACAGCCACAAAGCAATACAGCCACACAGCTACACAGCCACACAGCAATACAGCCACACAGCCACACAGCAATACAGCCACACAGCCACAAAGCAATACAGCCACACAGCTACACAGCCACAAAGCGACACAGCTACACACCCACAAAGCCACACAGCCATATAGCTAGGCACTCCAATACTCGCTGCGCGAGCCACGGGAAACCGCGGGCTGCTGGTAGCATTCCACTGTGATCAACAATGGAATTCCGCTTTCGGTATGCTTCGGGTTTTGTCGTTTCTATGCGTCATTTTCGGAAAGTAGCCAAGTTTTAAACGTAAACTTTATTCACCGAAGAATTCCGGTCACGAGGGTATAAATTGTGTTTCACATTTATTTCTCCCCGACGAGCAATCGGAGCGCAAAGTGACGGTAAGTGATAAATTTTAGTCTAATCGGGTTTGATATCGAACAAAGGATTTTAATTTTTCTAACTTAGTCAAGCTTAACCATTGCTGCATACATTGTATTTAATTTTAACATGAATAACTTCATCACAAATTAGTGAAACTGAACGCAACATGTTAACCTCGTGTCAATTTTTAAAAATAAATAAACGGCGGCCATCTTTTTTTTCCTATTTTTTTCTATTTAGGGAGTTGAAATTATTTTAATTTTTAAAAATTAAAACTAATAATTAACTAAGTACTTAAACATCCGATTCGACTACAAATTATAATTCTTTTGAGTGTTAAATTAAAATTTAAAGTAAAAGACCATTGTAAAAAATAATTACATGTTGGATAATATTTTATGAAATATTTATTATTTTCATGTTTAATTATTTAGGGATCGTTTTTGCTTTAACTATAACTATAGTTGTCTATAGGCTATGGCTATAGTCTATAGTTATTGTTAGTAATATTTGTATGATTGTATTATTATGATGCTATCTAGTACAGAACTAAATATTATTGGGAAATTAAGTAAATTGCATCTTCTTTTTTCTTCCCCTTTTTCAGTATTACTATTTGTTATCTAAGTCACTCAGTCTAATTGTTTATCTGCAATCAGCTGAGGCTGAGGTTTATAAAAAATCTCTTTGCCAGACAAGAAATTATATCCAATCATCAATATTATATAATATGGCCAAAGATGAATCAGCTATTGATGTTACTAACACTGGAGCCTGGAGCTTTTTATAATTCTTGGTCAATTTTTTTTGTTCTAAGGTCTCTTTGGAAAACTTTTGACCGGAGCCTAGATGACCCAGTTCTACAAAAATTCAATGGGCTTAAAGCATTTGGAGATGGTGAGTATATTGAATTTTATCTACATAAGGTTTGCACTTAAATATCCTTAACTTTGTCTTTTTTAAAGCCACTTGACTTGATTATGGTATTGTTTTCAGCCTTTCCTTTATTTTGTATGATGTTAAATCAACAGATAGCACACCTGAGGACATGCTTAGCCAGCCTGGTAGAGATCAACACAAACACCCTCTACCATCACTGACGAGAGAGGAGGGTGTGTTCAATCTACCTATAGACGAGGATGATGTGCTACTTGAGCTGAGGAGCCAGAACTACCAACAATGTAGGATTATTTTAAAGGTCAGGGATAATTCTATGAAGAGTGTTAAGTGTTAAGATAGCATTTCAGATAACAGTGGGACAGAAGAGGGAGCAGGGAAAAGGAATAAGCTAGCTAGAGAAGAGATTTAGATCTTTATTAGAATCTGATAGAGGTAATTTTAGATGAACTGGACTATCTCAGGATGTTAAGATTTAGACCTTTATTAGAATCTGATAGAGGTAATTTTAGATGGTCTATGTCAGAACATTAAGGAAAAGCTCTGGTAGAATAGACTGCTTTCCCATGAAGATTAGGCATACATGTGATGTTGATGGGGAGGAAGAAGAGTTTTTTTGAGATCTGGTTGGGTTTGCCAGGAAATCTGGGAAGTTATTTTGTAAGTTAGTATTCTCTTACATAGATCATGAAGAAATTACATTATCTCATTTAGTTGCAGATGTTATCATGGGTGACTTTCATTTTATTTAAGTCTAATTTTTTTATTTCTTTCATTTTCAGGTTGACAAGGGCACAGGACACCATATACTGCTGGACTATTACTGGGGATGGCCATCCTGCCTTGGACACAAGTGCTCAATGTTAAAATGTTTTAATTTGAAAGTTACATTAAAAGAATGTTGTTAATGATATTTTTATATTTATGCATAGTTTTAAAATCTCAATTTGAATTGAATGTTTCTTTATTTGTTTAATTATCAGCAAACTTGTCTTATTTAACTAACAGTTGCGTATTGCAATTGAATTCTTGATGTTACTAATTTAGATGTAAATTGTCAATTTGCGAACATTGCTTTTTTACAAAATATTTGATATGCTTTAATGTGTGCCTTTATTGGCACTAATTTCAGCTGTGAACTATCTGTTAGTACTGAAAGTTTCATAGCAAAAGCTTTAATAGTTTTAATGTTATGCATTTAAATGTGAATTGTCGGCAGAGTTCAATTTGTGATCATTGCTTTTTTTTAATAAAAAAAATGTAAAAATTATCTGATATGCTTTAATGTGTTCCTTTATTGGCATTAATTTCAGCTGTGAACTATCTTTTGGTACTGAAAGTTTCATAGCAAAAGCTTTAATAGTATTAAAGTTATGCATTTAAATGTAAATTGTCGGCAGAGTTCGATTTGGGATCTTTGCTTTTTTTTAAAAAAAATTGTAAAAATTATTTGATATGCTTTAATGTGTTCTTTTATTTGCATTAGTTTCAGCTGTGAATTATCTTTTGGTACTGAAAGTTTCATAGCAAAAGCTTTAATAGTTTTAAAGTTATGCATTTAAATGTAAATTGTCGGCAGAGTTCGATTTGCGATCATTGCTTTTTTTAAAAAAAATTGTAAAAATTATTTGATATGCTTTAATGTGTTCTTTTATTGGCATTAATTTCAGCTGTGAATTATCTTTTGGTACTGAAAGTTTCATAGCAAAAGCTTTAATAGTTTTAAAGTTATGCATTTAAATGTAAACTGTCGGCAGAGTTCGATTTGCGATCTCAGCTTTTTAAAAATAATTTGCATAAAATTATCTGATCTACATTTAATGTATTTTTTTATTAGCATTAATTTCAGTTGTAAATTATCTGTTTGTACTGCAAATTCTACTGTTATTGCATTGATGGTTTGAAAGTTAGGCTGTATTGTAGTAAAACAGAATTTATTGACTTTGTCGCTCTAGAGACCCTGGTACTTATATAGTCATGTTTAATAAAATATATTTAATTATTTCACAACTACTGTGTTGCTTTTTGTCTAAGTATGGGTAATTAATGTATCCCCCAAATTGCATGGTTCTATCTTCATTAATTAATAAGTTATGAACACAATAGCGTGGGAAGAGCTAAAATTGGATCACAGTGTTTTAGAATAAATTACAAAGGTAAATAAGGAGGAAAATTAATTCACTAAAAAAATCGTAACTTTTCTCCTATAAGAGATAGAAGAATGATTTAGGTGTCATTGGAAAGCTGAAAGCAAGCTCTTTCCAATGATATGATATATGTTTATGTAGGTTTAATTTGAAATTTTGAGCTGGAGTGCCTAATATAGCTACAAAGCCACACAGCCCCACAGCCACAAATTTAGTCTTTTAATTAGATCTAAATGAAACGATTTTTATGTTAAAAAGGCATTAACGTCTCTTTGTACACTTCTCGTCAATGACGTAAGGCGGTACAAACGAATTAGACTTACACTTACCAAACGTCGTTAGCAGTGATGAAGAGACACAAGCCCACCCCTCGTTAAAAAAAACAACAGTTTAAAGCTGCGGTATAAGTAGGGACGTTCTCACCTGGGACGCGACCAGATATTTTTTTTATAAATACCGCTTCCAAAAAAAATTTTAAAAAAAAAAAATGCTCACATGTTGGCTTAAAACGAACGAAAGTACTTTCTAGAACGACACCTTTCCTACATTATTGTAACGAAGGATTCCCGCCCCCCTCTACATTTATCCGTGGTCAGTCTAATTTAGTTTGCGATACATAAATTTAATATTTACTATTCAATAAATGTCATATACCATAGTGTCCATAGTAAATATGGTAGAATGTGACTTGACCATATGGAAAACTATTTACGATCACTTCAGAAGAAAATAAAAGGAGCGGTTCTCAACTTTTTGTTTCTGCTGGACAACTTTTGTTTCTTTTTAGAGGCGCTCAACATTGCGCCTTGATGTAAAAAGGGGGTGATGGGGAATGTCTCTTCCTTCATCCACATCTGGCTCGTATTCCAAAAGCTCAACGAGTCAACGAGGTGTATTTAAACTCGCCTTTTCTGTGACTCGGCACATCCTCGAAGGACATAGAATCACTCTCACTAACATCACTATCGGTGACCGACCTTTGTTTGGCGGATGTGACGCAAGAAAAACCTTGCACATCTCCAGATTCCCGGAGGTGAGTCGGGGAGTGGGGGAAGGGAGGGGGTATGGGGGGGCCAGGCGCGGAGCTTGGTACCGTTCAGCCACATGGATTACCGGGGCTCAACCTCCGCAACGCCGTGAAGATTTGGATGTTCATATGAACTTTGCTACGGCTGTGTGCTTAAGGATAATGGGACTGAGAGGCTGATGAGGAACAAGAAGAATCTCTCTCTCTGTCTTTCTCTGTCTCCCACTGTCTTTTTTTATTTTAAAGAATGCTTTATCCCCCCCTTCCCCTAAAAGTAACAAGGTCATATGAAGCAAGCGTCTTTGACCTGGTAGTGAGACCCGAGTCTAGGTCAGTGGGGTGTGTTACAGGGTCATGAACGTTTTGTCTCTAACAGCCGCCGATAATTAGTGTCAAATGGAAATTGTGGCCTCTCTGAGCAAACATCGGGGGGGGGGGGGGGGGGNGGGGGCTGTTCATTTTAATTACATCTGTGATCACGGGACAAAACATGAAATGACGCAAGTCTACATCAATAGCTTGGAGGTCGTTATGTTACTGTTCATTGTTTCGTTAGGAAATGATTATTTACTAAAATAGAAGTCTTACTAAGTGACGAAAATTTCGCATAAATTATTGTTTCTTCAGCGTTAACATCAATCACGTGATACGTGTCTCTAAGCCCTGCCCAGGGTAAGTCATGTCACTCTACACCCTGCACAGACAAAGTCATGTCACTCTATGCCCTGCACAGACAAAGTCATGTCACTCTATGCCCTGCACAGACAAAGTCATGTCACTCTATGCCCTGCACAGACAAAGTCATGTAACTCTACACCCTGCACAGACAAAGTCATGTGACTCTACACCCTGCACAGACAAAGTCATGTCACTCTATGCCCTGCACAGACAAAGTCATGTCACTCTATGCCCTGCACAGACAAAGTCATGGGACTCTACACCCTGCACAGACAAAGTCATGTGACTCTACACCCTGCACAGACAAAGTCATGTGACTCTACACCCTGCACAGACAAAGTCATGTGACTCTACACCCTGCTCAGACTACGTCACGTGACTCTACACCCTGCTCAGACTACGTCACGTGACTCTACACCCTGCTCAGACTACGTCATGTGACTCTACACCCTGCTCAGACTACGTCACGTGACTCTACACCCTGCTCAGACTACGTCACGTGACTCTACACCCTGCTCAGACTACGTCACTACAAGACAAATATATAACGTCACCGGTAGCGTTAATTTTCCCGACCAAAAAATGTCACGTCTGGCCCGAATCTTGGCTGTCCGGCCGGTCAGCAGGCGAGTAAAGCTGACCAGAAGCCCGGCAAGGTCAAACCGCCGAGTGTTGAATGAAGTCGTTATGTTGGCCCCTGTGAGGAGTTGAATACACATTCAATATTGGGCCTCCATCCTGCCGTGTTGAGATGGCCGCCCCTCTCTCTCAGTCTTTCTATCTGATGTTACCTGCTTTTAGTATGGTTGAGACTGCTATCAGGCCTTTCCATAAATATTTTTTACCTAACATCTGGTATTATGTGAAATAGCTTGACACATAGTGTCATTAAATTCATGGTCAATCCAGTTTTGACGTATGTCCATGTCTTAATTAATGTAAGAATGTGTAATTTATAATTTAGTGTAAAATTTGGTCAGACTGTCAACAAACTGTCTTCATTAACACCGAGGAAACTGAGTCATTATTTCAAGAAAGGTTGTTTTGTTTTGGGACCGTCCATAAAGTATGTCACGCTATTTATGACAATTTTTAACTCCCC